>CM067369.1:33597688-33722688 GCA_034401795.1 Chaetoderma sp. LZ-2023a
GCCTTTAGGTATTTCTATGCATTGGATGTAGACAGGAAATTCTGCATCTTTGAATTCACTGGCTCTACTAGTAAATTATTAGTCTGACTAAATTTATCAAAAATTTCATTGATAGTAGCTGCTGCACTTTTTGGTTTCTTCTGCTTCTGTTTAGGCTAAACTTTAGGCTTCAAGGGCTCATAAGAATGTAGCAGGATCGTCGAAGGCTTCTCTAATGTTAGCCAACTTCTCGGATACAATATGGATGACAAGCCGACTTCCCATCTCCAGAGAATCTTAAAGGTGTTTGAAATGCGTTCTGAATTCTGAAATTGTATTATCAGGATAATAATCCATGCTACAACCATGCGTAATATAAAACTGTTCAATGTTTCTAGCTATTCTTTCTAAACTGGCGACAGAGACAGTCACTCAACTTTGGGTGTTTTTATACTCGGCACCCATAATATATATCCCAAACACCCAGATGCTAACACTATCCAAACCCCTTTATCTTCATTTTGAATGCTCAAATTTATTAAACATGTTAGTATTATAATATAAATTATTATAACCTGAGCGAGATCTCTTATCTTATCTCTAAGTACTTTTCCACCACAAAATGACCAACGATAATCGTTATCACGTATTTCTGGACTGTTTAGAAGATATTTCTACAATGCTGCTATGTCAGGGTAGCGGGTCTGACGGGTGGGTATGGGTAGGGCCAAGTAGGGCTGCACTCAGAACTCTGTAATGATTCTAAACAGGTTTAAGTTCTGAATAACTTATCCACGAATTAAACGAATTAAACGAATTAGGATAACCAGCCCATTTGACATAGACTTCTTGCTTATTATCTTTCACATGCCTTTTAATAATTCTTTCTATTCGATACAGCTGACTGTTAGCTTCGTTTAAACGAATTTTCTGCAACTCTTCGGAATAAAATGTACCGATAATGGGATTTTGATTATAATCATTGAGCTTATATACACCTGATCTCTGAGGTAGTTTCGAACCTGTTTTGAATATCTCCTCGCTCCATGTAAGTCTATAACCCTTGGTAAATGAATCTTTTAACTCTGACACTGTTACGTCATCGCCTACTCTCAAATCGCTCATCATTACCGATGCTCTCGGCTTCGTTTTCGAGTACATATTATGCCAAGCTAATACCTCTGTACTGTGGTCAACATCCACAGGTTCATTTTTGTACTACCGTGTACAGATCTATTGTAAGATCTTACCAGGTTAGGGAGGGTGTCTATATATCTATCAGTATTTTTGTAGGTCATATATTTCCATAACTTAGCCTTTATGGTGCGTTGAACACATTAAATGATTGCAGCCTTCATCAGAGAGTTCTGAGATGTGTAAAAATGTATACCTTACGACGTTAACATGTGTCTAACTGTAGCGTTCACGAATTCACTCCCTTTATCACTCTGAATCGATTCAGGTCTTCTAGAGACAGTATTCAGAAAAATCTCCAAAGCTTGACCTAACGTTTTCGCAGTTTTATTCGTTAAAGGAATTATCCACAAATATTTTGACAGACAATCTATTATGAATAGTAGATAACGCATAGAGTTATTATGTCTGGCTAAACTGGTAATGTGGCTCAGATCCATTTGCCATAGCTGATCAATGCTGGTTACTTTGAATCTATCTGTTAAATTTTTTTTGCTTAGATCTATAGAAAGTCTACGTAGCTTGCTCGGCTAACCAGACTCATATTATGTGTTTAGATAGTGTTCCATTAAAGGCCCTATGCAACTTTTCTAAACTGCTAAAAGACGTGGTGTGTTTGCTATCATAATATACACGTTTCAGTCTGTCAGTTACGCTAATAGATCGCGGTTTTTCATGTTTTCGCTCTAGAAACAGTTCCACCCGCACATGATATGGGAGAAATACTATCTCCCGCAACCCCCACCTCCCGCAATAACAACAGACTCGGCATCCACCAATGCGGAAAGCTGGAATACGACCACTTCGCTTAACATTAGCATCATACAGCAGCCCGGACCTCACGTCAACAACGTTATCATCAACAAACAACAGTCAACAATTCTCCCGCACACACCTCTTATCTAGTTACGGGAGAACTGATCATGTAGATCGAAGGAATGCACTGCAGCCATCTACAGTATGCGTCATGGGAGAACCGTCCAAATCCACTCTCCCCCTCCTCCTCTTCCGCCACGTCGTACGAGAACAGCCAAAAATACATACATCATTTACACGTAATAACAGTCAATATTATTAAGAGCGCAAGATGCCCACATCAGATGCTCCCATCAGTAAGAGCTAGTTCTACCCATTGAGGAGAATGCTTATCAGCCCTCCCGCTCGGAAAACACAGCTATCTTGTTGGGAGCAGTAACTTTGATGCCCCACCTGAATAGATCTGTTTAAACCACACATCAAGTTACCTACAGATTTACTGTTATATTTTTGATTAAGAACACAACTGCTATACGGTGCTACAGATCATTAGTGCACGGGCCGATAAAGCGGCATAAAAAATCTAACAGTATAATTACAAAGAGAATTTCAAAAATTCTCTTGCCTGCGTTACAGTCCATAATCGACACGGGCTGAGAACTACATATTACAGACATATACCAAGACGCAGGTTTATAAACTCGTGCAAATAAGGGACATTAATTTATAAAGATTCATGATAGAACATATATTACCATCTCTCGCATCTCCAAAGATTGCACGTCAGCAACAGTATTTCGGCCATCGACATAAACAGCACACATGTTTCCAATCAACCACGTGGTTTTAAGAGCCACGTGACATTTACTGCTATTTCCAGTAAATTGGATCAAATGCTTTAAACACAAGAGCCGCCCAAATACGCGACTACCACAGCATGATGGAGGAGTGGCGAGGGTGAGTCGGGTTAGTTACCGCTGACGTCACCAGGCTCCCACACACCCCATCAGGCACTCCAGCCTAAAATTAAAACAGGAAAGTTTATAAGCACTAATCTGTAAAACCGCCTCATGCTAATTAAAAGGTGAAGCTCCTCAAAGAAAAAAGTATTACCACGTTTTTATGTTGATCAGAGGCTGTTAAATGCGCTAAATTAAGACGAAGTTAACAAGCCATTCCTCCTATAACTAAAAGTAATCCTTTATATGGGAAGAATTAATCCTTTGACGTCTAGAATAGGAAAGAGAAAAACATTCCATATAGGGCTGACCTAATTACCTTCAAAACTTCCATGTGTGGTCATCCGCCATCTGTGACGTCACTACATCGTATAAAAGGAGGAAGCGCACTCTGAAACTTCGTCTTCCCATCAAAATTCAACACCAGGGAAGAACAAATAGCATTAGGCTTCTTTCGTGTCGAAAACTAAATTTTGGTGTTTTCTTATTATTAATTCATTATTACATACATGGCCTGGAAAGTCAAAATGAAGGGATAGGGTTTTAGATTTTAATTAGGTTCCCGCAACCATCTACCATGTGGGAACGAGATGTTCTTTAAATACGGCTTCCGGGATCGAGTAAACCCATGCTGAGGAGAGAGATGGAGAGGGCGAGTACGTTAGCTGCTTGTTCTACTTTCCGTGGAAATGTCTGTCTGGGTACCGATGTCACGATAAATGCCCAGTCCGAGCTCTAGTGCTGGGTCATCACTGACACACGGTTTAAGCCAATAAAAGTGGATGACTGTCGTCAACGGAAATGTCCACTGAATAGATCGTTAGATCTATGACTAAGGAAGATTTAGAGTCACGGGCACTGTGTCGTGGATGTACTGAGAGGCCCAGTCTTTTGTGATGGCCCATAGGTCGAAAGGACTGCATGGTTAGGTTGACACAAGTAGGCCTAGCGACTGAAAAATGTGGTGAATCGACGATCACTTTTCACATTAGATTAGGCCCGAATAACGTGCGTCGCGAATAATGGTGATCTCACCACACCAAGCTTTCTTTCTTCATTTTATATGGAGCAGTCATCCCCGATCCCTCCCCTGTTTTGACTCTTGGATTTAGGGCCGTTGGTGTCACGAAAAAGAAAACCGCTTAGAATCAAAATTTCAACAACAAAAATCCAGCCCAATGAAGACATCAATACCGTTTTGATCCTGGCGTGAATGGGACTTGTTTAACAGGGACCCGAACTATGCGCTAACCAAATCAATCAATCGAATCATAAAAATCAGTGAGGAGGCAGTGGCTCAGGCGGTAATGAGCAGAGCTGTGAAACCGGCGTCCCCGGGATTACATCTCTGTTCGGCCAATTGACGATCGCTGGAAACATAGGCAATCTCCTTCACTCCTCGTTGCCTCTCTCCACCCATGATTATAAATGGGTACTAGTGTAAAATTTGGGGAAGTTACCAATAATAGACTGTAATAAAACCATCCTAGAATGGCGTGAATGGGACCTGGAATCAGGGACTCTATAGCTTCATAAAAATCAGTCGAGATAGTGTGATCGTTCAGTACGGACATATATTGAAAAACTACCCAGCACACATTGCACGCCTATAAGTATTCTACAACTACAACGAGGTTCTATCAGTACATCCTCGTACTTTTCGAAGACCCTCGTTGCATTCCAAAACTTTAATTTTGCAGCCTAAACTTGTGGTAATAACTTAATTGTATAGATCGGCGAAACCAGTACTGTAAGTTAGCCAACGACTGCATCAGAATCCTCTTGAGGGCGCATACGCAAAATTGCATCTCATATCCGTACTCCTACTCAAACTTGTCTTGTGAACTGACTGGAGACCTGTCCCATAACCACGATTATATCTCGCCATCACTTATCCATACTACAACTGAAAGTGGTATTGCAACTCTTGTTATAGTGGTGCCGAAAATCTGTGTTACCTCGCTTCCGGCCATCCATTTAGGATGAAAAGACTGTGTCAACCTGTTTCCCTGCATCACTCGAATTACTGGTACGATTGAGCGGATTCGTCCAACTCGTTAATACTGTTGCATCTCTCATCACTGTTCTGAACATTTCTTGCCATGCAGCACCTGAGTTTGCCGTACCGTTCGTCTTGTGCCGAACTTCGTGAAGTATTTGTATTCTTTCGCTGAACTCGCACGTTACATCCAATGTCATCAACCTGTGTCGCTCAACAGACTTGCATCAGTTCATACGCTATTCTTCACTACAGCCATAATACTTTCTTGTCGTTTTCCACTGTAAAACATTTTCTGTGCCATTTGTAACTATATATTTTCACTTTCATGTGGCGATGGCCATTAGGCCAACTTGAGGCTTTTGGTTTTTTCCTTGCATAATTTTTAAGCAATGCCGACGACAGCGAGCTATGGCACTTTCCTAAGTAACTATTCTCTCATTTTGAATGGCATGTGCCATCCTTCTTTTTAGAACTCGTATATAATTATATCTTTGGCACAAATCATTGTATGTTATATTTGTACTGGCATACGCCGTTTAAGTTAACACACCAACAATAGTGCACTAACCTTAAGAATTCTCAATATCAACACTCCATACTAGGGAACCCTTCTTGTGGCAAAAACGACACAATTCAGGTATAATCTAACATAGGTAGTAGCTCGGCTATATGCGTTAGAACTCTGTCAACAAGCTGAGCCGATTGCTGTATTTAACAAGAGCCTGTTTATTGTAAAGCCAATTTCAGGTGTCACAAACGTCTAGTGGCTGAATACCTGAAAAGAGTCTAAAAAGGGGCCACAAAAGAGCCAAAAGCACCACCAGCAATCGTCTCACTTTGTGACTAACTCTGTCCCATCTTCGGCCAATTATATTGTATTATATTTACTACGCCCCTCCTTCGGCTCGGCTGCGCCATCGCTGAAATCACTGAGATTTCTCGGTGGACACAATCGTAATGAAGACGCATCACACTTCCCTCTGTATCTCACGATACCCCTAGGATAATAACATTCTGCCAAAGTAGGAATTCACAGCGAACTAAATAACTTATTAATGATCGGCCTTAGCAGTGAACCTTGGGTAGCTTACATTTAACTCCCAGGAATCAGGTATATATGGCTTGATTCCGACACATCTGCTAGCGTCAAAATACATGCCATGCAGACCAATTCTGTGGTAACTTAGAAAGGTTGATTGGGCAAGTCCACGCTTTCTAAGCAAGTCTCCCATGGTCTGTCCAGAGTTTCTTCGGCCAGGCCATAACTAGATTACGGTGCTTCTAAAGGCTTCTTTATTATCTTGTCATTGACTTGTCTTATTTGTGGTTACGTCAGACACTCAGTTAGGAGTCGTTTTTCAGCTCCAGTACTCGTATCCCTGGTAAGCTTGTAACGTGCAGTCTGTTTGTTGTACCTGCTCACCGGTCGAGTCCTATGGGAGGCCAAATCAGTTCGTGGGCAAGCAAACGAAACCTGTTCTAAACTGTAGGCTAGGGTGATAGGCATATGTGGAACTAATATCTGTTTTCAACCAAAACATTAGATAGTATCCTTCTGAAGGACCGATAACTACAGCAGCATCCACCTAGACTAATTAGTTTGGAGATTATGCGGAGAACTGACCAGCCGTTTCCCGAAAAACAGCATACACCACACGTATATACGTCACGCAAGCACTTCCCAATATACTCTTTGTCTTACCTAAGTGCAGTTGGATGGACATATATAGACTGAGGCCCGTGCGTGGCATATCCCCTCGCTTCGGCGAAAGTCTTCATAATCAGGAAGAAGTATTATATATATATATATATATATATATATATATATATATATATATATATATATATATATATATATATATATATATATATATATATATATATATATATATATATAATCTTATTTTAAGCTGTAGGAATCTTTGGTGACCTTCCGTCTCTATTGTTCCATTAGGTATCGTAAAATAAGCAAGTAAGCGGTAGGCGAGATACTTAGAAGCCAGGACTTGTCAATTGTCACTAAACTAGCGGGTCAAACGTTGGCTTAATCCGACCAAAGCAGGCATCGGTAACACCACTGATTGTGCGGAACTACGACTCTACTAAATCAGCAACATCATGTACACGCGACACACGGAACGTATGACTAATATTGCTAAGATGATGCAGGGTGTTTGAGTGAATTTGTAATTGTTGGTTCATTTCTTAATGTCCACTGCTTTTTACGAGGATTTGGCATGTGCTATGTATATCCGCGCTCTTCTTTTGCCAGTCTGTCTGAACTCACATTGCAAGAGATATTACAATGCTGGTATCCACTGAAACACTGTGGGAGATTTCTTGGAGAGTTCACGTAAGGTTCCTTTTACAGTGCTTATCAGCTTTTCAGAGTACCTTGCTGCAAGGGCTTGTAGAACAGACAGCGAGTCTGTGAAGAGTACTGTTCTGACTGGTCGTTGCTCTATGGAATGTAGGTGGTCAGCTGCTGCTTGGAGGGCAATCACTTCCGCTTTGGGATTGGAACAGAGGGCACCACTTGGTACAGAAATGGTTTCTAAAGGTCCTCCTGTGTGTTGGATGAAGACCCCACTGTCTCCGTTTCTTGTGGCTTCTTCAGCAGAGCCATCAAGGAAGGTATGTACACACTTCTTCACTGAAAACCTCTGGAGATATTTTTCGGTGCCAGGACTTTGTGTGTGGCATCACTGTATTGTATCAATTTGTTCTTATTTTCCAATGATTGCAAAGGTGCTAGACCTTATTCCGAAACTGAGTGGCTCTGGAGACGACACCTGGTGTGTCAGAATCTCACAGCGATCTGGATTGGCTGGACAACACCGATATTATCATGCTAGCATGTGGTTCTTCCTCTGTTGTTTCAGTCAGCTCTTTGTTGGAGCCTGCAACTTCATACGGAGAGTGTGGCCCATGAGTGACTTGAAATGTTCACCCCTTATCAAATTTGTCTTCTCCCTTCTGGTTTCCACTGGTTGGATGCTGGCCCTCTTTTCCATTTCATGGATAGAAGTAGTTGTCATTGTACCAAGGATGCTTATGAGTCCAAAGTTTTGGACCTTGTCTAGTTTTGATTTGTTCATCTTGGATGCAGTGCTACAAGTGCTTGAGACATACGCCAACACAAATTGTACTGCACATGTATAGACTAGACGGTTCTCAGGATCTTGGAGTGTGATCCCCATGTGGCTTCCTCATGCCACCAACCTTTCTGATGGACCTTCCCTCCCCCAAATCCTGTGGGGTTCGATATCAGGCGGTAGTCTGCAGTCATGCTAAAAAGGTGGGTGTGCAGGTTTGTGTCACGGTACTCTCTCCAAGCATGAGTGAGAACTGAAAATACAGCTACCAACGATAACAGCTGTATATCCATTACTGAGTACGCATTATTGAATAATTTAAAAACGATTGAATCACCGAAGCAGTCGTTGGATAGACGTCATTTTCGTGAAAAGGTAAATGTTACTACAATGGGATTGCACAGTGTCGCTAAATGCATGTTCTACAGGTAATATATCTGTGGTATGTGTGATCTTGGTCGTGAGTGATGTTACAAGTCATCATAGAGTAACAACACATTGATGAAACCACTGGAATTATACACACCACTGTTTAAATGAATCAAATACGGTACCGATCATAAATAACTTATAATGTTTCGAAAACAAAAACAAAAGATTTGTTAACCAGTACAATTTTGAACACAATGTAACGGTTTTGTTGGATATTTTGGACTTAATTTGATTGGAGACCATTGCTTCCTTAGGCAACAATGGCTATCAAGAAAATTATTTTGTTTGTTTTATTTTATTTTGGAAACATGTTACGTTATCTCCGAGTTGTGCCGTACCAGCTATAGGACATGTAATTAGACTGAGCAGGAATAATAATGTATATTTCATGCATGTGTGTCTCTATTATAAGTAACTAATCTGTGTATTTAGAGGCTACCTTTTAGAAGCAGACATGAAATCAAGGAGCATGCCCACATGTCACTGATGTGCTCATTGCCTAAACATGGACGTTGTGCGTGGGAAATTCGGGCTAAGGTAGGGAAAGCTATGCTCAAAGAAAGATATGTTTTGACCGATACTGTGACGTAAGCAGTGACACTAGCAACTCAGCCTATGATTTCTATTGTGTAGCCCACTGCTTGGTCGCATACCGCTACATTCATAATTGTGTCTTAACCCGCCAAAGTATAGGTCTCACATATAATCTATGGTTATGTGAATGATTCTCATCATATGTAAAGACTTTTACAAATAGTCTTTCTTCACGGATCTTGTGCTTTCCGGGAACTCTCTTTTACTTATTACTTATTATGTCACAAGTTTCAGAAAGTAATCTAGTTGGAAATCAGCTACAACAAAAGAATTTCATTGCATAAGACGATTGCTTTTTTAACAATTGGCAGAATATAGTAGCCTGTATTGCTTGGCCCAAAAAGAAAGGGTTTCATTGATCACTTTCTGACTTCGTACACGCCATTTTCTTTTAAAGCACGTTTAGCAATGTAGAAACCTAGTAACTTTCCACTTCTGTAGTGCCATACCGACGTAGCATATCATATGCGTCTTTTCCGCGCGCAGTTTTATTATAAACTCGAGTTCATCTTGGCAAACCGAAATTGTTCAAGACGACTATACCAGCTCAAAGGTACGGCCATTGTGGCCTTTGAGAGCTATTATTGTTAGTGTAGTGCCATTATTGCTCAATTATCGTTTAGCAATCATCATCACAGCTTCTAATAAGGTCACTGTGCAAGGGATGATCTTGATTATTCTGTTAAACTTCTGCCTCTTATAAACGTAGATTTGTATCTGTTTACTGGAGGTGGTGGAGGAGAGGGAGTGTGATGAGGAGACGGCGGAGGAGCAGGAGAAGGAGGAGGAGGAAGAGGAGGAGGCGGCTCAGGCAGAGATGGAGGCTATGGGAGAGGGAGTTCATGTGGAGGGGTTGGAAATGGGGAAGGAAGCGGCGGATACCAGGCGGAGGCGGTGGATAGGAGCGGTATGTGGAGGTGGAGAATGAGGAGGAGGGGGAGGACAAGGAGAAGGAGGAGAAGGAGGATGGGGAGGAGGAGATGATGATGATGATGATGATGATGATGATGATGATGATGATGATGATGATGATTGAAAAAAGTAGAAGAAAATAATGAAGAAGAAGGTTGTGTAGATGCGTAACACAAAAACAAAGTTGTATTTGAATGGCAGTCAAGAACTAATTAATCAATATTACCTCCCTATGGCCAGGAATGGTGTTTGACAAAAAAGTAATGGATTAATTATTTGGCTGCATTGTTTATACATGAAAATATTCCGTGGACATGATGGACGTTTTGCGTGACGAGATATGAATATCGTACCATACTTGCATGATAGCTGAGACAGCGAGAGATGGGAAAAGACTGAAAAGAGAGAGTAAAGAGACCATGTGAAATTGTATCACATAAGCAAGCTTATATGCAATTACGTATCATTCCTTAACCGAGTACCTTTCACTTTATGCAACGATTTCTAGATTCATGTAGTTGTTTAAAGGTAGTGACATCGCGAGCAATGTCATGCAAGTGTTGCTACGTAGCAGCGATGATGTACCATGGCCTGGTTGCGCCTTTTTGAAATCCCTGTTAAATGGTTATAAAATTAAATAACTTGATAAATTTTAAACACTTGGAACCGTTACAAGACCAATAAAGTATCATTTCAAATATGTCATAATATAATGTTGCGTTTGTCACTAGGCTTTGTTGCGCAATGGTCAGAGCTGTCGTTAGACTTATAGTCAATCGCAGCGATCAAAGAAACACGATATAAACGGCAGGAAAATGGTCAGAGTGGCAGTCAATGTGGAAATCTGAAATAGGAGAGGAAGTAAATAAGACAACAAAGCATAGTTCTTCAAACGACATTAGCAAGAATTACTTTTAGTTCTATTTTTAATATCGTATGCATTGAGTTCAATGCACTGGCCCATAAGTTCTCTCAGGCTCCATATACCCCTGAAACAAAAATCTACTTTTATAGATTTTATACTATAGCCTCGCTTTCATTAGGGAATCAGGGATTCAGCCCCCTCAAACCTCATTACGCACAGATATAAATTTTCAAACCTCCTGTATGGAGTGAGGTTAAGCTTTTCAGATTACAACTTGAGCAAATCTGTGCCAAGGGGTGTGGTCCACAAGCAGCATTGCGCCATCTATTAATTATCCTCCTTCTTATCCACTTGATGGAATTCTTTAGTATGGACATTACATCGGCATAATAGGCACATGTGATCGTTGTTCTAGCTCGGGTTAGTCAAATCAACAAAACACTCTTTGAGTCCCAAAACTAGTGGTCATTAACTTAAACAGCTGATGACTGGATGCGAAACTGCTGTTGAGAATGGGAGCAGTGGGCCTTTTCCAGTTTTAGCTATTGCCTGCTAATCTCTAGCTATGCTACACGCACACTTTGCTCGTATTGGGATCGATCGATCCCTGTACTCCATGACTATCCATTTCAAGAAAGCTATACAGGTAAGCTGTTAAATGGTTTGAAAGTAATTTTACTGGGTACTGTTTCTGCCTATGGCTCCACACATTACTTTCAAAATATTCAGCAGCATTTTTATTAAATAGTGAAGGGATACAATCAGTAGAACACCGCTTAGCCTGTTACCAATTATGCGATTATGATTATTACGTCATACCACACGTCACGTGGATGATTATGACGTCATATAATAGATGAAGCTGAAGATTTCCATTGTACTTCTACTGCATAGATTCCTGTTTTGTTTCGGGATCCCAGCGACGAATCCAAGCTTCTTCCGTAGTGTGGCGTGAAATTTAGCAGGGTCTCAGTTGTATATAGCTATGAGCTCACCACATAACTCTTGTCACTGATATCGATCATGTGCACTGACATTCCGAGATACCCATCTATCTAAGATCTTAAACATAAGCCTACACAATTATTCGTGGATTATAGTGGAAACGCTTCCATTAGAATTACCCAATTAAGGCTATTTCACTTAATATTATACGCAGATTATCCACGCTTGCAGTCTAGTGCCGTCTAGACATTAGATTAATTTCGAGGGATCTTCGACCGCACTTGAACACGGCGAACCAGTTGTTGATGCATATTCTTGGCAATACTACCGCTGTTGGTCAGAAAGTTAATGATAGTTCTATGTATGTTCCATTCTGTGCATGTCCATGATTCCAGGGGCAACCACTACATTGCAATATGAAATGGAATTATAAAGCTATACATAAACGTTATTTTACCATGGTAATGTGGTGAATATCCCAGTTTCCCCCATAAGCATATGATCATAGCTCTCTAAAAGATGTACATACACTGTTCTATTAACTTAGTTGATTATGACGTCAGATGATTTATGCATAAACTGGATACCTCCACTGGGATGTGGAATATGATACAGCCTTAGATAAGAAGTGAAAACGAGCTATTTATGAAAATGATGAAATCAATAAAAACCAAACAGGAACAAGATATGCCCCTACATTATGAATAGTTTGTGTGTGCAATTATAGTAAGTTTCAAATACAAAGAAATCCACATGCACACATCTTATTAGGATATAGGGGTTCCTGGGTGGACGATGGATCTCAAGACTATACCATATGTGTTATACCATACTGCCGCAATGGCTGGTAGAATCGAGAATGGTGTTTATCGCAGACAGTTAATGTGGAAGCATACTCCAAACGAAGAGACTACACCAAGAAACCCAACCAATTTGCACTTGTTTATTATGCAAGCTAGGACAAAGATAAATGACTGTTCTAGTGCTAGGCAGTCACAGCTAAACGTAACGACAGGTCGCTTCTCGCGCTTGCTACATGGAGATGGAGGGATGCAAATAAGCTTGGAAACATTCAACAGCTTATCTGTATAGCTACCTTCTATTTGAGATTCTGAGAATTAGGGTTGAACTAGATTCAAACGTGCGTACAAATTGTGTAGAGCTTAGCATGAAATCGGTGGTGTGTGGTTAGAATTCAATCCCTCTGTAACCATCAACCACGATAATAAAATATAATCAGCAGCACACTTCCATCGGTACATTGTCAACAAACTACCAACCAAATTAACCTCATTCAGTAGTGCTAAAAGCATATCACATGGCATCCACCAATAGGAAATCAATACCATGTTGGAGCATTAGTCGAGGAGACGGTCTGGTCAAGAAATGACAGGAGAACATATCGCATTTCTCATCAAATATCATTCATATATTCAGGAAACACTTTGTGAGAGTAAATATCACATGTCCACATATTCTCCCAATTAAGACAATGGGTGAACGTCTTCGCTCTCTAATTGTGGAACCTAGGTACACATTTGTTCAAATAAGATGGCTGATGAAGGCCATATGTGAGATTATTTTGAAGCTACGTACACATATGTCCAGAAAGCATCAGATAGTGACATCCGTTTGTCCTTCATTTCCACCCTATGTGATAAACTCCTACATACCAGTTAGAAAAAGCAGTCAGTAAAGCCATTGATTGATATTTTAATCAATAATCGCTTGATTCTAAACAGTCATTTACCGCAGAACATGTAAGATATGGCCTGTGAGGTAATTTACATTGCACAATTTAAGAAACGATAAACATACCATGTATCACATGTCTTCGCAACAGGACGAAACCTGCCATAATTGTGTTTAAATGTGGTATTTGAGCATAATTTATGTCTATACAAATCATTGGTTGTAAAGATGTGATAATCGTATGACGAAGGAATGTAGTTATCAGATGCTTTGCTAGCAGCCGGTATATACGTGCTTAGCATTAATGAGGATCGCATAGAAAGAACAATATTGGTGATGAAGCATTGTGAATTTCAATACTCCGTCACAAAGACCAAAATAATTCAGAAAATCGTTATATCAATGATGGATCACCTTTTTATCAACATAACATCATTCGATAATCAGATGCCCTAGTCTAAATACATCACATGTTTGTTTTGTGTCAGAGTCACGGGATGCAGCGGGAGATGTCCTTGTCTAATAAAGGGGTCCATTTCCAGCTATGCCCCGCCCATTTCTAGCTATGTTCCACCCACGTTTTGCGCGTGTTTGATTGATTTATCTACCTGGACCCTGAATTCGCAGAGTCTCAACGTCAAGGTAACTATTCAGGTAATCTGTTAAATATTGTGAAACTAAGCCATATACGCGAGTGGCAGATTGGATCCCTCCATTGGAATAACATCATAGGTGATGTAGACGATAGTGTGCTACGAAAATAATTTTCCTGTTCGAATCGTCATTATTGGTACTTCTGGCATACAATTTGGGGACTTGGCTATGGGGCCCGATGAACTAAAAGTAAGGACACACGGCACTTTCAGGGGTTTTCTACAATTTACCAAACTTAGGGTGTCATTTTCGAATGAAACCCAAAGGTGGGTAATCCATCTACATGGGAACAACATTTCATATGCTATATACGAACCAGGGTCACTAGTTTCTAAGAAGCAGCCATGAGCCACGGGCATACCCACGCACACAATACATTCGCCTTCATACCCCAGGCATGCATACGTGTTACACCAGATCTTGATTTAATCTTAATGTGAATGGAATATCAATATGCGTGAATGTGTATCACTAAATAATATCTAATTGTATTAGTCGTATATATTATTGAACCAGTATTGAATAGAATCCATTCTACCTATTCGTATTTGAATCTGAGTGAGAACACATCGGTGTCTTTTAACCATGCGCTTCGCTTCGCTGTAAATTGTCGATTTGCTGTACAAAATATTTCAATTTGTATACTTCACAAAATGCATAGCAGAAGAAGAAGAGGCCTACTTCTATGGCCTACTTCTTAAATTTTGTCACGGAAATCTCTGTCTCAGTAATAGGGTCAGCCATTACATTAGTACATTTTCAAGAATAATATTCTCCTGGTCTGCAAATTGATATTTTCTATGAGTGCATTGGAATTTACTTGAGAAAATTTGAGAATGATATTGGTGTTCACTCTTTAAAAAACCCTTACCAACCACAAACGGCAAATTATATATGGTATGCGAAGCATTCGGCTAAATATTTAGGAACTAATTTGACTGGAAGCTGCTATCATAAGTATCAAGTAGCAACATGTTCTAGTAAACTTACTTCACATCTTTCCTTTAGGATATAGTTGTCTTGTAATTTGAGACACTGACCTCTTAAGGGCTAACGTCTTGCTGTAGCATAAAGACTGGTGTGTATAGTAGACTGAAAATGTAGCTGAGACAGGACAGCGATAGAAGACATTATTAACACGCTCATCAATTAATAAAGCCAGCATAATCAGACATTAGCTCCCTGGTGGGGTGAAGCAGACCAATGTTTCATGGTATGTCGTCATTAAATATTATTACAAACTATTAAGCGCTTAGCATTATGGCGTGATAAATAAGTACACTACCTGGATCCTAATACTATATGATAGCAAGTATCGGAAAGGAGTGTCAATATCATGCGATTCGTTGTACATAGATAGATCCAATCTGTCACTCAAATATCTGACGTCAAAATAAAATACGTCATATGTATATAGTAGCGTCGTGAAACTCGGCAAGTCCATTATGAAGTTCACGAAGTGTATGTCTTTGATGGATTTACAATTTATAGAGGTGCTGGTGAGTATTTTGAAACTAATTATACTTGTAGCTGTTGCTACTGTATGCCTGTATAATTATCTTGTGTAAATTATCTTGAAATTTAGATTCTGGGAAGTCAGTTTCAAAGTTGCAAATCAATTCTAACGGATGAGTACAGACCCACGCTCCTTCCATGCCCGTGTCTCCCACATACTAAACAATTATGATGCATGGAATATAATAACAACATAGCATTAGCATAACTAATATAGTAATAGATTTGTCGAGAGAGTTGGGGAGAGAAAGGGGGAGAGAAAGCGAGAGAGAGAGAGAGAGAGAGAGAGAGAGAGAGAGAGAGAGGGGGGATGAGTGGAAGAGAGAGAGAGAGAGAGAGAGAGAGAGAGAGAGAGAGAGAGAGAGAGAGAGAGAGAGAGAGGGGGTGAGAACTCCGAGTGTTGTGTACTCACATGCGTGTACAGTTTCAGTATAGTACAGCTCATGAACAAGTCAGGACACCTCCAAAGCAAAATCAAGACATGTTAGTTAGTAAGAAATGATTTTTTGAACATGTTGAACGCAATTGGACTGGACGACATCAATGCTTTAGCTAGCAATGCCTTCCAATTCAGCCCTTTCCAAAATATTCAACAGGAGGTTAATTTTGCCCTGGAAATGTTTTAAGTCGTCCCCAATCTGCACCGTACTGAATGCATCCACATATGTACATTGTTTGCTCAATGTTTTCTATTATGTTTTATCTATTTCACTAGTTATATAAATTGAACAAAGATTCCTTCAAATTTGCATACGTAAGCGGGATGTTGTTAAAGACCGGATGTTGTTAAAACGGACAGTATCGACAAGATATTGGCAGATAATTTCTGATGTCTTGATATTCCTTTCCATATTGAGATTAGTGTCGCCATACAATATGTGTCTTAACGTGAGTGTATGAGGAATATCATTAGTGACTAATGCATTATGGAAAGCATGTCTTTGCTTCCTAAAAAGAGGAAAGTAAAAGATATAATGTTCAACGGTTTCATCAGGATGTCCACATGAACAACTTGTGGAGTCCGTCAGATGATTGTCAAACAGGTGCCTAATAAGACTTCTGCATCCATTGTGAAGCCAGCTTAGATTAATATTGGCTGATCTGGACCCAACATAATACCAGGGCTACGTTTGTCTTATGCTCTGCATTCCTTTTAATTTACTCTTAAATTCGTGTAAGGTAGTAGACGCTGTGACAGGCGCCGGAAGGTGGTTCCAGGCACTGATTGTTTCTGGGAAGAATGATCCATTGTACATCTCAGTATGATATCTGTAGAGAGTAAAACGATTCCAGTGCCCGATATTATATCGGTTCCGGGCTTTCAGGAAAGCGGTTAGTCAAAGTTTCGCATGTCATGCCGTTAGCAACTTTGTAGAGCATAACTAATCTGTGGCTTTCCCGTCTATGAGTGTTTCTAAAATATAGCAATTGATATTGGTCCCTACGCCATTTGCGAATTTGCTATTGGTCACGGCACCCTTGGCCAACGGCTGCTGCGCTTCAACATTGCAGAGGCATTTGGTGTGAATAATTGTTACGCTTCACACTTTCAAGTCGCTCAATACCGTACATTAACTTGACATCAATTCAACTAGCGCATTGATGTCATTTTGCGTTGACGGAATATTTGTTAAATAACATTTTACATAGCAGCCTATAAAATATACAAATATTATGTCTATATTAAAGGATGAACTGTTTCGGAAGCGCTTCAAACATTTGTAATCCAATGCTAGACCTTGATTTCTGCTTTTCATATGGCGAATCTACATATGCCCTGTAACGAATAGTAAGGCGATAATAATATTGTAAACGATCAGTTACCTTGGTTCTTCCGATAGAACTAAGACAAAGTCGTTCAATATATCGCCTGGCCGCATTTTAAGTACAACTGTTTTGAACCCCGTCAATCTAGTCAATGTAAATAAATACATCGAGTTTAAAATCTTGTTTGCATTAAGATCACTGTGGATTTAATGTGTGCTGTGCTGTAACACCAGGGCAGTGATACTGCTGGAAATGCAATGTGTTGTTAGGCCGACATTAGGAACCACCAACATCTTTCATTCAGTTTATTTTCACAATATGTATTAAAACGCATGTTATTGCTGAAGTATATTACACGTTGCAATTAGAACATTATTTTAATGGAATCGGATACTTATGGGTATCAGGAGAATGTACTATTAGATACCATCCTACCTCCGGATAGCAGATCGTGCTAAAATTAATTCATTAGTGAATTCTTATCAAGATTTTCCGTTTCGTGTACTCTGTAATGAAGTTCATGTACATATATAAGTCGCTGCCTTATTTATAAAGCTGTAAGTGTCGCCTTTCTCGCTTTCCCATACAATTTCCGTGTGTTCGTCGTTCTCGTTCAGATCTCGGACAAGACGTATGACTGAGCAGTATCATCAATGTTAATAACGCCAGCGCTTTTTTTCAGTCCGGGTTGCAGGCTATTCAGCTGTCACAAGCTGTGGCTGATTTGGAGTTTAGATAAAAAAAAAACATCTCTGGCTTGGCTTGACTATGCTGACTATGGGTCTTAAACAATGCAAATTGTGTTTGAACAACATACTTACCATCACCCTGTAAGTGAAGAGGATATTGTATTCGCGTGCATGTATTTGTGTGTGTGCATGCGTGCGTGTGTGTGTATGTGTGCGCGTGCACGCGTGCGTACGTGCGTGCGTGCGTGCGTGTGCGTGCATGTGTGTGTGCGTACGTACGTGAGTGAGTGAGTGCTTGCGTGTGTGCGTGCGTGCGTGGGTGCATGCGTGCTTGCGTGCGTGTGTGTGTGCGTGCGAGCCTGCGTGCGTGGGCTGTCGAAGCAGTATTTTAAAATACTGCTAATTAGATTTTGTTCAAATTCAAAATGTTCAAAATGACTGAATGTGAAAGAGGATTTCCAATTTGGCCGCCATTATTCGTAAAAGATACCCGGATCTGAATGGGATCAAATTCTGGATCTTTATGTATATCGCGTTTCTAGATTTTGTGTCACCATTTACTCTTGTTCCACAGCTCTGGTCATCATGGGAAATATCTGAAATATGTTAAATATCCTGGAAAATCCAGAATATTCGAAAAGTTCTGAGAATTTTACAATGCGACAAGGAGTGTGAAGATGATGGTTTCTCTGATAGCTGTTGTGTTTACTTTATTGCAACAGCAACACTCAATAATGTAACATGCAGATAAGTGTGGCGAAGACTTATTACTCACGCCATCGAAGCCTGTCTGTCTGTCTGTCTGTCTGTCTGTCTGTCTGTCTGTCTGTCTGTCTGTCTGTCTTTACATTGAGAAAAACGCATTGGCACAGGAATTTAATTAAAAATTTCTTTTTCTTAATTTGTCCTATCGAGACCAAGTTTAGATTTACTTAAAGTGAAATGAACTCGTTTCTTCTTCACTATCGAAGGTCGGAATCTGTTCTATTGGCATGATTTCAAAATGATGTTCAACTGAATGATCAGGAAGTTGGAAATGTTGAGCAATTGGCGTATCTGCTGAGGTGTTAATATCAGAAACGTGGCGTCTAGCACGCACTCTAAATGCATTTTTTGTTTCACCAACATACTGTTTCTGGCAAAGGGCACAATTGATCAAATATACTACATTATCAGAATCACAATGCATATTAGTTCGAATATGATATTCATTTTTAGTTTGAAAACTCAGGAATGTTTGTTGGTTTACAATATAGTTGTTTACTTTGCATCTGTTTTTGTCGCATTTAGAAACTGATCCATCGCACATGATTGGTTTATTGTGTTTAATTTGGACTGGCTCAAACTCGGGTCCGCTATGAGGTTTTAGATTTTCAAGCTCATTGATGGTGTCTGCTTTAATTTTTCGAAGAAAACGTGCTGAATAGCCTCGTGCTTTCAAAGCATCAAACAGCGTAGAGCATGCACTATTCAGATTTTGCCTGTTGCTAGAGTTTCGAAAAAATCTTATGATTTGCGATTTGATCAGACCTTTAAATGTGTGTGGAGGATGAAATGATTTTTTGTGAAGCAGCTGATGTGTGTTGGCTTAAAGAATACTTTATATTCTAATTTCCCAGAGGAATCAAATTGAGGACCCTTATAGATCGTGACATCTAAAAAGTCAACCGATGTTCCACTAATAGTAGCTTTTAGCTTGATGTTTGAATCTTGGTTATTTAAAATGCGAAAAAATTCCCAAGTCTTCTACTGAATGTTGCCAAATTATGAAGATGTCATCTAGATATCTGAGGTAAAGAAGAGGCTTTTTGGTTGATTTGTTCAGTGCCTCCTCTTCCCACTCTGCAACATAAATCGTGGCGAAATTTGGGCTGAATCGTTTACCCATTGCGCATCCACAGATTTGAAGGTAATTTTCACCATTAAATTGGAAATCATTTCCTTTAAGACTTAGCTCTAGTAATTTTAGAATTTCCGTATCTGGTCGATCTGGATTAGGGAATTTGACAAAAGAATTCTTAATAGCATTGACTCCAGCACCAATATCTATATTGTATACATAGCACCTATGTCCAATGTGACTAAATATGCATCTTTCGGAACTGACAATTTGGATAACTTTGAAAGAAAGTGTTCTGTGTTCTTGAGAAAGCTCTTGTGTCTATTAGCAATGGGCTTTAAATAGTAATCAATATATTCTGAAATGCCATAAAACTCACTGCCACAGTCTGAAATGATGGGTCGTCCGGGTGGTATCAATGGATCTAACCAGGTGCTGATAGGTTTATGGATTTTAGGCAAGATATAAAATGTCCGATTTTGTGTATTATTCTCACCTAGCAGATACTTTAGCCGTTTCTTATCGATGTACTTCCCGTCCGTATTTCTTGCTGGCTGACTGCTGATTGTCTACAAGCATGCCTGCCTGCCAGCCTGCTTGCCCGCCTGCCCGCCTGCCTGCCTGCCTGCCTGCCTGCCTGCATGTCTGTCCATCTGCATGTCGGCCTGCTTGCTTGCCTGCATGTCTGTCTGTGTGTCTGTCTGTCCTGCCCGTTTATCTGCACGATATTCCCGGAGTCCAAGAAGTTAGATTCACCAAATGTGGCATATCGATACATATTGTAGATGTTTGGGCAAACAAATGAGGTTGAGGTCAAACGGTCAAATATCTAGATCACGGGATCACTAAATTGTTCACGAAATATACATTTCAGTCATAAATCGGGAACACATGTGGATAGTATCACCAAATTTGGCAGATCTGTTCATATTACATGTGGCGAGAGGTTCTATGAGTTTCAGGACAAAACATCTAATAGCTAGGTTATGGAGTGACGAAGTACATACCGGAATAAGTACAGGCTGGTTTGAGTATTGCGGTAGGTGCTGCCTGACTGCCTGTCTGACTGCCTGCGCGCCTGCCTGTCTGCCTGCCTACCTACCTACCAGCCTTCCTGCCTGTCTGCCTGTATGTCTGCCGGTCTGTCTGTCTGTCTGCCTGTCTGTCTGCCTGTCTGTCTGCCCGTTCGTTCGTCCATCCGCTCATCGGTCCGTCCATCTGTCTGTCCGTCCGTCTGCCTGTTTGTATATGTTTGAGGTCACACGGCCAAATATCTACGTCAAGGAGTTACTAAATGCATTCAGGAATACACACTTGTAGGCATAAATCCAGAACGCAAGCAGACAGAATAACCAGGTTTGGCACGTAGCTTTGAGATTTAGTTCATCCATCAACTATCCATGCCATGGGGTCAAGAAGTGCAAAACAAAATACCCTCTCTTGAGAATAACTCTGGAATGCAAGAAGGTAGAATCACAAGATTTGGCACAAACCATCATGTTATGGCTCCTTATTGTTTCTTCGAGTGTAAGATCAACGGTTCAACTAGCTATGCCACAGAGTCACGAAGCAGAATATATATATATGTATAATGGGGAACATAGATTTCCAGTCCTTCTGCAAGCTATGGATTCGTAGATCAAAGATTCCCTTGATAAAGAGGCTACGTTTATACAATGCAGCCTGCGTATCCTTGATGCTGTATAACTGTAACAGCTGGGCAGCTCCAAAGGCAGCTCTAGACAAACACCGCAAACACCTACGCACCATCACTGGACACCGATGGTCAGACATTATAATTTCCAACAATGCACTATACAGGATGGGTAATACGTCGCGCTGTCTGTAAAAGTCGCCCAGCAAAGATGGTCCATGTTTGGCCCTGTGCTAATGATGCCAGAAGAGACACCAGTGCAGAGAGCCTTGGAATTCGCCCTACTCGGAGCCAGTAAATACAAAGCCAAGAGAGGACGTCATTGCATAAATCTGCTAAGCGTGACCTCAAGGAAGCAGGACTCAGTACACTGAAGTCAAGAAGGGCCTGAGGAAGCTAAGGATTTCGGCTGAGGACAAGACGCAGTAGGTAAAAGCGAAGGACTGATTGCAGCTGTATGATGTTTCTACTACTACAGCCGCAGAATACAGTAATCATACATTCATTCATTCATACAATTAAAATATATTAAATGTGCAAACGATGCTCGTGATCGTGGTCATGTCATTTGCTTAACACACAGCAAGGTGACAAATCTCTTTTCAAACAATGTGCACATTTGTTTACAAGTAGAAACCATAATTCGCGTGGTTTATCTTGGAGTACGCTGACATCTATAATTAGTGTTGAGTATGGAACAGTTGACAAGCATCCTCAAGAATACCGCTAACACGCGTTAATAGTGATAGCATTAAAGTAGATAATGACACTCGTAGCTGCCTGAAAATGAAAACCTTTTAAGGCCACCTATCGGTCGGAACGATGCAGTACGTGTATGTGCGGAGGCTTGTCAACGTTAATGCAGTTATATAGACTTAGAACCTTGAATCCTAAATTCGCATAATCACAATTTAAAGTGAACGAAGGATACATGAATATTGTTGAGGATTTTGAAGGTAATGACATATGCAGAATCAGTTTCCATTCAGATTATCTTGAACATATTCATAGTTTTTCCACTGTAGATAATTCTTCGTAGTAGGCCTTTTGTATTTTAGGGTTTAAATGGTACTTGAATGAATCATGTTCACATTTTACAAGACTAATTCATTTACTACGATTTTGCTACTAATTAATGGAACTGTGTGAGTTAGCAACAATAGGCCAATAGGGAAGCTGTGAGTAATAGCATACGGATTGATTCACGTGTTCGAGAATGGAGATGATACTCGGATGGGATAAATGGACAGTGTTTGAATGAACATAGATACGATTTAATTTAAGGAACAAGATAGTTAATCGATGGATCCGCTTTGCTACTCAAGTACATGACGTCATACTCAAATACGTGATATGTTAACTGATGTCACAATCAAAATGATGAAGTAACTCATCACGAAAATTCAAACTCAAGTGTACGAATTGAATGTCTTTTTTGATGAATTTTCAATTCAATAAACATTTTGATGAATATTTTGAAATTAATTTGAGGGGGACTGTTGCTGCCATATACCCCCACCCCCAACTAGAATTAGTTTCAAACTATTAAACAACTTATCTGTATTACCTGTATAGTTACCATGCAATTTAGCCTTGAGAATTTAGGTTTCAAAGTGTCAAATTTATTCCAATAACGTATAAAGTGGACAGAGCTTGGCGCCAATGGGCGGGCCATAGCTAGAACCGGATCCCACTATTGTTCATATAATGGCACTCCATGCTCAAACTGTGCAAGATTGGAGAAATCCAGTTCATCGATCAATCAAATGATGGCATAGCAAGAACGTCACGTGTTGACTGATGTCATAATCAATTACGTCATGAATAACGTCATTCAGTCCGTCATAAACGTGTAATAGTCTGTCAAGTTGTACAAATAAACATTCTATTGAATATTTTGCAACAAATTTGACGGGGAACTGTTTCTGCAATAGACACCAACAACGCTCACTCAAATTAGTTGCAAAATATCCAACAGCTTGCGTGTATGGTTTTCTGGAAATTAAAATTCGGAGGAGAGTGAAGGGATCGATTAGCTTAGCTAGAAATGGGCGGGGTATAGCAAAAACTGGATTCTTCCATTTCCGTAACCTCCAAATTATGACTCAGATCCATGAGGACAGAATGTCATCTTGGATCTGCAATGGAGCAATAATATTGACGTCATTATTACATAATGGGGTGATTTGGTGATAAATACAAGACATGTATGGTGTAATAACATATGCATTGCATAACAAGCTCTGCATCACGTGACTAATAGCAGACCATCAATGCATATCTATACAGCAATCAATATATCGATTTACCAAATGTCAAACCATAGAACGATGTTTGTTTAACAGTAATATCTTTAATTTGCTTTCGTCCAATTGCGGGGGAATATTTTCTTTTCTTCTACTAACCTATGCTTGTCCCTGAATATAGACTAGCATTGTATCGTAGTTGTACTCTAACATTATGTCTAAATTTATAGACCAGTGAATCTAATAAAAATTACAACAGAATTTCTGTCAGTAGATTTATGGCGAAGAAGCAACTACATATTAACAAAATAAAATCTAGCCAATTCTGAGGGTGTGAACCATATAATTGTATTTGTTATTACCCGCACTCTTTTCCGCCGCGCTTATTACTAATTTAATGACTACGTACATTGCCCCTACGCTCGCCACTTCAGAATTTACTCGCTTATTTTCCCTTTATTCTTCCATATATCCTATTTTTTAAACTGGCACACTTGTTTAATGCTATATTAAACGTTGATCTATAAGCTTTGAATGTTCATTTGCACAGCAGTTATTAAAAGATCTGCCGTGCTACCAGATTTAGACTGTTCTTCTTACTTGTTACGTGTAGTGTCGATCCCGTCTCTCCGGTCTAGTCGAACCTTAGCGGATACTTTAACAGTTCTACTGATGTACTGAGCTTAGATTGCTGTCTTTTCCTCGTGTTATTTCCTCTATTTCGGATATTCCGCAGTTAGTAGGCGCATCGTAATCAAATTATTAAATTATGTTACAATATAGCAATCTATGATCAAATAAACCTAGCTTGGTGTGGTAGGTGATAATCCACACGCGCTCTGTTTTATTAGTGATTAATACATACAAACCCTCTTTTTGGCTGGACTGCAGTGTATTACATATACCAAGGCATACAGTTTTCAAATTAAAGTAAGCAACTGTAGAAAGGATCGCATAGGGCCGGGCCAGAGTAGTCCGTGCCAGCCCTTTCCCTCTTCACGTCTCTAATGTGACCATAACGGTTCGTATGCATAGCGTGTGTACTATAGCACGATTAGTCCATGAGATCGTCTTCCGCGCATGCTCGATAGCCTAGATACGCCAGCCACGCTGTACTGTAGGTACGGAGATGGCAGCTTTAATGTATATATTTCCCATGTTTTGCTCCATCTGTGGGCGAATTTAAAACAAAATATTCTCTGGAAATCAAATCAGCTATCAGAATTAAAATCGGATGAGAAGGGGTAGAGATATCGTTTAATATAAAATAGACACATTTACTACTGCCGGCACTGTGGTTAACCCCGTAGTATGTACATGACGTCATAGGCATGTGATCGCTGGTTTTGCCTCGTTGTTACAACCTGCGTTGGATTGGCTGTAATGCGCTGGTGGAGCGTTCTCATTGGTCACCCAAACTATAATAAGGCCTACTTCAGCCCATAAAAATCATGTTCCGCGTCCGCAATTTTGCGATTACCAATAAAGTAACACCCAGATAAACGGGAAACGTATAAAATTACAATACCACACAGAATGCTAACAAATACAAAGAACCAGATAGATCGTCCATGTAACATCTTGGACATCCCTACCCCACCCACACTCCCATCCACCCCACCCATACTAACCTAACTATACTAACCAATCTAGCATCTAATCTATTCTATTCTTCTATCTACTAACAAATAATACCAGCTGATAAGTTTACAATGTCAAAATTATAATTGTCGTCAACGGAAATGTCGGCAGAATAGATGGTTAGATATATGACTGAGGAAGCTTTAGAGTCAATGGCACTGTGGCGTGGATGTACTGAGTGGTCCAGTCTTTTGTGATGGCCCATATGTCGAAAGGCCTGTATGGTTAGGTTGACACAAGTAGGCCTAGCGACTGAAAAATGTAGTGGGGCGGATATGTAAAAAATTTGAGGTAAGATGTTCCATTCTGGCAGAAAGCATGGAATTTGGCATATAGGTGGTCTAAGGTATGCTGAACATAACATCTGAGCATGCGGTGCCACGTGATTCCACCAAGGGAACCCATTCAAAATGACGGATTCAAAATGGCCGCCTTCCCAGCGGAAAATCTGCATTACTCAAGTTCTAGATGGAGTAGAGGGCTGGAATTGATGTCAAATTATGGGTTTCTTGGGACACTGGTTATGATTTTACCCATTACAATACTCTAAATAGATAAACATGCTGAAAAAATATTTTATTATTATTATTATTGTTGTTGTTGTTGCTGTTGTTGTTGTAAATTAGTAGTATTATTGCTAAACGTGTGTACACACATGGTCTGGGCGGAACATTTTAGAAACAAGTTTTCGCTACTCAAAACAATTAGTCCACACGTTTTCTCCAATCAAAGTAATTGTATGCCAGCCCCTCGCTTCGCCAAGCATTATTTCGTTGCGGATTTCCATATAATTATTGCAGTTTCCTAAACTCACACTGACTATTTAAATATATCAGGAGAATACATAGCTGCATAGCAATCACGCACACGCGTATTGTGCTCTGCTTATAGACAGAGACAATAGCCTATTATATTCTCGCATTCAAGTCAATATGTCAAAGAAAGTGAAATTGACATCTGATCCCACAGTGGATTTAGCACACACGAACTGGTCCCTGTGTGTTATTTGCCAGCAGTCCACAACGGAGCATCTCATAGATCCATGTAGTAACACAAATCGTGACAATGTGATTACGAGTTATAGGTCATTAGCTGATGACCTTGATAGGCTACAGCAACTCCATGCCCTTCCACCATACCTGGATCCATGTAGGTTGAATGATGGATCTGGAATTGCGGAGACGCTCATAGAAAACTGTGCTAGTAGGCACAAATCTTGTTGGCATCTCTGTAGCCGGACTCGCGCCGTGAAAAGAAATGCGAAATTAGAATCCATCGAGTATCTCAGATCACCAGTCAAATCTAGATTGAGGTCTAATTTCACTATGCCATGTATAAATGACCCCCCCCCCCCATCACCCACTGTGCTTTTTCTGTGACCAACCGATAGAGCATGACATTCATAGAGCCGCAAAAGCAAAATTTGACCAAAACATACGCAAAATGGTGAGAGAACTGAGAGATACAAAACTTCTTGCTAAAATGTCATCTGGAGACATGACAGCATTGGATGCTATTTACCACAAGACTTGTTTGGCAAAACTATACACACGACATAGATCTCTTTCGAGAAGTGAATCTGATATTGCTGAGGATATGAAACCTGACTCTGTTGCTCTTGCAGAGCTAATATCATACATGGAAGATCGTCAAGCCTCTGAGAATACCTATTGACAGCATATTTAAGCTTTCTGATTTAACACGATTATACACTCGCGGTCTTGAACAACTTGGTGGTGCTATGCCAAGTAGGATTAACTCTACCAGGTTGAAGGAAAAGATCTTGTCGAAAATGCCAAATGTGGAGTCAAGCAAGTGTAACTATGAAGTGATTCTCACATTCAAGAAAGACATAGGCGATGCTCTATTACTAGCCACCAAAAATGATTCTGATAGTGACGCAATTGCGTTGATGAGGGCAGCTCAAATAGTGCGAAAATTAAGCATGATTGCAAGGGTTCACTTGATGCTGACCAGTATGACAACTTACCTCAATCACTTGTTATTTTAGTTCAGATGATACTTGGCGGTACCAACATTCATAATCAAAATGAGAATTCCCAAACTATCAAGGGGAAAGTGTCGTCATTGACCCAGCTACTTATCTTTAATGCCATTAAAAGAGCGCGTAAAAGCAGTATGGGAACTCGCCATAATCCTGATCGTGAAACAGCATTGCCACTCTACCTAGGCCTACTAATTCATGCCAAAACGCGAAAGCGGGCGCTTGTGAATGAACTCTTCAGACATTGACTTTCAGTATCCTACGATCGCGTCATGCAGCTCTCGACTGATGTAGGAAATAAGGCTATAGACATGTTTAAAAAGGATGGCGTTGTTGTCCGACTAACTTGCATGGTAATCTGTTCACAACTGGGAACCTTGATAACATAGACCATAATCCTACATCCACATCAGCACGAACTGCATTCCATGGGACAGAAATCTCATTAACACAACATTGTTCAGACACAAATACTGGGGTCATTCGAACTCTTGAACAATTGACACCAAACGTTGTACAAAAATCCACCACCATCCATCAATTACCCGAGACGTACACAGTTGTAAATCGAGCTGCTTTCCCAAGTGATAATCCTCTGCCTTCTCGAGCTGTTGATCCTTTGATTCCCAGTGCTACCATATTAATCTTAGATAAGACTCAAATTGCGTGGCTGGACAAGATAACGAACACTCGATCGAGGGCGATATGTATGGGACTGATGACATATTGTGGGCAGCTCACTTTGTTAGTTTGCAAGGTGTCCCACCTCCTCCAGCAATTACTGGATTTAATTCAGCAAGCTACACAGCATATCAATCATGGACAGGTGCCAGTCATCACTTTTGATCAGCCTTTGTATGCTATTGCAAAGAAGATACAATGGTCTTGGCCCCTTCTATATGGTGAGGATAAGTATGTGGTGATGATGGGTGGACTTCACATTGAGATGGCGCTAGTCAATGTGTTGGGAGACTGGCTAAGCAACAGTGGATGGGTGGCTGTGCTGACAACAGCTAATGTAACTACAGTAGGCGGAGTCGATGCCATTCAAACTGGCTCGCATACATCACGAGGACAATGGGCACACCAGGTGACATCCACTGCTCTCTATGTAATCGAGAAACGTGCATATGCTGTCTCAGAGGACACACTGCCATTCGAAGACTGGTGTCAGCAGAAGGAAACAGACAACCCACAGTTTAAGTACTGGAATTCAGTCTTGAAATTAGAGCTACTATTTCTTCAATTCATGAGAGCTCAGCGACAGGCCAATTTCCCGTTGTATGTAGAGACATTGGGCAGGATTTTCCCGTGGATGTTTACTCTGGATCATGTACACTATGCACGATGGCTCAGCATCAATGTGGCTGATCTGTTGCAACTTGAGAACCGATGCCCACTTGCACATAGGAAATTTGTCGAAGGAAACTTCGTTACTCAGAAAACGGCTCACAAGTTCTCAGCCTTGGCACATGATCAAATCCACGAGCAGCAAAATGCTATTCTGAAGGGCGATGGTGGAATTATCGGAATCACAGCTGACTGAGGTTGGGTCAGAGATGGAGACACTTGGTCACCGCAATGGAGTTTGCTTGCAGACGCATCTAAGGCATGCCGACAACTCGTGAAATGTGCTTTCAAAAGTAATTACACTGGCAGATGCAAATGCTATAAATCCAACTTACCTTGTACACAGTTGTGCTCATGCGGTGCACAGTGCGTGTGACGTCTGTGAATCATGATTCAACACTCAACAGCATCATGTATAGCCTTGCATACTCTAATAGGATAATTAAACGTATCTATGACGACCATTACTTGGTTCGATATTAAGAAATCAAGTAATTAAAACTATTTCTAGATGCTATAATGCTTTTGTTCTCAAGAGATGGATCTTTTAGATAACACATCTTAAAGAGCCGCCGTCTTTTGACATCAAACACATGTGGTCGCTATGGAAGGATGGATATTTACATATTTAGAGTATTGTAGTGAGTAGAATTATAACGATTGACCCATGAAACCCCTAATTTGACATTAATCCCATCTCGCTACTCCGTCTAGAGCTTGAGTAATGCGAATTTTCCGCTGGTAAGGCGGCCATTTTGAATCTGCCATTTTGAATGTGTTCCCTTTGTATAATCACATGGCACCGCATCTAATTATGATCAGCATACCTTAAACCACCAGTATGCCAAATTTCATGCTTTCTGCCAGAATGGAACATCTTTTTCACATATCTGCCCTACTAACAGGCCATTTTGAAAGTCTTTTGTTTTTTCATTGTATAATTTTTAAGTCACGCCGACGACTATTGGGCATACATTTTACAGCCAGCTATGGCACTTTCCTAAGTACCTATTGTCTCATTTTGAATGGCATGTGCCGTTCTTCTTTTTAGAACTCTTATATAATTATATCTTAGCCACAAATCATTGTATGTTATATTTGTACTGGCATACGCCGTTTAAGTTAACACACAATAGTGCACTAACCTTAAGAATTCTCAATATCAACACTCCATACTAGGAAACCCTTCTTGTGCCTAAAACGACACAATTTAGGTATAATCTAACATAGGTAGTAGCTCAGCTATATGCGTTAGACCTGTCAACAAGCTGAGCCGATTACTGTATTTAACAAGAGCCTGTTTATTGTAAAGCCAGTTTCAGGTGTCACAAACGTCTAGTGGCTGAATACCTGAAAAGAGTCTAAAAAGCGGCCACAAAAGAGCCAAAAGCACCACCAGCACTCGTCTCACTTTGTGACTAACTCTGTCCCATCTTCAGCCAATTATATTGTAGTATATTTACTAAGCCCCTCCGGCTCGGTTGCACCATCGCTGAAATTACTGAGATTTCTTAGTGGACACAATCGTAATGAAGACGCATCACACTTCCCTCTGTGTCTCACGATACCTCTAGGATAATAAATTCTGCCAAAGTAGGAATTCATTGCGAACTAAATAACGTATTAATTATCGCCCTTAGCAGTGAACCTTGGGCAACTTACATTTAACTTCGAGGAATCAGGTCTATACGGCTTGATTCCGACACATCAGCTCGCGTCAAAATACATGCCATGCAGACCAATTCTGTGGTGACTTAGAAAGGTCGAGTGGGCAGGTCCACGCTTTCTAAACAAGTCTCCCACGGTCTGTCCAGAGTTTCTTCGGTCAAGCCATAACTCGTTTACGGTGCTTCCAAATGCTTCTGTATTATTTTGTCATTGACTTGTCCTATTTGTGGTTACGTCAGACACTCGGTTAGGAGTCGTTCTTCAGCTCCAGTGCTGGTCGCCCTAGTAAGCTTGTAACGTGCAGTCTGTTTGTTTTACCTGCTCACCGGTCGAGTCCCATGGGAGGCCAAAGCAGTTCGTGGGCAAGCAGACGAACCCTGTTCTAAACTGTAAGCTAGGGTGATAGGCCTCTGTGGCACTAATATCTGTTTTCAACCAAAACATTAGATAGTATCCTTCTGAAGGACCGCTAACTACAGCAGCATCAACCTACACTAATTAGTTTGGATATTCTGAGGAGACTGACCAGCCGTTTCCCGTAAAACATTATACACCACACGTATATAAGTCCGTATATAAGTCACGCAAGCACTTCCCAATACACTCTTTGTCTTACCTAACTGCAGTTGGATGGACATATATAGACGGAGGCCATGCGAGGCACATCTCCTCGCTTCGGCGAAAGTCTTCATAATCAGGAAGAAGTATTTTTATATTATATATAGCTTATATTAAGCTGTACGAATCCTTGGCGATTTTCCGTATCTATTGTTCCATTAGGTATCGTAAGATAAGTAAGTAAGCGGTATGCAAGATATTTAGATGCCAGGACTTGTCAATTGTCACTAAACCAGTGGGTCAAACGCTGGCTTAATCCGACCAAAGCAGCCATCGGCAGTACCACTGATTGCGCGGAACTACGACTCTACTAAATCAGCAAACATCATGTACACGCAACGCACGGGACTTACGAAAAATATTGCTGAGATGATGCAGGGTGTTTGAGTGAATTTGTAATTGTTGGTTCCTTTCTTGAAGTCCACTGCTTTTTACGAGGATTTGGCATGTGCTATGTATACCCTCGCCCTTCCTCTGCCAGTATGTATGAACTCTCATTGCAAGAGATATCACAATGCTGGTATCCACTGAAACACTGTGGGAAATTTCTTGGAGAGTTCATGTAAGGTTCCTTTTACAGTGTTTATCAGCTTTTCAGAGTACTTTGCTGCAAGGTCCTGTAGAGCAGATAGCGAGTCATTCAGGAGTACTGTTCTGGCTGGTCGTTTCTCTATGGAGTTTAGGTTGTCAGCTGCTGCTGCTTGGAGGGAAATCACTTCCGCTTTGAGATTGGAACAGAGGGCATCATTGGGTACAGAAATGGTTTCTGAAGGTCTTCCTGTGTGTGGGATGATGACCCCACTGTCTCCGTTTTTGTGGCTTCTTCAGCAGAGACATCAAGGCAGGTATGTACTCACTTCTTCACTGAAAACCTCTGGAGATATTTTTCAGTGCCAGGACTTTGTGTGTGGCATCACTGTGTAGTATCACTTTGTTTTCCAATGATTGAAAAGGTGCTAGCCATTATTCCGAAACTGTGTGGCTCTGGAGACGACACCTGGTGTGTCAGATCTCACAGCGATCTGGATTGGCTGGACAACACCATTATTCTCCTACTAGCATGTGGTTCTTCCTTTGTTGTTTCAGTCAACTCTTTGTTGGAGCCTGCAACGGCATACGGAGAGGGTTGTCCTTGAGTGACTTGAAATTTTCACCCCTAATCAAATTTTTCTTCTCCCTTCTGGTTTCCACTGGTTGGATGCTGGCTCTCATTTCCATTTCATGGATAGAACTAGTTTTCATTGCACCAAGGATGCTTCTGAGTCCATGTTTTTGGACCTTGTCTTGTTTTGCTTTGTTCATCTTGGATGCAGTGTTACAAGTGCTTGAGACATACACCAGCACAAATTGTACTGCACCTGTATAGACTAGACCGTTCTCAGGATCTTGGAATGTGATCCCCATGTGGCTTCCTCATGCCACCCAACCTTTCTGATGGACCTCTCCTCCTCCAAATCCTATGTGGGGTTCGATATCAGGCGGTAATCTACATTCATGCTAAAAAGGTCGGTGTGCAGGTCTGTGTCAAGGTACTCTCTCTAAGCACGAGTGCGAACTGAAAATACAGCTACCAACAATAACAGCTGCACATCCATTACTGAGCCTGCATTACTGAATAATTTTAAACCGATTGAATCACCGAAGCGGTCGTTGGATAGACGTCATTTTCGTGAAATGGTAAATGTTACTACAATGGGATTGCACAGTGTCGCTAAATGCATGCTCTACAGGTGATATATCTGTGGTATGTGTGATCTTGGTCGTGAGTGGTGTTAAAAGTCATCATAGAGTAACAACACGTTGAGGAAGCCACTGGAGTATACACATCACTGTTTAAATGACCCAAATACGCGACAGATCATAAATAACTTATAATGTTCCGAAAACAAAAACAAAAGGCATGTTAACCAGTACAATTTTGAACACAATGTAACGGTTTTGTTGAATATTTTGGACTTAATTTGATTGGAGACCATTGCTGCCTTAGGAAACAAAGGCTTCCAAGCAAATTATGTTCAAAATATTAAACAGTTTGTTTTATTTTATTTTGGAAACATGTTATGTTACCTCTGAGTTGCGCCGTACCAGCTATAGGACATGTAATTAGACTGAGCAGGAATAATAATGTATATTTCACGCATGTGTGTCTCTATTATAAGTAACTAATCTATGTACTTAGAGGCTACCTCTTAGAAGCAGACCTGAAATCGTAGAGCATGCCCACATGTCACTGATGTGCTCATTGCCTAAACATGGACGTTGTGCGTGGGAAATTCGGGCCAAAATAGGCAAAGTTATGCTCAACGAAAGATATGTTTTGGCCGATGCTGTGACGTAAGCAGTGACACTAGAAAGTAGGCATGTATTAAGTTATTTGGCATAAAACACATATAGCAACTCAGCCTATGATTTCTATTGTGTAGCTCACAGCTTGGTCGCATGCCGCTAAATTCATAAGTTTGTCTTAACCTGCCAAAGTATAGCTCTCACACATAATATATGGCTATGCGAATGATTCTCATCACGACAAATATTCTTTGTTCACGGATCCTGTGCTCTCCGGGAACTCTCTTTTACTTATCACTTATTACATCACACGTTTCAGAAAGTAATTTAGTCGGCACTCAGCTACAACTAAATAATTGTATTGCATAAGACGATGAATTGTTTTACCCATGGGCAGAATATAATATATCGCAGTGCTTGGCCAAAGAAGAAGGGCTTTAATGATCACTTTCTGACTTGGTACACTCCATTTTGTATTAGATCACGTTTAGCAATGTAGAAACTTAGTATCTTTCTACTTCTCTAGTGTCATACCGCTCTTCCAACGGCAATACATTATTAAATTTATGTACCATAAACGTCATTTCCGCGCATGGCTTCATACATAAACTCCAGTTCACGTTGGCAAAATGAAATTGTTCAAAACGATGATACGAGCGTAAAGATACGGCCATTATTGGCTTTGAGAAATAGTATTGTGAGTGATATAATTGCTCAATTAGCTTTTTAGTAGTAATCAATAAGGTCACTGTGCAAGGAATGATCTTTATCATTCTGTTGGGCTTCTGCCTCTTATAAACGGAGATTTGTATCTGTTTAGTGGAGGTGGAGGGCGAGATGATGGAGATGGACGAGGAGGAGGGGGAGGAGGAGGAGGAGGAGGAGGAGGAGGAGGAGGAGGAGAAAGAGGCTAAAGCAGAGGGAGAGCTATGTGAGAAGAAGGTGGGTAGAGAAGAAGGTAGAGAGGGAGGAGGAGGCGGATGCCCAGACGGATGCCCAGGTGGATGCGGGGAGTGGGCCGGAGAGGGGGCGTGGGGAATAAAGAGGAGATGGAGGAGGAGGAGGCAGAGGAGGAGGAGGCGGAGGATGAGGAAGGGGAAGAGGAGGAAGCGGTGGCAGCGGCGGCGGCGACAACGACGACAACAACGACGACGATGATGATGATGATGATGATGCAGAGGAGGAGGAGGATGAGTAGGAGGAGGAGGAGGAGGAGGGGGAGGAGGAGGAGGAGGATGAAAAAAGGAACGAAGAAGACAAAGAAGAAGAATGTTGTATAGCCTCGTATTAATGTGTTGACCGAAAACATAATTGTATATGAATGGCAGTCAAGAATGAATTAATCAATATTACATCCCTATGGCAAGGACTGTAATTGTCAAAAAAAGTAATGGATTGATTATTTGGCTGCATTCTCCATACATGAAAATATTCCGTGGACGTTTCGCGTGACAAGATATGAATATCGTGCCACGCTTGTATAATAGCTACGACAGCGAGAGATGGGAAAACACTGAAAAGAGAGAGAGAGAGAGTAAAATGATCATGTGACAATTTAACACGTAAGCAAGCTTATATGCAATTACATAACATTCCTTAACCGAGTACCTTTCACTTTATGTAACGATTGTCTCGATTCATGTAGTTGTTTCAAGGTAGTGACGTACATCGCGAGCAATGTCATGCAAGTGTTGTTGCCTAGCAGCGATGATGTACCATGGCCCGCTGTGCCTTACTGAATCCTTGTTAAACGGTTACAAAAGCAAATAATTTGATAAATTTTAATTAAACACTTGGAACTGTTACAAGACCAATAAAGTATCATTTCAAATTCGCAATAATAAAATGTTGCGTTTGTTACTAGGCTTTGTTATGCAATGGTCTTTCAATATGGTGTTCCTTGAGTTCAAAGCACTTGGCCCATAGTTCTCTCAGGCGCCATATACCCCTGAAATAAGAATCTACTTTTTACTCCTGTACCCTCGCTTTCATTAGGGAATTTAGGGATCCAGGGCCCTCAAGCATCATACCGCACAGATATGATTTTTCATAAAGATTATAATCACTGGAAGTCATGTCTGGACTGTATGGAGGGTGGTTAAGCTTTTCAGATTACAGCTTGAGCAAATCTCTGTACAGGGGTGTGATCAACAAGCAGCATTGCTCAAACTATTAATTATCCTTCTTCCTATCTGCTTGATAGCATTCTTCTGTATGGAAATTAGATCGGCATAATATGCACTTGTGATCGTTGTTCTAGCTGGATTTAGTCAAGTCAACAAAACGCCCAAAACTAGTAGTAGTAGTAGTAGTAGTAGTAGTAGTAGTAGTAGTAGTAGTAGTAGTAGTAGTAGTAGTAGTAGTAGTAGCAGTTGTTGTTGTAGTTGTTGTTGTTGTTGTTGTTGTTGTCGTCCAACTTTTTGAAATTGTGATCGATGCAGCTGTTGATGATGATGTTGTTGTCGTTGTTGTTGTTGTTGTTGTTGTTGTTGTTGTTGTTGTTGTTGTTGTTGTTGTTGTTATTGATGTTTTTGTTATTGCTGTTGTGGTTGTTGTTTTTCTTGTTGTTGTTGGTGTTGTTGTTGTTGTTGTGTTGTCCTTGTTGTAGGTGTTCTTGTTGTTGGTGTTCGCCATCGTTGTCGTTGCTTTTTTATTGTTTATATTGTCATTATCGGTTAACGTCGTCATCTTTGTCTTCGTCGTCATCATTGTCCTTATCATCATCATCGTCGTCGGCCTCCTCCTCATCGTTGACGTTGTCGTTATTGTTCTTAGCGATCAGTGATATTCATATCGAGACTATTGTTGTCATTTTCAATGTCCTCGTATTTTCTGTTATTGTCGCCGTCATTGCTACTATTATAGTCTTCAGGAACATTATTACTGTTGCTGTCGGTGGTATAGTATGTCATCATCGCCATTGTACGTTTTAATTCATTATCTTCCTACGGACTGGGAATTGGTGTATGATCACCTTGATAAAGCTAGGGAATTTTACTAGCAACTTTGTATTATGTCTAGAAAGTAACTTATGGAATTTGTAGTAATTTGGACGTACGTAGCTATATTTAGGTAAGATGTCTGCCTTTCTTTTTTAAATAATCACGGGTGAATATATAGTGGTATTCATCGCCTATTTCATTCTGTGTACATAATTTACAAAGTCATTGTTCTCTTTGAGAAAGGGAGGAGTGGACCTTTCCCGTTTTAGCTATGCTCCGCCCATCTCTAGCTATGCTCTACGCACACCTCGCTCAACTCTCTGACTATCAATTTCAAGAAAGCTATACAGGTAAGCTGACACCTCCACGCCGGTCTCCTCCGTAAGTACCAACTTTGTTGGGAAACTAAGTCATCAAGGATTGCGGGCTGACATCCGCACACGGAGACAACTCTGACTATGTCTAAACGTCTTCAAACAAGAAACTGTGCTCAACATCCTCGGACGACGCGATCTTCCCAGGAGCTTACTTACCATAGCTACGTGGAATGTACGTGGTCTGAGTGCAACATCAAAGAGGCAAGCATTAGGTGTAGACTGTAAACACTATAACATCGATATTACATGGATTCAAGAGACTAAAGTAGCTAAACACCAGGAACGGCAGCTACATATAGGCCATAAGCTAGTACTCATGGAGCAAAAACAGGCCCCATACCAGGGTTTAGGCCTCGTAATCGGACCAAGAATCTTGGATCATGTCAATAGTTTTGGATACGTCAGTGATCGCGTTGCATTCATCGACTTAGCTATACCTACGCGAAAACACGCCACCACTAACTGTCGCATTGTCAACGCAAATGGCCTAACTACCGAAAAAGCCAGAGAGAATCCAGCATTATTAGATTCCTTCTAAGCAGAACTGAGCTCCGCCTTTACAATCCCTGCTAGATGGCAACTGTTCGTGTGTGGAGATTTCAACTCAAAGCTGGATAAACTCGGAATTGCGGACAAAAGTTTAGGGCTTGGCTTATGCATGGAATTGTATGGAGAGGGGACATGCAGCAGCAATTGAGATGCTCAAGTGGCATTCCTTACACAACAAAAAGCTAAATTTAATTATATTTGACCTATTGTTATCATGTAGTGTGAATATAAATATTTTATTCCAAAATGTTTGATCAGCCCGGTAAATACATTTAAATAATCTTTAAATTCGCATCAGTTTAATGTATACGTTGTTTGGATAGTCTATGTATAGCGCATGTTGGGGTATATGGATGTTTAGCGTTGCATTTAACTGACATGTTTTTGTATATTAAATGATAGATAACATTACATTTACTAGGCTAGGAATTGCATTGATTTATGAGTTTTGCTATGTGTGCTAAGTTCCAATATTTAACATATATTTGACATACATGTAATAATCATTAAAATTATATTTGATAAATATGCACCCTACAGTTTGTAGGTAATGATCCGATTTTTGCATTATGGAAATATACTCGAACCATGAGGTCTAACTTTGATCTTACTAGAAAATCGTTCAGGTTTGGATTTCTATTGTAAGCTATTACTGGTCGTGCTTTGATCGGTTCCTTTAATTTAGATTGCAACTGTGAATATTCGTCTTTCATGGTTTTCGCTAATTCAACATTACGTCTATTGTATATGAGTTGAAATGGGATAATTTTGTTCGATTTGTGATATTCCTGAATCCACATTTATTCCAAATGGTGCTTTTGTTTGGAGTGTTCTAATCCAATGGCCTTCTCGTATTTTGCGAAATGAACTCGTCTCTTCTTCACTATCGAAGGTCGGAATCTGTTCTATTGGCATGATTTCGTAATGATATTCAACTGAATGATCAGGAAGTTGGAAATATTGAGCAATTGTCGTATCTGCTGAGGTGTTAATATCATAAACGTGGCGTCTAGCACGCACTCTAAATGCATTTTTTGTTTCACCAACATACTGTTTCTGGCAAAGGGCACAATTGATCAAATAGACTACATTCTCAAAATCACAATGCATATTAGTTCGAATATGATATTCATTTTAAGTTTGAAAACTCAGGAATGTTTGTTGGTTTACAATAGTTGTTTACTTTGCATCTATTTTTGTCACATTTAGAAACTGATCCATCGCACATGATTGGTTTATTGTGTTTAATTTGGACAGGCACAAACTCGGGTCTGCTATGAGGTTTTAGATTTTCAAGCTCATTGATGGTGTCTGCTTTAATTTTTCGAAGAAAACGGGCTGAATAGCCTCGTGCTTTCAAAGCATCAAACAGAGTAGAGCATGCACTATTCAGATTTTGCCTGTTGCTAGAGTTTCGAAAAAATCTTATGATTTGCGATTTGATCAGACCTTTAAATGTGTGTGGAGGATGAAATGGTTTTTTGTGAAGCAGCTGATGTGAATCTGTTGGCTTAAAGAATGCTTTATATTCTAATTTTCCAGAGGAGTCAAATTGAGGACCCTTATAGATCGTGACATCCAAAAAGTCAACTGATGTTCCACTAATAGTAGCTTTTAGCTTGATGTTTGAATCTTGGTTATTTAAAATGCGAAAAAATTCCCAAAAGTCTTCTTCTGAATGTTGCCAAATTATGAAGATGTCATCTAGATATCTGAGGTAAAGAAGAGGCTTTTTGGTTGATTTGTTCAGTGCCTCCTCTTCCCACTCCGCAACATAAATCGTGGCAAAATTTTGGCTGAATCGTTTACCCATTGCGCATCCACAGATTTGAAGGTAATTTTCACCATTAAATTGGAAATCGTTTCCTTTAAGACTTAGCTCCATTAATTTTAGACTTTCCGTGTCTGGTCAATCTGGATCAGGAAATTTGACAAAAGAATTCTTAATAGCATTGACTCCAGCATCAATATCTATATTGGTATACATAGCATCTATGTCTAATGTGACTAAATATGCATCTTTCGGAACTGACAATCTGGATAATTTTGAAAGAAAGTGTTCTGTGTTCTTGAGAAAGCTCTTGTGTCTATTAGCAATGGGCTTTAAACAGTAATCAATATATTCTGAAATGCCATAAGACTCACTGCCACAGTCTGAAATGATGGGTCGTCCAGGTGGTGTCAATGGATCTAACCAGGAGCTGATAGGTTTATGGATTTTAGTCAAGATATAAAATGTCCGATTTTGTGGATTATTCTCGCCTAGCAGATACTTTAGCTGTTTCTTATCGATGTACTTATCTGTATGCAATGAATTAAGTATTTCAATGAAATTTTGTCGGTTTTGAGGCCAAATTAAATTATCAAGTTTTCAGTAATGCCTGGTGTTAGTTAACTGCCTTTCAGCCTCGCGGATGTAGTTTTCTCTAGACATAATCACAGTTGCTGAACCTTTATCAGCTGGTTTTATAATAGTATTCTGATTTCTACGTAATTTGTTGATAGCCTGTCGCTCGAAAAATGAAAGGTTTTGCTTGTTGTTTGTAACTGGCAATGATCTGGCTATACCAGCAACCATTTTTATGGTTGCCTTAATATTGTCATCAACTAGCCTATCAGGAGGGTCTCAACCGGATTTGCTATGTATCACAATCTATTGAGTACCAGTAATGGCTTTATTCTTCACTGTTCTTGAGCATTAAACATACCCCCCTAGCATCCTGCAGTAATTCTCGAGGCAGCAGCTACACCACGCATCGACTCACACCACAAGAAGACGGTGCAAAGACAACATGTGACGTTTAAATTGCACTGATGACTAATAGGTGCACCACATAGGAACATATCATAGTTACGTTATACTGTTATTAATAAATAAGGTACCGCATTAAATGGTACCGTAAGGTCAGATGCAACTTTCGCAATAATATGATGTTATACATAATATTAAGCATTGCAAACGGTGCCAGCAATTAAACGGCACCGTCGGCTAAGTTGACCTTAGCCTTCAATGAATGTATTCTGCCCATAATGTTAATTAGCAGCAAACGTCCGTCCGCCCGTCCGTCCGTCCGTCCGTCTGTCTGCCATGCTGTCTGTCATGCTGTCTGTCTTTACATTGAAAAATAAGTGTGGTGAAGAGTTATTACCCAGGCCATCGACAGCTGGTCTGCCTCCCTGCCTGCCTGCCTGCCTGCCTGCCTGCCTGCCTGCCTGTCTGTCTGTCTGTCTGTCTGTATGTCTGTCTGTCTGTCTGTCTGTCTGTCATGCTGCCTGTTTGTCTGTCTGTCCGTCCGTCCAGCGTCTATCCGTCCGTCCGTCCTTCCATCCACCCGTATGTTCGTCTGTTCGTCCGTCCGGCCGTCCATCCGTCCATCTGTATCTTTGTTTGTCTACTTGCCTGTGTGCATGTCTATCTGCCTGTCTGCCTGCCTGCCTGCCTGCCTGCCTGCATGCCTGCCTGCATGCCTGCCTGCCTATGTCGTATGTATGTGCTGTATGTACGTGCTGTCTGTTTGTCCTCTCTGTCTGTGCTGCTGCCTGCCTGTCTGCCTGCCTGTCTGCCTGCCTGCCTGCATGCATGCATGCCTGCATGCATGCATGCCTGTCTGCATTCCTGCCTGCCTGCCTGCCTGTCTGCATGTCTGTCTTCCTGCCTGCATGCCTGCCTACATGCCTGCCTGCCTGCCTGCCTGCCTGTCTGCCCACCTGACTGCCTGTATGTTTATCCACGAAATATCTCAAGAAGTTAGATTCACCAATTGTGACATATCAATACATACTGTAGATGGCTGGACAAAAAATGAGGTCGTGGTCAAAAGATCAAATATCTAGATCACAGCGTCACGAAATAGACATTTTAGTCATAAATGGGGAACACAAGTGAATTGTATCACCAAATCAGGTGTCTGTCTACCTGCCTACCTGCCTGCCTGCCTGGCTACCTGCTGCCTGCCAGTCTGTCTGCCTGGCTGGCCTCCCACCGCCAGCCCTTTCATCCGTTCATCTATCCATCCACCCATCCCTCTTTCCGTCTGCCTGTATGTATAGGTTTGAGGTCACACAGCTAAATATCTACGTCGATGAGTCACTAAATGCATCCTGGAATACACACAGTTAGGCATAAATCCGGAAGACAAGCAGATAGATTGCGCACATCTATTCATATTATAGGTGGCTAGAAGTGCTTTGCGATTCAGGTCAAACCATGAAATATCCAGGTCACGGGCTCAAGAAGTTCAAACCAGAATACCCTCTTTTGGCCATAACTCTGGAATGCAACAAGTACACAGTTCATTCGTCCACCCACCTGTCAATCCCACTCAGTCGTCTACTATCGCTCCACCACAAATTATTTACACTATGAATATAAAAACAAGAGGATAGCGACATAATGAATATGCATGTCTGAAACGATGTAGCGTCACTAACTATAATGTCAAGATAAGGTTTCGAGGTCATGGCTCAGGCGAAAAAACGTATTTCAATGTGCATGACCGTGGTCACGCCAGTCGCTTAACTCACAACGCGGTGGCAAATCTCTTTTCAAACAAATGGCCACATGTGTTTACGAACAGAAGATAAAATTCGCGCGGTTTATCTTGGGGTACGCTGACATCTACAATTAGTGTTGAGTATGGAACAGTTGACAAGCATCCTCAAGAATACCGCTAACACGTATTAATAGTGATAGCATTAAAGTAGATAATGACATTCGTAGCTGCCTGAAAATGAAAACCTTTTAAGGCCACCTATCGGTCGCCCCGATGAAGCAGGTTAATGCAGCTATATAGTCCTAGAACTTTGAATCATAAATTCCCAGAATCACAATTCAAAATGAACGATACGTGAACATTGATGAATATTTTGAAGATAATGACATATGCACCAATAGTTTTCAGTCAAATATCTTTAAAATATTCAATCGAATAGTTTTGCTACTGTAGATGATTTCTCGCAGTGTGCCATTCGTGTTCTAAGGGTTAAATGGTACTTGAATGCATCATGTTAACACTTTACAAAATCAAGTCAGCTACTAAGACTGTATGTCCAATTACTGGAAGTTAACTACAGTACAGGGAAGCTGTGACAAATAGCATCGGGGTTCACGTGTTAGAAAATGGAGATGATAGTCAGATCGGATAAATGGAAAGTGTTTGAATGAACATAGCCACGGATTCATTTAATGAGCATGATCGTTAATCGGGGATCCGCTCTGACACTCACGCTTCTAACACCATAATTAAATATGTGATATATTGGCTGACGTCACCATCGAAATGGTGTATTAATCCATCACGAAACACGAAAGGTCAGTCGCTCAAGTGCACAAATTGAATGTCTTTGATGAATTTGTAATTTAAAATACATTTTGATGGAAATTTAATTTAACTGCGGGCTGTTGCTGCCATATGCCGCAACAGCCCCATGTCGAATTAATTTCAAAATATTCAACAAGCTACCTTGAAATTTAGGCTTGGAAACTTCATTTAAACACACGTTTAAAGCTTAACTTAGCTAAATGGGCGGGACATAGCTAGAACTGGGTTTTGCTATTGATTAAATCATGGCATTCCTCTCGCAAACTATGCAACAATTTCCGAATTATGACTCAGGGAGGCCAGAATATCCTAGAATAGACATGTATGGTGTTATAATGTATGCAACTTTTCAATTTCACGTTTATTCTGTAACTTCTTCTGAAGAATACTAAACATATATACATGAAACACACATACAATGGCGGTTACACATGTTAATGAATAATTAAATCTTGCAAGATTTTCAGAGACATATAACATTACTATAAATAAGTAGTGATTAAAGTAGTGGTCGTTAAGATGATGATGATGATGATGATGATGATGATGATGATGAAGGCGAATAGTGTGATTTACTGTAAGCCTATAGTTACTGTTACTACTACTGCCACCGCCATCCTCTGAGAGTCTGAGACGTATGTAAATTTGTGAGAGCAAAAGGTTGGCTAGATATGTAAGCTTTACGCGCCGGCACAAGGCCTTCATGTATGATTTTTAATCTTATTCATAATTATACATAGCATAACAATCTCTGTATCACGTGACTAATTGCAGACCATTCAAGCATATCTAATACAGCAAGCAATATATCGAGCTGGAAATGGATTTACCACAGGCCTAGTTATAGAACGAATGTTTGAATAATAGTAATTGAAGAAATACAGCTACCAACAACTAATATATCCATTACTGAGTCCGCTGCGTCTGAATAATGTAAAGACGAAGCGGCCGTTGTATAGACGTCATTTTCACGAAAAGCTAAATGTCACCACAATGGGATTGCACAGTGTCGCTAAACGCATGCACTGTGTGTGCTATATCTGTGGTACTTCCGCATACAGTACCAGCTCAACACCTTAGAGGGATTAAAGTACTGTCCAGAACGTACACAACACATAAAAATTAATCATAAATAAGTTAACTGTTTCGAAAGCAAAACCACAATTTTGAAGACGATGCAACAGTTTTCATTTTCTTTTTGTTTTGGAAATGACATGTAACTAGACTGAGCAGTAATAATAATGTATATTTCACACTTGTATGCCACTATTGTAAATAACCAATCTGTTTATTTACGCTTCTTAGAAGTACCCCGGTAGACAGGAAATCAAGTAGCATGACTACATGTCACCAATGTGCTCAAGGCCTAAACATGGACGTTGTGCGTGGTAAATTCGGGCCCAAATAGGGAAAGTTATGCTCATATGAAATTCCAATGAAAGTCTGACAGATATGTTTTGGCCAACACCGTAACGTAAGCAGTGTCACTAGCAAGCAGGCATATATTAATTTATTTCACATAACAGCCCATATAGCGACTCAGCCTACGATTTCCTTTGCGTGCGCATTTTATATTATATGGCTCACCGCTTGGTAGCAATTCCACTAGATTCATAATGATGTCTTATCCCGCCAAAATATAGCTCTCATGCAGAAAAAATGGTTATACGAATGATTCTCATCACATATAAAGACTTTTCACAAATGTTCGTTCTTCACGGGTCTTGTGCTTTCCGGGAACTCTCCTTTACTTATCAATTATTATTATGTCACACGTTTCAGAAAGTAGTCTGCAATCAGCTCCAACAAATGAATTTTATTGCACAAGACGATTTATTACCCATGGGCAGAATATAGTATCCTGCAGTGTCTGGCCAAAAAGGAAAGGGCGTTATTGATCGCTTTCTGACGTCGCGCCTTCTATCTTGTTTTAGAGCGCGTTTAGCAATATAAAAACTTAGTAACTTTCAGCTTCTGTAGCGCCATCCGCTCTTGAATGGTAATACATTATTAAATTTAAGGATTATACACACACTCTCCGCGCACGGCTTCATATATGAACTGCAGTTCATCTTGGCATAACGAAATTGTTCAAAACGACGATACGAGCGCAAAGGTACGGCCATTATGGGCTTTGAGAAATAGTATTGTGAGTGATATAATTGCTCAATTAGCTTTTAGTAGTAATCATCCAAGCCTCTAACAAGACAAGGTCACTGTGCAACGGATGATCTTTATCATTCTGTTGGACTTCTGCCTCTTATAAACGTAGATTGTATCTGTTTAGTGAAGGTTGAGGAGGAGAAGGAGGAGGAGGGGGATGAGGAGGAGGAGGGGGAGGAGGAGGAGGAGGAGGAGGAGGAGGAGGAGGAAGAGGAGGAGGAGGAGGAGGAGGAGGAGGAGGAGGAGGAGGACCAAGCTGAAGAGGAGCATAGGGGCGGGAGATCGGATGTTGGGAGGGAGGGAGGGTGAGGTGGGGAGGGGAGGTGAGTTGAAGGAGGAGGAGGAGGATGAGGCGGAGGAGGAGGAGGAGGAGGAGAAGGAGGAGGAGGAGGATGAAGAGGCGGCGAATACCAGGCGGGTGGTGGAGGTTATGGGAGGTGGAGGGGAGGCGGAGAGGAATGGGGAAGGAGGTGAAAGATGGAGAAGGGGGAGGAGGAGAAAATGAAAAGGAAGGAGGAGGAAGAGGATGAGGAGGATTGGGGAGGAGGGGGAGGAGGAGTAATAGATGATGATGATGATGATGATGATGATGATGATGATGATGATAAAGAGGAAGAAGTAGAAGGTTGTCTAGCTAAGCAATGTGTCGAGCGAAAGCGTAGTTGTATATGAATGGCAGTCAATGTCGAAGTAATCAATATTACGTCCCAATATTAAATGGCAAGGACTGGCATTTGATAAAGTAAGTAATGGATTGATTGTTTCGCGTCATTCTCCATACCTGAAAATATTCCGTGGACGTAATCGAAGTATCGCGTGACCACATATGAATAGCGTGACATACTTGCATAATAGCTGAGACAGAGAGAGATGGGAAAAAACTGGAGAGAGAGGGGGGAGAGAGAGAGAGAGAGAGAGAGAGAGGGAGGGAGGGAGGGAGGGAGGGAGGGAGAGAGAGAGAGAGAGAGAGAGATCGACCATAAGAAATTTTTTATGCAATTACGTAACATTCCTTCAACGATTACCTATCACTTTATCTAACAATTGTCTCGATTCGTGTAGTTGTTTCAAGGTAGTGACGTCCATCGCAAGCAATGTCATGCAAGCGTTGTTACCTAGCAGAAATGATGCAACATGGCCGGTTGTGCGTTTACTGAATCCCTGTTAAACGGTTATAAAATGGAATAACTTGATAAATTTTAATTAAACACATGGAACGATTACAAGACCAATAAAGTAGTATTTTGCCATAATAAAATGTTGGGAGTATCACTAGGCTTTGTTGACCAATAGTCAGAGCTGTTGCTAGAATTTTAGTCAATTGCACCGATCAAAGGAATATGATGTAAAACGGCAAGAAAATGGCCAGAGTGGCAGTCGATGTGGAAATTTTAAATAGGAGAAGAAATAAGACCATAGAGAATAGTTTTTTCAACGACCGCAGCAAGAATCACTTTCAGTTCTATTTTTAATATGGTATTCCTTGAGTTCAATGCACTTGGTCCATCTTTCTCTCAGGCTCCCTACCCACGGAAATAAGAATCTACATTTTACTCTTGTAGCTTCGCATCTATTAGGGAATTCAGGGATTCAGCGCCCTCAAACCTCATACCGCACAGATATGACTTTGCAAGAGGATTATAATCACTGTACGACAGCGCTGGACTTTACGGAGTGTCGTTAAGCCTTTCAGATTACAGCTTGATCAATTCTGCGCCCATGGGCGTGATCAACAAGCAGCATCGCTCCAGCCATTAATTATTCTTCTTCTTATCTGCTTGATGGCATTGTTCAGTATGGACATTAGATCGGCAAAATAGGCACCTGTGCTCGTTGTTCTAGCTGGATTTAGACAAATCAACAAAACGCTCTTTGAGACCCAAAACTAGTGGTCTTTAAATTGCACAGCTGATGGCTGGGCGCAAAACTTCATTAGAGAAGCGGAGCAATGGACATTTCCAGTTTGGGCTATACCCCGCCCATCCCTAGCTAAGCTCCACCCACACGTCTCGCTCGTGTTGGGATCGGCCGATCCCTGAACTATCCCTGATCCCTGACTTCCAGAAAACTATTCTGGTAATTTGTTGAATATTTTGAAACTAATTTGACTGAGTGCTGTTGCTACATATGGCTGCTCAAATTAGTTTCAAAATATTCAACAGCATATTTATTAAATAGTAAAGACATACAATTCGTATAAAAACGCTTAGCCCGTTACCAATTATGCGATTGTGATTATCACGTCATCATACACGTCATGTAGATGATTATGACGTCCTGTAGTTGATGGATAAACTGAAAAGGTCCATTGTGCTTCTACTGCATATATTCCTGTTTTGTTTCCGGATCCCACTGATGCATTCATGCGTCTTCCGCAGCTACGTGGGTGTGAAATTTAGCAGGGTGTCTGTTGTATATACCCATGAGCTCACCACATAACTCCTGTCGATCGTTTGCACTGACATCTGAGATACCTATCTATCTGAGACCTTATACATAAGCCTACACAATGATTCCTGGATTATTGTGGAAACGCTTCCATGAGAATTGCACCACGCTAGGGTTATTTCACTTAACGTTATACGCCGTGTGTTCAAGTTTAATCTTTCAATCTAGCAATCATATCGTCCGCCATGACATCACCAGACCGTCAAGGCCATGGATTAACTTCGAGAGAGCTGCGACCTCACTTGATCTCGGCGGGCCATTTTGCCACTGTTGAATATTGCGTGGCGTCGTCATCATACACAGCAGCCATGCGTTTATGGATATCCTTGGCAATATTGCCGTTCTTGGTAGGAAACTTAATGATAGCTCTATGTATGGTCAGTTCTGGGCGTGTTCATGATTCCACTGGTGGTCTTCTATTACAAGATGATTTGCAAATATGAAGATATGCAGAAACAATATTTGGCCATTTGTAATGTTGTGAACAGCCAGGCTTCCCGCGTAACCAGAAGCATATGATTGCAGCTCTGTAAAAGATGTACCATGTTCTATAAACGTATTGACTTCCCCTCATAACGAATGGAATCTCAAACTCACCACCTGTATCATTTCGGATCAGGTTTACCACACTCGTCAACAAAAACCCGATTTGTAACTCGCTAGAGCAACTGCAACTGAGATCGTACTGAACCAGTGTGAGAGATTTAATATGAAATGGCAATGAATTTGATATCCATTATACAATATGCAATATAAACACACGCTGGTGATTTATATGACAATAATTTAGCCGTGTGGTGTAGAAAATCACAACAAATATCAAAACCGCCAGTACTATTCTAGGCAAAATAAGCACAAAAATGTCAGAATTCGTGAACCCAGTTTCTCAGTCAATCATATAACGTCATAATCAACTACGTGATGTGTAGGCTGACGCCATAGTCAATTACGTCATGAACGGCTAGATTTAGTCCGTATTAGTATTTAATAAACATGATGTTGAATATTTTGAAACTAATTTGACTGGGCAATATTAGGCTGCTAATACAAAGAAATCCGTATGCACACATCTTGGTAGATTACAGGCGTTCCGGAGTGGATGATGCATCTCAAGACTGACCGCTTGCTACACAATACCAACCGTAGGCGCTATGTGTTCTAGAGGACTGCTGTGAGCGAGGGGTGGGGGTGGTGAGAATCGAAGATGGAGTTTATTCCGGAGAGTTGATGCGGAAGAGTATTCCAAATGAAGAGTCTACACCGACCAAACCGTTTTCACTGGATTACTGTGAAGCAAGGACAAAGCCAAATGGCTGTTTTAATGCTAGCCACTCACGGCTACATGCAACACCGGCAACTCCGGATCACTTCGCATGCTTGCTACAAGGTGATGGATAGGAATTAGCTTGAAAATAGTCATCAGCTTACCTGTATAGCTACCTTGAAATTACGATTCTCGAAGTGCAGGGTTTAAAGTGTTAAAATCAATTCAAACGCGCACTCAAATTGTATGGAGCTTAGCGTGAAATCGGTGGTGTGTGGCTAGAATTGAATCCCTCTGTAACCATCAACCACGGTAATAAAATATAACCAGCAGAACATTTCCATAAGTACATTGTCAACAAACTATCAACCCAATTAATCCCATTCAGTAGAGCTAAAAGCTATCAATAGGAAATCAATACTATGTTGGACCGTTAGACGAGGAGATGAGCTGGTCAAGAAAGGACAGGCGAACATACCGCATTTCTCATCAAATATCATTCATATATTCAGGAAACACTTCACAAGAGTAACTATCACATGTCCACATAATCTCCCAATTAAGACAAAGACAGCGTATAGTATATGTCTATACAAATCATGGGTCATGAAGATGTGATAATAGTATGACGAAGAAATGTGGTTATCAGATACTTTGCTGGCAGCTGTCATATGCGTGTCGAAAGCTTTAATGAGGATCGCATAAAAAAATCAATATTTACATTACACAATTTAAGAAACAACAAACATACCATACATCACAAGTCTTCGCATCATGGACGAGACCTGCGGTTAAATGTGTTATTTGAGTGCATATGTGTCAATACAAATCATTGGTCGTGAAGATGTGATAATCGCATAAAGAAATGTGGTTATCAGATCCTTTGCTGGCAGCTGTCATATGCGTGTCTATAACTTTAGTGAGGATCGCTTAGAAAGAACAATATTGGTGATGAAGCATTGTGAATTTCAATACTCCGTCACAAAGAGAAAAATAATTCAGAAAATCGGTATATCAATGACGCATCACCTTTTTATCAACATGAGGTCATTCGATAATCAGATGCCCTAGTCAAAATACATCACTTGTTTGTTTTGTGTCAGAGTAACAGGATGGAGTAGGAGATGTGCTTGTCTAATAAAGGGATTCATTTCAATCTATGCCCCGCCCATTTCTAGCTATGTTCCTCCCACGTTTTGCGCGTGTTTGATTGATTTATCTACCTGGACCCTGAATTCGCAGAGTCTCAACTTCAAGGTAACTATTCAGGTAATCTGTTGCCGCAACAGATCCAAGTGAAAATAGTTTCAAAATCTTCATCAAAATATTTCTGAAAGCGTAAATGTCTCAAACACATACAATTCGTACTCTTGGCGGACGATTCCTAGCTTCATGAGTTATGTTTCGTCATTATGATAGTGACTTCAGATAATATGTGACGTAAGTGATTATGACGTTATATACGTGAGTGGCAAATCGGATCTCTCTATTGGAATAACATCATAAGTTATGTAGACGATAGTGTGCTACGAAACTAATTTTCCTGTCCGAATCGTCTTTATTGGTACTGCCGCCGTGCAATCTCGGGACTTGGCTATGGAGCTTGATGAACTAAAGGTACAGACTCACGCCCCTTCCAGGGGTCTTCTAAAATTTACCAATATTAGGGCTTTATTTTTTAATTAAACCCAGGGGTGGGTAATCCAACTACACAGAAACTACATTTCCGATGTTAAAATATGAACCTAGGCCACTAGTTTCTAAGAAGCATCCACGAGCCACGGACATACCCACTTACGCAATACATTCGCCTTCATACCCCAGTCATGCACATGTGTTACTATATAACGGTGTCACACCAGATCTTGATTTAATCTTAGTGTGAATGGAATATCAATATGCGTGACGTGTATCACTAAATAATGTATAATTGTATTAGTCGTATATATTATTGAACCAGTATTGACTAAAATCGATTCCACCTCGTCGTATTTGAACCTGAGTGGGCACACATCGGCGTCCGTGAACAAGGCGCTTCGCTTCGTTGTACATTGGCGATTTGTTGTACAAAAGAAATCAATTTACGTTATATTTAACAAGTGTGCTATCATCTTAACTATCCCACACACTCAAGCCGGCCGAGAACTGCTTCGGCAGTGGTCTTCAAAAATGCCCATTTGCATTCCCGGAGAAGATTAGGCCTACTTCTGAAATGTTATCACTGGAACCTCTGTCTCGACAATAGGATCAGCCATCACAGTTAGACATTTTTAAGATTAATCTTCTCTTTGTTTGCAAATGTATATTTTCTATGAAGAAATCGAAATTTACTTGAGCAAATTTGAAAATGAAATGCTCAACAGAAATGGGATTTCACTCATTAATCCTTACAAACCATAAACGGCAAATTGTTCATAATATGCGAAATATTCAGCTAAATAACTAATTTGACTGGAAGCTGTTGCTACCATTAACAAGTAGCAACAGGTTCTAGTAAACTTAGTTTCACATCTTTCCATTAGGATATAGTTGTCGTGTAATTTGAGACACTCACCTTTTAATGGTTAACGTTTTAGTGTAGCATAAAGACTGGTGTGTATGGTAGACTGAAAATGTAGCTGAGACAGGACAGCGATAGAAGACATCATTAGCACGCTCATCACTGGATAAAGCCAGCATATTCAGACATTAGCCCCTGGTGGGATGAACCAGATCAATGTTACATGGTATGTCGTCATTAAATAGTATTACAAACTATTAAGCGCTTAGCATTATGGCATGACAAATAAGTACACTCTCTATACCCTAACACTATACGATAGCAGGTATCGGAGAGGGTTTTTAATATCATGCAGTGCGTCGTACAGAGATTGATCCAATCCGTTACTCAAATATCTGACGTTTTAATCAAATATGTCACACGCTATCTTACGTCAAAATCGGAAAGTCCCTCATGAAGTGTACGAATTGCATGTCTTTGATGAATTTACCATTTATATATGTTCTGGTGAATATTTTGAAACTTTGTATACCTGGCGCTGTTGCTGCCGTAGGCCTGTTTGTTTATCTTCTATAAATTATCTTGAAATTTCGATTCTGAGAATTCAGGTTTCAAAGTTTCAAATCGATTCCAACGCATGAGTTATGATAAGTAAACGTCTACGCGTTTTGCCATTACTAATACTAGGTATAACCAAGCAATCAGAAATGTGTGCAGTTTGATCTTTCATATCAGTACAAATATAACAATTGATATTGGTTCCCTGTGCCGCTGACAAACGGGTGAATAACGAATTTGATAAGAGCCTAATTATCATTTCAGTTGCTACACCCCTCTGTAAGAGAAGGTTCATTGGTACCAAATGAAATGGCTATATCTCAACTTTCCGAAATATATGCTGGACATGTCGCTGTGTAGTTAACTAAAAAGATACAGAGCTGTGAATAGGGCTAGCCGCATGCAAGTTAACACACAATATAACAGCCTATACTATAAATAATTTTCAAAAGATTCCCACAATATTTAATAATTGGCACATAATAAACCTTTAATTTATTTTAGTTAAAATATGTTAGTGATTCAACCTATATTCGTCTTTTAATGTTAGTTTAACCCTTTCATGACGAAGCCGGCCAGAACCGGCCTCTGTATTGATCTTGAGGAATGCCAATTTGCAGGCCAAGAGAAGACTACTTTTGGAAATTTACCACTTACTTAAGTCCCAGTTATTCCTAAATAGACGCATTCAAATACAGGTGTCACTAACAAAGGCGTGTATTGCTTAGATTTACATTCTTATTGTCAAGATGATAAGATTATTATAAAAGATTAATCTCATCACTCGTGGGGCGGGGTGGCGTGTGTGTGTGGTGGGGGGACATATTGCCGAAAAATGGTCCGCTACACAGGAATAAATATTGACCCTTCACCTCTAAAACAAAAGCGCTTAACAGAGTTAGATGTCAAAACCATCTGCATTATTTGTTTAAAGAGAGGTACTACCGCACAATCACTGACACTGGAGTCTGTGTTCATATCAGTTATCACTATCTATGCTATCAAAACTATACATGAAGAGCCTCCTACAATTTGAAGAAATACAGTGCAAAACCATTTAATCAGCAGGTCCTAGTAATCATCATAAGATGGATTCCCATTCGAGAACAATAGATGTTTCATTTGCAACTGTGTAAAGAAACGCAGTGATATCCACTTGGTTAATGTTCCTACTCTCTCATTACAAGGCAAAATACGCATGCAGCCTAAGAAATTGGTGATTGAACACTAGTTGCCAAGGTCCCTCCCCATGATCTCGTAGCATTAGAAGGAAAACATCACAAAACTGCTTGTAAGATTTACTCATAAAGGCAAACCGCATGGGAGATATATCAGCTGATACTACAATAGAAAACTCAGATGTATTCGTAGACATTTTTGAGATGCTTCTTGTTTATGTTCAAGTAAACATCGACAATGGTATGGCATATGATATACTGTCATTATTACATATTGATGGATGTCATCTAGAAACCTGTGGTTATGACGATTATCAACAATATCGTGCTGAAAGCTGAAGAGCTACCGGGTTAAACTCTATGATCAAAAAGTGGTATTTCATTCTCCTTCCTCTGTCAACCAGTCTGAACTTGTGTACAGTATAAACGTTGACATTAAGGCAGCAATCAACAAAACAGCTTCACTAAATCGGATTCCTACTGAAGTAACAACAGTATCTGATCTTGTCATTCCATAAGGTGATTCAACAAACGTAGTCCTATTTATTTCAGACAGCTCTAGCTATGCATAGTTCAGCGCACAAATGTCAAGGTCTAGCAACGAATCCATGTATTGATTTGAAAGACATATGCCAACAGAGAGTTGAAACAATGGTACCTGGTGACATTTTATTATTCCTAGGACTACTGATGATTAGTTAGGCAAAAAGATGAGGTAAGATCAGAGCCATCATCTCATAAAAGAGTTCTAGCTATCGCACAAGACATTAGCTATAATGCTGCATATGTACAATGCAAAACTCCCAAACATATCGGCTAATTTGGTTCTGCCCATAACCTTACAAGAAACAGAAAATTGATTGAAATGATACATTTACAAGGACACAGAATGAGCTACGATGATTTGTGCTGGCTAGACACTGCTTCTGCCATAAGCGTCATGAAGCAACTTATAGATGAAAATATATTCCTTCCCTCAAATATCATTCCAGGAAGATTTGGACATGCTGCACTTAACAACATTGACATTAACGGTGACGCAAGGTGGCAAGGGTAAAACTCGCGTTCTTGGCAATTTCATCAGGAAGACGCTACAAACACAACTGCTTATGGACACAGGAAGAATCTTGATTGCCATAGAAAGAAAGCTGTAAGTGATCGCCGATAGCCCGAGTTGTTTCAATGTCCAAATAAGTTTCAGAGAGGGATTGAAATAAGCCGTGATTTAGGTAAGATAGACTTGAAAGAGTGATTCAAAAGCGAGAATCATGTATTTTCACTAGAAAAGACATGGACATTTGTTCGATGATGCCCTAAGAGAATATGTATTGGCAACATTGAGTCATTGAAACCACAGCAGCAGCAATACATTCCGAGCCGGCGTGGGTTCCATGGTATTTTGCAGATCAGTTATCGTGAGAATACTGCAAGAACTTGTATAATCTGGTCTGCAGAATACAATGTACACAACATTGAAATCTCTGAAAAAGCACATTCTATCTTTGGTCAGGTACATCCTGTTATCACATTAGATGCCCAACTCTACATTGTTTCTCAAGAAGTCTGTCTCCGCAATTGGGATGAGTTCAACCATCATATCCTCAGATTAAGAGGCTTTCATATCTTGGAGTTGTACTGGAAGATCATGGGCAAGCATTATATGAGGACGATGGCTTGCATGATATCTGTGTTGAAGGAGGTCCTTTTGGTACAAATGGCATAGACATCATCATGAAAGGTAAGAATTACAAGATAAGCACATTGGCCTTGAAAATAAAGTTTTTAGCTGTGCACCCTATGCAACGGGAAGCCTTGTTTTGGCAGTCGAGAAAGTAAAAGTGGCGAAGGAGGATGCTGACACATTAGAAGTACTTTGAAAGATATTACAAGATGGGATACAGCATATGTTTGAATGCGAAGAGCGTAATAAAGATGGCCACATAAGGGTAAATGTATTGTTCCAGGACATGATTTCCTGACGAGATGGGAACCAATCTACCTTCAATCTCTCACATTCCAGTTTTGGAACCAGTATATTGATGGCATACAATTATATTTAGATTATATTTCTACTGGGAAAACTGCAAACTGGGTCGATTACCTTAGGTGTATCGCAGAAATATTGTGCTATGCATATGCATATGATCATCATAATTGCTCAAGATGGCGGTCCGGTATATCTTGCTGAGAAGAAAATGCGATCAGAAACATCTCCTGAAGTTCATTAACTACTACCAGATGGTAAGCATATTGAGACACGATCAGAGGAAACAACATTCAACACTGTGTTGTCTGATCTAGGCCTTGAGCATTCGCTTGTCCGAGATTCCAAATCAAGACAATGGGGTATCATTGGGATCAGCAGGCAGAAAAATGTTACTCTAAAGTTTTATCTTACTGTGCATTTCAAAATCCCCATCATAAGAAATCTTACGCCCATGTGTGGCCTTGATAATCATCAAGAACTGATTCACAATGATGTGCGTCCAGTTGAAATCAATAAAGATGAGAAATATATCCAGGCAGAAATTCAGTTTATAAAGGACCGACATGGAAATCCTTTTTAGTTGATGCGTCTGATGATGCAGAAGAGTCAACCCCCTTAATGTGTATTGCTACTGGTGTAGTAGTACTATAGCAAGTGCTATAGCTCGTCTAAGAAGGAAGGATAAAAACGCACTCATGAACTATGGTATTGACAGACTAGAGTCAAATACAGATCCCACCTTCTCATGAAAATGGCATCCGATGAGAGGATGAGATCTCTTGACTCTGACAGAGAATTGTTTGGTAGGTTATTGATTGTATCAAGAGAGGGACAGGTTGATCTCCAACAGCTCATTAGCTATTAGCTATCTAGTAGACCCCTGGCTATTCTGAGTATGACTAGGAAAGGTTAACGTCTTCCTCAGTGGATCAAGACACCCTTCTCTATGAACTCACACATGAAAGAAAATAAAAGACAGTTGTATTTCTGGATTATATGGCGTGTCTCCATCAGCCGTTGTCATGTGTTGAAATCAAGACTGTTGGGGATTTACTTAATAGTCTAGAAAGGTTTGTCAAGAGTTCCTTTGAATAAGGCGATATTGTGCATGTCACAGCCGATAAGTATGATATAAAAGAATCAATAAAAGCTGATGAATGGAGAAGGGGACAGACGGTTAGGTCCCCAGAAATTAGAATAAATTCTAGAGATCAGGTGCTGCACATAGAATGTGAATGCTTTTTTCTCTAGTCCCATAAACAAAGACAACTTCAATAACTTTGCTTTCACTGGATTAACAGAAAACAGACAATTTATTCTCTCAGTTACATCAAATTCTCGTTTTTACTTGTGGGTATAGTGACCATGAAACTGTTACATGCATTGCCACAAATGATATGCAGCATCTGAATAAAATTTACAGTACCCAAGAGGAAGCTGGCAGCCGGTTATTTCGTCATGTGTTTGATTCTGCAAATAGGTTTAAGAATAAACAAGCTAGAGTATGGTCACCAGATATAGACATGTTAGTATTGGCGATTCATTCCAATGAGTTTATCCCAGGAAAGATGAGGTTTAAATATCGAAACGGAACAGGCAGTAGATTCATTTCCATTAACAGCGTCTGTGAAAAGCTTGGTCTCGTGCTATGTCATCTTTTGTTGTCCTTTCACGCATTGACTGGATGTGGCAGTACAAGTTGTTTCAATGGCCGGTGAAAGATCACTGTTTGGAAAATGTGCACTGCTGATCCAAATAGGATTCATGGCCTTGATAGATTGGGAGAGAGCTTTAATCTTCCAGATGAGTTAAAAGACATATCTGCTGAGCTGGTGTGTAGAATTTACCAACCCAAATCAGATGTAGTAGATATCAACATTTTGCGATACATGATGTTCTGCAAGACCCCAAAACAGACCGAACCTCTTCCTCCATGCTATGACAGTCTAAGTCAACATCTCCACAGGGATGATTATCAATGTGGCATTTGGAAGACTGTATTGGAAGCAATGCCTAATATACCATCTCCAACAGAACATGGATGGAACATGGAAAGAGACAGACTAGTGCCACTACTACTGATGACTCAAGCTGCAGCGCCAGATGAACTTATAGATTTCACAACATGCAAATGTGACACATCAAGATGTTCTTCTCATCATTGTAAGTGTGCCAAACTTGGACTGAAGTGCAGTCCTGCTTGTTTATGTGAAGACAATGATGACAAGTTGAAGAACCCGCCAATGCTGTATTCATAAACATTGATGATGATGATGATGAACTTGATGAATAATGTAATGTAATGTGTATATAATTGACTTCAAAGACACGTCAGTTTCATTCTCATTACAGTAATTTGGGTTACATAAACTTGATACTATACATGACAATTGATTAGATGAAGTAATAATTACTTTTATTTTGGTTTTTTACATCTTAGTTGCAGCACAGCATCCTCGTATATCAGATATATGTATGGAGATGTTGAGTACACATCAAATAGAAAAAAGAATGTGATTAGGAGATGACGTGCGGATTTGAGCACACAAATGAATGAGCATACATACGTGTAAAACAAACGTGTTACCAATCGCTAAATAGGCCGAACAATTAAATCTATGCAGCAGTTATTTCTGAAAATTTAGTTTTTTAAGTAGTTTCATTATAAATTGCAAGTTATATATTTTTCTTTTTGGTTGAATATAAAGTTTCATTTTAAACATTATACATTTCTCCTTTGCAGACGAAAATTCCGTTTGTTTGGCCACCTAATTAAATGCTTCATATCTTTTTAGTTAACTACGCAGAGATATAGACATTTCAATTGGTACCAATGAAACTTCTCTTACAGAGTTGCAGCGGGGATCCCACGGACCCAATTTGTCCGCAAGACTATACTGCTAGACCTTGATTTCCGGATTTTATATGATAACTCTAAACATATCCTCGTTCAATGGATAGCCTGGCCGCATTTTAAGGACGCCTGTTTTGAGCCCCGTCTATCCAATTAAAGTAAATAAATACATTGCGTATAAAATCCTGTTTGCATTAAGATCACTGTGCATTTAATGTGTGCTGTGGTGTAACACCAGGGCAGTAATACTGCTGAAAATGTAATATGTTGTTAGGCCGACATTAGGCACCACCAATATCTTTCATTCAGTTTATTTTCACAATATGTATTAAAACGCATGTTATTTCCGAAGTAGATTACACGTTGCAATTAGGACATTATTTTAATGTAATCGGATACTTATGGGTATCAGGAGAATGTACTATTAGATGCCATCCTACCTCCGGTGAATTCCCATCAGGATTTTCCGTTTCGTGTACTCTGTGATGAAGATCATGTACATATATAACTCAATACAGACATTGAATGAAAGTCGCTGCCTTATTTTTAAAGCTGTAAGTGTCGCCTTTCTCGCTTTCCCATACACTTTCCGTGTGTTCGTCGTTCTCGTTCAGATCTCGGACAAGACGTATGACTGCGCAGTATCATCAAAGTTAATAACGCTAGAGCTTATTCCAGCGCGTGATGCGGGCTATTCAGCTGTCACAAGCTGTGGCTGATTTGGAATTTAAATAAAAGACCTCTCTGAGCAATGGCCTAACCATGGGTCTTAAACAATGGAAATTGTGTTTGAATAACATAGTTATCATCGCCCAATAAGTGAAGATGATATTGATTTCCTGTGCGTACGCGTGTGTGCGCGTGTGCGCGCGCGCGTGTGTGTTTGCGTGTGCGCACGCGCGTGTGTGTGTATGTGCGCTTGCACACGCGCGTGTGTGTGCTTGCGTGCGTGCTGTGTGCGTGCGTGCGTGTGTGTGTGTGTGTGTGTGTGTGAGTGAGCGCGCGTGCGTGCGTGTATGCGTGCGTGCGTTGTCTGAGCTGTATTTAAAAATACTGCCAATCCGATTTTGTTCAAATTTAAGATTTACAAAATGATATTAAGGTGAAAGAGGATTTTCCAATTTGGCGGTGTTTCGTAAACCGGTTCAATAAGCCGACAGTTTGCAAAACCCAGCCCGAAAAACTGAGTTTAATAAAAGAAATTCGGTTTAGCCAATACAGATTAATCATAATTTGATTTTATTAATAGTGATGCCCAAATAACCCAATGATGGCCTGTACAGTGATATTGAGAACTGTCAATTTGCCGACCAAGAGAATGCTATTTTTGACAATTTTACCACTCGAATGACTGGCTCGATAACGGAGCCAGACATTTCAGTGGTAAATTTTCAGAAATAATCACTAGTCTGCAAATTGACATTTTCCATCGAAAGATCAAATTTTATTGACCAAATTTGCCAATTAAAGGGTTAACTCGCTGACCCGTTTGACCATGCAAAAGTCTACATTTCCAAGCGCGCAGAAATTGTCGCAATTTAGATACAAAATAAACAACTTTATGGTCGGTATATATGGCATGCGCCCTTTATCACAACAACCCTAAGCATAATTAGCCTAGTCGTTGAGGGGTGTGAACCGTGACAAAATTCCCACCAAAGGTTTCGTGGTGTCATTCGAAGCAGACATTAATCCTGAATCGCATACTAAAGGCCCCATTGATCCCATTTGGGCGGAATCTTTTACACGGTTTTTAATTTGAGGACCATTTTTACATCATGTGTGAAATCTGATAAGGTGACATGGTAGGGGAAAACAGCGTCGTTTGTTATTGTCCAACAAAACAACAAATTCAACACTCTGAAATAATACAAATGTGAAAAAATAAAATATATTCCTTGTCACTCAACAGCTGAGATGTGCAGGTGTCAGCGAAAAAAGAAACAAATTTATCACCGAGGCTAGTATAGAGATGCTCATTAACACACGCTTTGAGTTCGGGATGTTCCCTGCGATGACATGAGATTATAAGTCCAAACCATCGTTTTCTTCATCAATTGTTACGGATGGTCAATGCTGCTGCGAATTTTACCTCGGCACCTCTGCACATGCGATCACACATCTCAATCCGTTTTTGTCGCATAAGCATTGCTTGGTGTCACACGGATCGATGGGGATTTTTAGTATGTGATTCTGGATGACCTTACAAATCGAATGACACAAAAAAGACTTAGGTGGGAATTTTGTCTAGTTTGACCAACCAAAACTGGCTCCTACTACCAGACTAATCCCCGCCTGTCTTTAAAGCTAAGATTCCAATTCAATGACGGCCTTGGCCAATGACGTCAGTCCGCCTTATCTAATAGCCTAAGCTTATTTTGATGCGTACACACTCTAGTCACACCCATAAGCTGTTCCTGATGACAACTTTGTAACAGGCCAACGATCAGCTTTACCGGTACGTTTACCGGGACGTTTTGTATCCAATACAAACAATACCACTCTACTATGAATGCTTGGCATCGGAATGTTAAAATGAGACTAATTGGCTGAAAGTGGCTGCTGTCTATGCAACAACAGTCTTCAAAAATCAGCTTAAAATAATGGCACATTATTTAACTGTTGAACTGGCACTTAGTCAATTATTCACGCTCACATACATTAGAGTTAAAGGCGCAGATTCACGCCAGAATACTTGAAAATGATGCTTAGAATTGCATACATGTATGGCTTAAATTGTGTACCTCAATGCACTGAAACGAAATAAATCTTAACACAAGATGATTTCATTCTCAATTGATCATTATAATTGTTAGTTGCGAAGTTGAATTAGGGACTCGTATCCCTAACTCAAATTAACAAATAAAAAAATTGTATTAACTTATACGGAATGAAATCATCAGATTCCAAGATTTATTTAGTTTCATTGCATGTGGTTACACAACTTAGGGCTTTAAAAATAGATAATTATAACAGTTTTATTTTCCATCTTGTATCTTTAAAGGAAAGGAAAAGGGAAATAGTAAAGGCTATTGGATAGACACACTATATAATAAGAAAACGCCTAGCCCCAGTAAAGAAGATTAAACGAGCTGGACTAACTTTTAAAACGCACATAAACACCCTTATTTACGTATCTAACTACCGTCGCCATGTTGCCTGGCGAGTGACGAAGTTGAACCACGGTGGTCTCTAACGTGTGGAGCTATGAATCATTTACGCGCTGTGCAAGTTTTCTGGAGTCACGTGATCAAGGATCAAGGTTATATATTCTGATATAGAATATACATCAGCTGTACATAGATTAACTACTGAATAAAATTATAAAAATTATATTAAATAAAACAAAACATCAAAAATAAAATATAAAATAAATAAATATAATACCGGTAAGTAAATTAATAATTAATTATTAAAATTATTAACCAACTATTTGTTTGATCATTCCTTCATTCAATATTTATTTATTTATTTAGCTAAGGCCTAGCCCGGTCCTATCTAAAGTCTGGGTAAGACCTAGTCAAGCCTACAAAAGCTCTAGGCACGGTCTAGGTAAGTCTAGCTAAGGCCTAGCTAAAGCCTAGGTAAGTCATAGGTTGGCCAAGCAAATTCCTAGATTAGGCCTAGTTAAGGCCGAGCCTAACCACAACCTAGCTCAGCCTATGGTACGCCTAGCTAAGGCCTAGACAAGCCTAGCAAAGGCCTAACCAGGGCTTAGATAGGACATAGGCACGCCTAACTAAGCCCTAGCTTAAGCCTCTGTAAGGCCTAGACAAGTTTTAGGTAAGCCTAGCTAAGGCCTAGGTTAGCATGGCTAAAGCGTACGCAAGGCATTTGATAGCCAATAAAAGGCCGATCTACGGTCTAGTTAAGACTTAGTAAAATCTGGCTAGCCTAGCCAAGCTTAGATAAGGCCGAAAGACTGCATAGCCCAGCATATATCAGGCTATCCAAGGTTTAGTAAAGGATACACAAGCCTAGCTAAGGTCTACCTAAGGCCCAGCTAAGGCTTATCAAGGCCTCGCCAAGCCTAACTAAGGCCTACCCAAGGCATAGCCTATGCCGATCTAATGACTGGTAAGACCTAGCCACGCCTACATGAGCCCTAGCCAAAGCCTACCTAAGGCCTAGCCAAGCCTACTTAAGGCCTACTGAAGGCTGAGCTAAGGCATATCCAAGGTTAGAACTTGCCTAGGCTGTGGCTAGGCATTAGATATGTCTTAGCTAGCGTTTAACTAGGTCTTAATTAGGTCTTAGCTAGGCTAACATAGAGCTTAGATAAGGCTTGGCTAGGCTTGTCTAGGTCTTACCCAGGCCTTAGATAGGCATTGGTTCGGAATTAGCTAGGGTTGGTTAGGCCGTAGCCAGGTGTGTCTTGGCCTTCGGGTAGGCCTTAGCTATGCTTTGAGTATGCCTTACCTAAGCTGTGACTAGTCTTTAGCTAGGCTTGAATAGGCCTGAGGTAGGCCTTGGATATGGCTTAACCAGGCCTTGGTATGCCTGGCTAGGTCTTGTTTATGCCTTAGCTAGGCCTTTGCTATGCTTGCCTAGGCATTAGCTATGCCTTGGGTTGGTCTTACCTAGGCTGAGCTAGGTTGTGGATAGGCCTTAGCTTGACTAGACTAGGCCAAGGCTAGGCCTTGGATATGCCTTAGCTAGGCTTGTCTAGGACTTAACTAGGCGTTTGCTTGGCTAACCTAGCCTTACATAGGCCTTAGTTAGGCTAACCTAGGCTTACCTAGACCTTGGCTAGACCTTATGTATGCTGGGCTAGGTCTTACCCATGGCTTAGACAGGACTTAACTAGACCTTAACTAGGATTGGTTAGGCGTTAGCTAGGCTTGGATATGTCATGGCTAGGCCATGGGTACGCCTTGCCGGCGCCGGTAATACCGGGATAAGCTGTGGCTAGGCCTTTGATAGGCCTTAGCTAGGTTGGGTTATGCCTTGGGTAGGCCTTAGCTAGGCTGGCTAGGCCTTAGCTAGGCCTTGGATATGCCTTAGCTAGGCCTCGGATAGGCTTAGCTAGGTTTTGGCAGGGCTTAGATAGTCTTGGCTAGGCCTTGAGTAGGCTTTTGCTATGCATTAGCTAGGGCTGAGCTAGCGTGTGGCTATGCCTTATCTAGGCTCGGCTAGGCTGTGGCTAGACCTTATGCATGCTGGACTAGGTCTTACTCATCCCTTAGAGGGGACTTGACTAGACCTTAGCTAGGATTGACTAGGCGTTATCTAGGTGTGGAAATGTCTTGGCTAGGCCATGGGTACGCCTTGCCGACGCCAAGAATACCGGGATATGCTGTGGCTAGACCTTTGATAGGCCTTTAGATCGGTTGGGTTAGGCCTTGAGTTGGCCTTAGCTAAACTAGAATAAGCCTTAGACAAGCATAGCTAGGCTTAGCTAGACCTTGGTCATGTCTTAGCTGGGCTTGCCTAGGCCTTGGGTAGGTCTTAGCTAGGCTTGGCTAGGCATTGTATAAGGCGTAGCTAGGCCTTAGCTCGGCCTTGAGTAGGCCATAGATAGGCCTTGAATGTCGTAGCTATGCATTGGATAAGCATTGCCTATGATGGACTAGGTTGTGTTTAGGCCTTGGTAGGCTTAGCTAGGCCTTGGAAATGCATTATCTCGGCATGGCTAGGCATTATATCGGCTTGGCTAGATCTTACCCAGGCTTAGAAATGTCTTAGCTAGACCTTAGCTAGGCTTGCTTAGCCCTCAGCTATGTTTTCGGTCGGCCTTAGCATATTGTATGCCTTTGAACATAGTGTAAATATTTATTATTCACATTTTGTACATATTTTTATATCATCTCGCACTGCACATATTGCACTGATCATTGTTGTTTTTGTGAGGGCATCTGGGAGAGCAGGTTATCCTGAAGATTTTACCCTCAATAAAGAATGATTATTATTATTATTATTATTATTATTATTATTATTATTATTATGCTTGGTTAGGCCTTAGTTAGGTTTGGCTATGCCTTAGTTAGGCCTTGGATATGCCTAAGCTAGGCATTGGATAGGCTTATCTAGGCCTTTGCAGGCCTTAGGTAGGCTTGGCTAGGTCTTGAGTAGGCATTTGCTAGGCATTATCTAGGGTTGAGCTCGGTGGTGGCTAGGCCCTAGCTAGGCTCGGCTAGGCTGTGGCTAGGCTCAGCTAGGCTGTGGCTAGACCCTGGCTAGACATTATGTATGCTGGGCTAGGTCTTACCCATGCCTTAGAGAGGACTTAACTAGACCTTAGCTAGCATTGGCTAGGCGTTAGCTATGCCTGGATATGTCTTGGCTAGGCCATGGGTATGCCTTGCCAACGCCGGGAATACCGGGATATGCTGTGGCTAGGCCATTGAGAGGCATTAGCTAGGTTGGGTTAGGCCTTGGGTAGATCTTAGCTAGGCTGGGATAAGCCTTGGATATGCCTTAGCTAGGGCTAGTTAGACCCTATGTAGGCCTAGCTAGCCTTGACTAGGCTTTGCGTAGGTGTTAGCTAGGCTTGGCTAGTCATTGAACAAGTCTTAGCTATGTCTTAGCTATGCCTTGGGTAGGCCATATCTAGGCCTTGAATGTCTTAGCTTGGCATTGGATAGGCATTACCTATGATGGACTCGGTTGTGATTAGGCCTTAGTAGGCCTCGGTTAGGCTTGCCTAGGCCTTGGATATGCCTTATCTCGGCATGGCTAGGCTATAGCCAGGTCTTGAATGGCGTAACTAGGCATTGGGTAGGCATTACCTATGATGGGTTATGTTGTATTTAGGTCTTGATAAGCTTGGCTAAGTCTTGGAAATGCATTATATTGGCATGGCTAGGCACTAGATAGGCTTGGATAGATCTTATGCAGGCTTAGATAGTCTTTAGCTAGACCTTAGCTAGGCTTCGTTAGGCCTTAGCTATGCCTTGGGTAGGCCTTAACTAGGCTTGGTTAGCCCTTAGTTAGGCTTGACTATGCCTTACCTAGGCTTGGTTAGACCCTAGTTAGGCTTGACAAGGCCTCATCAAGGCCTTGGATATGCCTTAGCTAGGCCTTGGCTAGTCTGAGCTAGGCCTTGGCATGCCTTAGGTAGGCTGGATTAGGCCTTGAGTAGGTCTTTGCTAGGCATTAGCTAGGGCTGGGCTAGGTTGTGGCTATGTCTTAGCTAGGCTCGGTTAAGCTATGGTTGGGCTTTGCATATGCCTTAGCTAGGCTTGACTATATCTTAACTAGGCCTTAGATAGGCGTTTGTTTGGCTAACCTAAGCCTTACCTAGGCTTTAGATAGGCCTTAATTAGGCCAAACTAGGCCTTAGCTAGGATTACCTAGACCTTGGCTAGACCTTATGTAGGCTTGGATAGGTCTTACCCAGGCCTTAGATAGGAATTGACTAGGCCTTAGCTGGGCTTGGATATGTCTTAGCTAGGGCATGGGTAGGCATTACATATGGTGGGATAGGCGGTGGCTGTGCCTTGGATATGCCTTAGCTAGACTTGGCTAGGCCTTACCTTGGATGGGATAGGATGTGGTTATGCCTTAGCTAGGCTTGGTTAGGCATTGGGTAGGCGTGTCAAATAAATAAATAAAAATAATTAAATAAATAAATATTAAATGAAGGAATAAACTAACAAGAGGGTCAATTTCTTTACTTTGAACCATGAATTCTCAGAACCCCAATTTCAATATAACTGGGTACGTCATACTGTCAAACTAGCGTCTACACACCAGGATTTTGTCCCCATTGTTGAGCATGACCCGACCCACCCTGGCCCCACACCTCTGAACAGTCTACAGCTGTTACAATTCAATTCGATTAAATACTTTACGTATCCGTAACTAAGTAGCTTTATCATTTATACATTAATTTATATATTCATGTACTTCAAAGAAGTTATCGAAATAAACTTGAATTGAATTGGTGTACACTCAAGCTGTACGCACAACCCATGTGGCTAATGATCCCGACCAAACTTAAAGCTCTGTAAGAAAAATCGATAACACTTGCTTTATTTCCGGCTTTGGAAAAAGTTTAGAGTACAGTCCAGAACAGAAATAACCTAACACGTTTACAAGGCAAAATAAAATGTACTGTCTAATATTTTGAACATAACTGGATTGAAAGATATTGTTGCCTAAGGCAGCAATTGTCTTCAAATCAAATTACGCCCAGAATACAGACGAGAGCAGTTCTTGCGAACATGTTTTCTGTTTACGTTTATGGACATATTATCTTACCCAAGACCTGTACTGTATATAGGTAATGTTAATGAATTAACCAATGACGCAGATGGCTAATTACCCATCCAGAATTCAATTCAATTTATGTGTGTGTGTGTGGGTGGCGTTAGCGAATAGAGAAATGCGTAGTTCTACTAGCCCAGCTGTTGCCCAATATTCCCTTTGGGTGAATGCTAAGCTCGTGTATGCCTACTTGAGTCATTACGTTTTTAATAACTGGAATTTACGCATTGCTATAGTGGCCCGGGAGTTTTACTTCAATAAACTTGAAACTTGTTGTGGTGCCTAGCAATTTCAATAAAACTATATGGGTAAACTGTTGAATATTTTGAAAGTAAATTAACGGGGCGATGCTACTGCTTATGGCGGCAACAATGCCCAGTCAATTTAATTTCAAAATATTCTACATAATGTTTATTAAATACCAAAGACATACAATTCGTACAACTTGACGGTCTATTAAGCAATTATAACGGAATATCTGATTGCCCTCAGTACGCTAATGAATCTTTCAATTTTCAGCTATGCCCCGCCCAGCTCCAGCTAGGCTCCACCCACACCTCGATCGTGTGGTATTTGCAGACCAATAAAAGAGCAGCCACAGAGTTTTAACCGTGAAATGACTTGCTAGATAACCTAACCAGTCATTCCGGGAGCAATTCCTGAAGATAATCCTCTCCTGGTCTGCAGACGCTCTCCATAACAGAATCGAAATATGTAGATACAAATCTGAGTGCAAAAACGTGTAAATATAAGCGGAATATGTTTCAATTTAAAATAAGCATAATAAAACCGTATTACAAATCTACTAGCCTTTATGGGCATGCGTTATGCATCACGTTAGACGGTTCGTCATAGTGCGTGCGTGTGTGCGTACGTGTGAGCGTGTGTGCGTGTGTGCGTACGTGTGAGCGTGTGTGTGCGTGCGTGCGTGCGTGCGTGCGTGCGTGCGTGCGTGCGTGCGTGCGTGCGTGCGTGCGTGTGTGTGCGTGTGGGCATGTGTGCAGATTGCGGGCATACATGCATGCGTGGGGAATGTGTGGGCGTGCGCAGGAGAGACTGAGAGAGAGAGAGACAATAGGTATATGAAGTATGCGGAAGTTTGAGATATCAAATACCGTGGTAGAGCTCTTAGACCCTTTTCAAGGATAGCATCACCTTATCACAATTTCAGGTTATGCAACAGGAAAGCAGTGAACGTTTGGAATAGACATGAACCGTTCCATTTAAGCTATGCCCCTCCCATCTCTAGCAATTTCCACACACAGGCGTGTTGGGATCGATAGATCTCTGAACTCCCTGACTAGCAATTTCCAGAAAGCTATACGTGTAACTAATTTGAGTGAAGCACGATAGGATAAGCATCTTATAGCTGCATCTCCCATACGCATAAACATATAATACATTGAAAACTGAAAGAACCCACCCCCACCCAACACCCCACACCCCACACCCACACACACCCCCCCACCCCACCCCAGACGTTTAATGATCAACCCATTAGACTAACCGAGTCAGTTGTCTTCCACAATCGCTCGACAATTGACCTTACATGATAGATCGACCATTTAGAATTAATCTCCCATGATTGAATGAGCTCCCAGAATCAGAAAGAATACAGAGTCCACACATGCAACCGGTCAATAATCATTGCACAATACATTAATCCTTGCGCGTTTGGCATGACTCCACGAGATTGTTGCTTGATTATACCCATTAACCCTTGTCAATCATTACACTAATTACCCTTAAGCTCACCTCATTGGAGAACAGGAGTCACTTGATTTAACGAGAGGGCGGGCTTCATGATTGAATGAGCTCCCAGGAAAGGACGAGTCCAGACATGCACCCTGTCAATCATAATTACACTATCTATTAACCCTTGTCAATCATTACGCTAATTACCCTTAAGCTAGCCTTAAGCTGTCATCATTGGTTGACAGGAAGCATGTGATTTAATGAAGGGGAGTGGCTTATGGCCACCCTCTACATATAACATCCAATCAGAATGGCGGACAGCTGGACCCGGATTTTCACACCTTTTGAAAAGGCACTAACCCTAACACTGATCAAAGGAAAATAAAGGTGTCAAATTCAATAATTATGACGTCATAGACACCTAATTAGCATAACAAGCGAAAAAGGTATGAAAATCCGGGGCCAAATCACCTCTCCTCTACTCACAATGACGGCAAGGCAGCTGTAACGGCTACATCTATGGCAATATATCACGGGATGGACGGAAAGATCCAGAGATGCAAACTATTTATTGGAATAACAGACATTTTTGTTACGAATACACGTACGCCTACACCAGTAATATTGCTTTCGATGTGAATAATCCGCTTTGATATGGCTACATACACCCATTGATGACGCACCCTTGAGCTTTGCTCTTGAGGACAACATCTCAGCTACAACAAACACGTGTGCTTAGCACGAAGTAGGCGCATTCAAATATCCCCCTAGCTGAAACACACCTATAAATTACACATATCTGGATATACCTGCAAACACCATATATAGGGCCTAAGTTATAAGCCTTCGTCAACAGTTCGAGCGAAATTCATCAATTAAATGCAAAGAAAGGAAAATAATTTTCGGGTATATTTGGTAATATATCTTGTCATCTGTTTAACAAAGCCTATTCATCCACAGATGGCAAGTTTATTTAAGATTACTAATAACCACGCTACCATGTGATTTTGGCGTGTGATGGCTGCAGATGACAGATGTAAGTCACCAGTAATAATCTAACTAACACTTAATCCCAGAATATCTCATATTGAATAGAGTATCTCCAGCCCTGGTGATGTTACCCTATTTTGGCGCTACACCTTTACAAATTTGTCATTATAGTAGCCTTGACAAAGCTGTCACAAAATGTTGAGATCCAATACTTCCCCACCCCACCCCCCTCATCATGTTGCCAACTAACGCATGTAGTTCACCTAATAAAGAAATTGTTCTTCAGAAATTACAACGTTCTTGATATCGCTTTGTTAACCAGATCGCTGTAACACGGGTGAATAACGAATTTGATAAGAGCCTAATTATCATTTCAGTTGCTACACCCCTCTGTAAGAGAAGGTTCATTGGTACCAAATGAAATGGCTATATCTCAACTTTCCGAAATATATGCTGGACATGTCGCTGTGTAGTTAACTAAAAAGATACAGAGCTGTGAATAGGGCTAGCCGCATGCAAGTTAACACACAATATAACAGCCTATACTATAAATAATTTTCAAAAGATTCCCACAATATTTAATAATTGGCACATAATAAACCTTTAATTTATTTTAGTTAAAATATGTTAGTGATTCAACCTATATTCGTCTTTTAATGTTAGTTTAACCCTTTCATGACGAAGCTGGCCAGAACCGGCCTCTGTATTGATCTTGAGGAATGCCAATTTGCAGGCCAAGAGAAGACTACTTTTGGAAATTTACCACTTACTTAAGTCCCAGTTATTCCTAAATAGACGCATTCAAATACAGGTGTCACTAACAAAGGCGTGTATTGCTTAGATTTACATTCTTATTGTCAAGATGATAAGATTATTATAAAAGATTAATCTCATCACTCGTGGGGCGGGGTGGCGTGTGTGTGTGGTGGGGGGACATATTGCCGAAAAATGGTCCGCTACACAGGAATAAATATTGACCCTTCACCTCTTAAACAAAAGCGCTTAACAGAGTTAGATGTCAAAACCATCTGCATTATTTGTTTAACGAGAGGTACTACCGCACAATCACTGACACTGGAGTCTGTGTTCATATCAGTTATCACTATCTATGCTATCAAAACTATACATGAAGAGCCTCCTATAATTTGAAGAAATACAGTGCAAAACCATTTAATCAGCAGGTCCTAGTAATCATCATAAGATGGATTCCCATTCGAGAACAATAGATGTTTCATTTACAACTGTGTAAAGAAACGCAGTGATATCCACTTGGTTAATGTTCCTACTCTCTCATTACAAGGCAAAATACGCATGCAGCCTAAGAAATTGGTGATTGAACACTAGTTGCCAAGGTCCCTCCCCATGATCTCGTAGCATTAGAAGGAAAACATCACAAAACTGCTTGTAAGATTTACTCATAAAGGCAAACCGCATGGGAGATATATCAGCTGATACTACAATAGAAAACTCAGATGTATTCGTAGACATTTTTGAGATGCTTCTTGTTTATGTTCAAGTAAACATCGACAATGGTATGGCATATGATATACTGTCATTATTACATATTGATGGATGTCATCTAGAAACCTGTGGTTATGACGATTATCAACAATATCGTGCTGAAAGCTGAAGAGCTACCGGGTTAAACCCTATGATCAAAAAGTGGTATTTCATTCTCCTTCCTCTGTCAACCAGTCTGAACTTGTGTACAGTATAAACGTTGACATTAAGGCAGCAATCAACAAAACAGCTTCACTAAATCGGATTCCTACTGAAGTAACAACAGTATCTGATCTTGTCATTCCATAAGGTGATTCAACAAACGTAGTCCTATTTATTTCAGACAGCTCTAGCTATGCATAGTTCAGCGCACAAATGTCAAGGTCTAGCAACGAATCCATGTATTGATTTGAAAGACATATGCCAACAGAGAGTTGAAACAATGGTACCTGGTGACATTTTATTATTCCTAGGACTACTGATGATTAGTTAGGCAAAAAGATGAGGTAAGATCAGAGCCATCATCTCATAAAAGAGTTCTAGCTATCCCACAAGACATTAGCTATAATGCTGCATATGTACAATGCAAAACTCCCAAACATATCGGCTAATTTGGTTCTGCCCATAACCTTACAAGAAACAGAAAATTGATTGAAATGATACATTTACAAGGACACCGAATGAGCTACGATGATTTGTGCTGACTAGACACTGCTTCTGCCATAAGCGTCATGAAGCAACTTATAGATGAAAATATATTCCTTCCCTCAAATATCATTCCAGGAAGATTTGGACATGCTGCACTTAACAACATTGACATTAACGGTGACGCAAGGTGGCAAGGGTAAAACTCGCGTTCTTGGCAATTTCATCAGGAAGACGCTACAAACACAACTGCTTATGGACACAGGAAGAATCTTGATTGCCATAGAAAGAAAGCTGTAAGTGATCGCCGATAGCCCGAGTTGTTTCAATGTCCAAATAAGTTTCAGAGAGGGATTGAAATAAGCCGTGATTTAGGTAAGATAGACTTGAAAGAGTGATTCAAAAGCGAGAATCATGTATTTTCACTAGAAAAGACATGGACATTTGTTCGATGATGCCCTAAGAGAATATGTATTGGCAACATTGAGTCATTGAAACCACAGCAGCAGCAATACATTCCGAGCCGGCGTGGGTTCCATGGTATTTTGCAGATCAGTTATCGTGAGAATACTGCAAGAACTTGTATAATCTGGTCTGCAGAATACAATGTACACAACATTGAAATCTCTGAAAAAGCACATTCTATCTTTGGTCAGGTACATCCTGTTATCACATTAGCTGCCCAACTCTACATTGTTTCTCAAGAAGTCTGTCTCCGCAATTGGGATGAGTTCAACCATCATATCCTCAGATTAAGAGGCTTTCATATCTTGGAGTTGTACTGGAAGATCATGGGCAAGCATTATATGAGGACGATGGCTTGCATGATATCTGTGTTGAAGGAGGTCCTTTTGGTACAAATGGCATAGACATCATCATGAAAGGTAAGAATTACAAGATAAGCACATTGGCCTTGAAAATAAAGTTTTTAGCTGTGCACCCTATGCAACGGGAAGCCTTGTTTTGGCAGTCGAGAAAGTAAAAGTGGCGAAGGAGGATGCTGACACATTAGAAGTACTTTGAAAGATATTACAAGATGGGATACAGCATATGTTTGAATGCGAAGAGCTTAATAAAGATGGCCACATAAGGGTAAATGTATTGTTCCAGGACATGATTTCCTGACGAGATGGGAACCAATCTACCTTCAATCTCCCACATTCCAGTTTTGGAACCAGTATATTGATGGCATACAATTATATTTAGATTATATTTCTACTGGGAAAACTGCAAACTGGGTCGATTACCTTAGGTGTATCGCAGAAATATTGTGCTATGCATATGCATATGATCATCATAATTGCTCAAGATGGCGGTCCGGTATATCTTGCTGAGAAGAAAATGCGATCAGAAACATCTCCTGAAGTTCATTAACTACTACCAGATGGTAAGCATATTGAGACACGATCAGAGGAAACAACATTCAACACTGTGTTGTCTGATCTAGGCCTTGAGCATTCGCTTGTCCGAGATTCCAAATCAAGACAATGGGGTATCATTGGGATCAGCAGGCAGAAAAATGTTACTCTAAAGTTTTATCTTACTGTGCATTTCAAAATCCCCATCGTAAGAAATCTTACGCCCATGTGTGGCCTTGATAATCATCAAGAACTGATTCACAATGATGTGCGTCCAGTTGAAATCAATAAAGATGAGAAATATATCCAGGCAGAAATTCAGTTTATAAAGGACCGACATGGAAATCCTTTTTAGTTGATGCGTCTGATGATGCAGAAGAGTCAACCCCCTTAATGTGTATTGCTACTGGTGTAGTAGTACTATAGCAAGTGCTATAGCTCGTCTAAGAAGGAAGGATAAAAACGCACTCATGAACTATGGTATTGACAGACTAGAGTCAAATACAGATCCCACCTTCTCATGAAAATGGCATCCGATGAGAGGATGAGATCTCTTGACTCTGACAGAGAATTGTTTGGTAGGTTATTGATTGTATCAAGAGAGGGACAGGTTGATCTCCAACAGCTCATTAGCTATTAGCTATCTAGTAGACCACTGGCTATTCTAAGTATGACTAGGAAAGGTTAACGTCTTCCTCAGTGGATCAAGACACCCTTCTCTATGAACTCACACATGAAAGAAAATAAAAGACACTTGTATTTCTGGATTATATGGCGTGTCTCCATCAGCCGTTGTCATGTGTTGAAATCAAGACTGTTGGGGATTTACTTAATAGTCTAGAAAGGTTTGTCAAGAGTTCCTTTGAATAAGGCGATATTGTGCATGTCACAGCCGATAAGTATGATATAAAAGAATCAATAAAAGCTGATGAATGGAGAAGGGGACAGACGGTTAGGTCCCCAGAAATTAGAATAAATTCTAGAGATCAGGTGCTGCACATAGAATGTGAATGCTTTTTTCTCTAGTCCCATAAACAAAGACAACTTCAATAACTTTGCTTTCACTGGATTAACAGAAAACAGACAATTTATTCTCTCAGTTACATCAAATTCTCGTTTTTACTGGTGGGTATAGTGACCATGAAACGGTTACATGCATTGCCACAAATGATATGCAGCATCTGAATAAAATTTACAGTACCCAAGAGGAAGCTGACAGCCGGTTATTTCGTCATGTGTTTGATTCTGCAAATAGGTTTAAGAATAAACAAGCTAGAGTATGGTCACCAGATATAGACATGTTAGTATTGGCGATTCATTCCAATGAGTTTATCCCAGGAAAGATGAGGTTTAAATCTCGAAACGGAACAGGCAGTAGATTCATTTCTATTAACAGTGTCTGTGAAAAGCTTGGTCTCGTGCTATGTCATCTTTTGTTGTCCTTTCACGCATTGACTGGATGTGGCAGTACAAGTTGTTTCAATGGCCGGTGAAAGATCACTGTTTGGAAAATGTGCAATGCTGATCCAGATAGGATTCATGGCCTTGATAGATTGGGAGAGAGCTTTAATCTTCCAGATGAGGTAAAAGACATATCTGCTGAGCTGGTGTGTAGAATTTACCAACCCAAATAAGATGTAGTAGATATCAACATTTTGCGATACATGATGTTCTGCAAGACCCCAAAACAGACTGAACCTCTTCCTCCATGCTATGACAGTCTAAGTCAACATCTCCACAGGGATGATTATCAATGTGGCATTTGGAAGACTGTATTGGAAGCAATGCCTAATATACCATCTCCAACAGAACATGGATGGAACATGGAATGAGACAGACTATTGCCACTACTACTGATGACTCAAGCTGCAGCGCCAGATGAGCTTATAGATTTCACAACATGCAAATGTGACACATCAAGATGTTCTTCTCATCATTGTAAGTGTGCCAAACTTGGATTGAAGTGCAGTCCTGCTTGTTTATGTGAAGACAATGATGACAAGTTGAAGAACCCGCCAATGCTGTATTCATAAACATTGATGATGATGATGAACTTGATGAATAATGTAATGTAATGTGTATGTAATTGACTTCAAAGACATGTCAGTTTCATTTTCCTTACAGTAATTTGGGTTACATAAACTTGATACTATACATGACAATTGATTAGATGAAGTAATAATTACTTTAATTTTGGTTTTTTACATCTTAGTTGCAGCACAGCATCCTCGTATATTAGATATATGTATGGAGATGTTGAGTACACATCAAATAGAAAAAAAGAATGTGATTAGGAGATGACGTGCGGATTTGAGCACACAAATGAATGAGCATACATACGTGTAAAACAAACGTGTTACCAAACGCTAAATAGGCCGAACAATTAAATCTATGCAGCAGTTATTTCTGAAAATTTAGTTTTTTAAGTAGTTTCATTATAAATTGCAAGTTATATATTTTTCTTTTTGGTTGAATATAAAGTTTCATTTTAAACATTATACATTTCTCCTTTGCAGACGAAAATTCCGTTTGTTTGGCCAGCTAATTAAATGCTTCATATCTTTTTAGCTAACTACGCAGAGATATAGACATTTCAATTGGTACCAATGAAACTTCTCTTACAGAGATGCAGCGGGGATCCCACGGACCCAATTTGTCCGCAAGACTATACTGCTAGACCTTGATTTCCGGATTTTATATGATAACTCTAAACATATCCTCGTTCAATGGATAGCCTGGCCGCATTTTAAGGACGCCTGTTTTGAGCCCCGTCTATCCAATTAAAGTAAATAAATACATTGAGTATAAAATCATGTTTGCATTAAGATCACTGTGCATTTAATGTGTGTTGTGGTGTAACACCAGGGCAGTAATACTGCTGAAAATGCAATGTGTTGTTAGGCCGACATTAGGCACCACCAATATCTTCCATTCTGTTTATTTTCACAATATGTATTAAAACTCATGTTATTTCCGAAGTATATTACACGTTGCAATTAGGACATTATTTTAATGGAATCGGATACTTATGGGTATCAGGAGAATGTACTATTAGATGCCATCCTACCTCCGGTGAATTCCCATCATGATTTTCCGTTTCGTGTACTCTGTGATGAAGATCATGTACATATATAACTCAATACAGACATTGAATGAAAGTCGCTGCCTTATTTGTAAAGCTGTAAGTGTCGCCTTTCTCGCTTTCCCATACAATTTCCGCGTGTTCGTCGTTCTCGTTCAGATCTCGGACAAGACGTATGACTGCGCAGTATCATCAAAGTTAATAACGCCAGAGCTTTTTCCAGCGCGGGTTGCAGGCTATTCAGCTGTCACAAGCTGTGGCTGATTTGGAATTTAAATAAAAGACCTCTCTGAGCAATGGCCTAACCATGGGTCTTAAACAATGGAAATTGTGTTTGAATAACATAGTTATCATCGCCCAATAAGTGAAGATGATATTGATTTCCTGTGCGTACGCGTGTGTGCGCGTGTGCGCGCGCGTGTGTGTTTGCGTGTGCGCACGCGTGTGTGTGTGTATGTGCGCTTGCACACGCACGTGTGTGTGCTTGCGTGCGTGCTGTGTGCGTGCGTGCGTGTGTGTGTGTGTGTGTGTGAGTGAGCGCGCGCGCGTGCGTGTATGCGTGCGTGCGTTGTCTGAGCTGTATTTAAAAATACTGCCAATCCGATTTTGTTCAAATTTAAGATTTACAAAATGATATTAAGGTGAAAGAGGATTTTCCAATTTGGCGGTGTTTCGTAAACCGGTTCAATAAGCCGACAGTTTGCAAGACCCAGCCCGAAAAACTGAGTTTAATAAAAGAAATTCGGTTTAGCCAATACAGATTAATCATAATTTGATTTTATTAATAGTGATGCCCAAATAACCCAATGATGGCCTGTACAGTGATATTGAGAACTGTCAATTTGCCGACCAAGAGAATGCTATTTTTGACAATTTTACCACTCGAATGACTGGCTCGATAACGGAGCCAGACATTTCAGTGGTAAATTTTCAGAAATAATCACTAGTCTGCAAATTGACATTTTCCATCGAAAGATCAAATTTTATTGACCAAATTTGCCAATTAAAGGGTTAACTCGCTGACCCGTTTGACCATGCAAAAGTCTACATTTCCAAGCGCGCAGAAATTGTCGCAATTTAGATACAAAATAAACAACTTTATGGTCGGTATATATGGCATGCGCCCTTTATCACAACAACCCTAAGCATAATTAGCCTAGTCGTTGAGGGGTGTGAACCGTGACAAAATTCCCACCAAAGGTTTCTTGGTGTCATTCGAAGCAGACATTAATCCTGAATCGCATACTAAAGCCCCCATTGATCCCATTTGGGCGGAATCTTTTACACGGTTTTTAATTTGAGGACCATTTTTACATCATGTGTGAAATCTGATAAGGTGACATGGTAGGGGAAAACAGCGTCGTTTGTTATTGTCCAACAAAACAACAAATGTGAAAAAATAAAATATATTCCTTGTCACTCAACAGCTGAGATGTGCAGGTGTCAGCGAAAAAAGAAACAAATTTATCACCGAGGCTAGTATAGTGATGCTCATTAACACACGCTTTGAGTTCGGGATGTTCCCTGCGATGACATGAGATTATAAGTCCAAACCATCGTTTTCTTCATCAATTGTTACGGATGGTCAATGCTGCTGCGAATTTTACCTCGGCACCTCTGCACATGCGATCACACATCTCAATCCGTTTTTGTCGCATAAGCATTGCTTGGTGTCACACGGATCGATGGGGATTTTTAGTATGTGATTCTGGATGACCTTACAAATCGAATGACACAAAAAAGACTTAGGTGGGAATTTTGTCTAGTTTGACCAACCAAAACTGGCTCCTACTACCAGACTAATCCCCGCCTGTCTTTAAAGCTAAGATTCCAATTCAATGACGGCCTTGGCCAATGACGTCAGTCCGCCTTATCTAATAGCCTAAGCTTATTTTGATGCGTACACACTCTAGTCACACCCATAAGCTGTTCCTGATGACAACTTTGTAACAGGCCAACGATCAGCTTTACCGGTACGTTTACCGGGACGTTTTGTATCCAATACAAACAATACCACTCTATTATGAATGCTTGACATCGGAATGTTAAAATGAGACTAATTGGCTGAATGTGGCTGCTGTCTATGCAACAACAGTCTTCAAAAATCAGCTTAAAATAATGGCACATTATTTAACTGTTGAACTGGCACTTAGTCAATTATTCACGCTCACATACATTAGAGTTAAAGGCGCAGATTCACGCCAGAATACTTGAAAATGATGTTTAGAATTGCATACATGTATGGCTTAAATTGTGTACCTCAATGCACTGAAACGAAATAAATCTTAACACAAGATGATTTCATTCTCAATTGATCATTATAATTGTTAGTTGCGAAGTTGAATTAGGGACTCGTATCCCTAACTCAAATTAACAAATAAAAAAATTGTATTAACTTATACGGAATGAAATCATCAGATTCCAAGATTTATTTAGTTTCATTGCATGTGGTTACACAACTTAGGGCTTTAAAAATAGATAATTATAACAGTTTTATTTTCCATCTTGTATCTTTAAAGGAAAGGAAAAGGGAAATAGTAAAGGCTATTGGATAGACACACTATATAATAAGAAAACGCCTAGCCCCAGTAAAGAAGATTAAACGAGCTGGACTAACTTTTAAAACGCACATAAACACCCTTATTTACGTATCTAACTACCGTCGCCATGTTGCCTGGCGAGTGACGAAGTTGAACCACGGTGGTCTCTAACGTGTGGAGCTATGAATCATTTACGCGCTGTGCAAGTTTTCTGGAGTCACGTGATCAAGGATCAAGGTTATATATTCCGATATAGAATATACATCAGCTGTACATAGATTAACTACTGAATAAAATTATAAAAATTATATTAAATAAAACAAAACATCAAAAATAAAATATAAAATAAATAAATATAATACCGGTAAGTAAATTAATAATTAATTATTAAAATTATTAACCAACTATTTGTTTGATCATTCCTTCATTCAATATTTATTTATTTATTTATTTAGCTACGGCCTAGCCCGGTCCTATCTAAAGTCTGGGTAAGACCTAGTCAAGCCTACAAAAGCTCTAGGCACGGTCTAGGTAAGTCTAGCTAAGGCCTAGCTAAAGCCTAGGTAAGTCATAGGTTGGCCAAGCAAATTCCTAGATAAGGCCTAGTTAAGGCCGAGCCTAACCACAACCTAGCTCAGCCTAGGGTACGCCTAGCTAAGGCCTAGACAAGCCTAGCAAAGGCCTAACCAGGGCCTAGATAGGACATAGGCACGCCTAACTAAGGCCTTGCTTAAGCCTCTGTAAGGCCTAGACAAGTTTTAGGTAAGCCTAGCTAAGGCCTAGGTTAGCATGGCTAAAGCGTACGCAAGGCATTTGATAGCCAATAAAAGGCCGATCTACGGTCTAGTTAAGACTTAGTAAAATCTGGCTAGCCTAGCCAAGCTTAGATAAGGCCGAAAGACGGCATAGCCCAGCATATATCAGGCTATCCAAGGTTTAGTAAAGGATACACAAGCCTAGCTAAGGTCTACCTACGGCCAAGCTAAGGCTTATCAAGGCCTCGCCAAGCCTAACTAAGGCCTACCCAAGGCATAGCCTATGCCGATCTAATGACTGGTAAGACCTAGCCACGCCTACATGAGCCCTAGCCAAAGCCTACCTAAGGCCTAGCCAAGCCTACTTAAGGCCTACTGAAGGCCGAGCTAAGGCATATTCAAGGGTAGAACTTGCCTAGGCTGTGGCTAGGGATTAGATATGTCTTAGCTAGCGTTTAACTAGGTCTTAATTAGGTCTTAGCTAGGCTAACATAGAGCTTAGATAAGCCTTGGCTAGGCTTGTCTAGGTCTTAGCCAGGCCTTAGATAGGCATTGGTTCGGAATTAGCTAGGGTTGGTTAGGTCGTAGCCAGGTGTGTCTTGGCCTTTGGGTACGCCTTAGCTGTGCTTTGAGTATGCCTTACCTAAGCTGTGACTAGTCTTTAGCTAGGCTTGAATAGGCCTGAGGTAGGCCTTGGATATGGCTTAACCAGGCCTTGGTATGCCTGGCTAGGTCTTGTTTATGCCTTAGCTAGGCCTTTGCTATGCTTGCCTAGGCATTAGCTATGCCTTGGGTTGGCCTTACCTAGGCTGAGCTAGGTTGTGGATAGGCCTTAGCTTGACTAGACTAGGCCACGGCTAGGCCTTGGATATGCCTTAGCTAGGCTTGTCTAGGACTTAACTAGGCGTTTGCTTGGCTAACCTAGCCTTACATAGGCCTTAGTTAGGCTAACCTAGGCTTACCTAGACCTTGGCTAGACCTTATGTATGCTGGGCTAGGTCTTACCCATGGCTTAGACAGGACTTAACTAGACCTTAACTAGGATTGGTTAGGCGTTAGCTAGGCTTGGATATGTCATGGCTAGGCCATGGGTACGCCTTGCCGGCGCCGGTAATACCGGGATAAGCTGTGGCTAGGCCTTTGATAGGCCTTAGCTAGGTTGGGTTATGCCTTGGGTAGGCCTTAGCTAGGCTGGCTAGGCCTTAGCTAGGCCTTGGATATGCCTTAGCTAGGCCTCGGATAGGCTTAGCTAGGTTTTGGCAGGGCTTAGATGGTCTTGGCTAGGCCTTGAGTAGGCTTTTGCTATGCATTAGCTAGGGCTGAGCTAGCTTGTGGCTATGCCTTATCTAGCCTCGGCTAGGCTGTGGCTAGACCTTGGCTAGACCTTATGCATGCTGGACTAGGTCTTACTCATCCCTTAGAGGGGACTTGACTAGACCTTAGCTAGGATTGACTAGGCGTTATCTAGGTTTGGATATGTCTTGGCTAGGCCATGGGTACGCCTTGCCGACGCCAAGAATACCGGGATATGCTGTGGCTAGACCTTTGATAGGCCTTTAGATAGGTTGGGTTAGCCCTTGAGTTGGCCTTAGCTAAACTAGAATAAGCCTTAGACAAGCATAGCTAGGCTTAGCTAGACCTTGGTCATGTCTTAGCTGGGCTTGCCTAGGCCTTGGGTAGGTCTTAGCTAGGCTTGGCTAGGCATTGTATAAGGCGTAGCTAGGCCTTAGCTCGGCCTTGGGTAGGCCATAGATAGGCATTGAATGTCGTAGCTATGCATTGAATAAGCATTGCCTATGATGGACTAGGTTGTGTTTAGGCCTTGGTAGGCTTAGCTAGGCCTTGGAAATGCATTATCTCGGCATGGCTAGGCATTATATCGGCTTGGCTAGATCTTACCCAGGCTTAGACATGTCTTAGCTAGACCTTAGCTAGGCTTGCTTAGCCCTCAGCTATGTTTTCGGTCGGCCTTAGCTATGCTAGCTATGCCTTAGTTAGGTTTGGCTATGCCTTAGTTAGGCCTTGGATATGCCTAAGCTAGGCCTTGGATAGGCTTATCTAGGCATTTGCAGGCCTTAGGTAGGCTTGGCTAGGTCTTGAGTAGGCCTTTGCTGGGCATTATCTAGGGTTGAGCTCGGTGGTGGCTAGGCCCTAGCTAGGCTCGGCTCGGCTGTGGCTAGGCTCAGCTAGGCTGTGGCTAGACCCTGGCTAGACATTATGTATGCTGGGCTAGGTCTTACCCATGCCTTAGAGAGGACTTAACTAGACCTTAGCTAGCATTGGCTAGGCGTTAGCTAGGCCTGGATATGTCTTGGCTAGGCCATGGGTATGCCTTGCCGACGCCGGGAATACCGGGATATGCTGTGGCTAGGCCACTGAGAGGCCTTAGCTAGGTTGGGTTAGGCCTTGGGTAGATCTTAGCTAGGCTGGGATAAGCCTTGGATATGCCTTAGCTAGGGCTAGTTATACCTTTTGTAGGCCTAGCTAGCCTTGACTAGGCTTTGCGTAGGTGTTAGCTAGGCTTGGCTAGTCATTGAACAAGTCTTAGCTATGTCTTAGCTATGCCTTGGGTAGGCCATATCTAGGCCTTGAATGTCTTAGCTTGGCATTGGATAGGTATTACCTATGATGGACTCGGTTGTGATTAGGCCTTAGTAGGCCTCGGTTAGGCTTGCCTAGGCCTTGGATATGCCTTATCTCGGCATGGCTAGGCTATAGCCAGGTCTTGAATGGCGTAACTAGGCATTGGGTAGGCATTACCTATGATGGGTTACGTTGTATTTAGGTCTTGATAAGCTTGGATAAGTCTTGGAAATGCATTATATTGGCATGGCTAGGCACTAGATAGGCTTGGATAGATCTTATGCAGGCTTAGATAGTCTTTAGCTAGACCTTAGCTAGGCTTCGTTAGGCCTTAGCTAATGCCTTGGGTAGGCCTTACCTAGGCTTGGTTAGACCCTAGTTAGGCTTGACAAGGCCTCATCAAGGCCTTGGATATGCCTTAGCTAGGCCTTGGCTAGTCTGAGCTAGGCCTTGGCATGCCTTAGGTAGGCTGGATTAGGCCTTGAGTAGGTCTTTGCTAGGCATTAGCTAGGGCTGGGCTAGGTTGTGGCTATGTCTTAGCTAGGCTCGGTTAAGCTATGGTTGGGCTTTGCATATGCCTTAGCTAGGCTTGACTATATCTTAACTAGGCCTTAGATAGGCGTTTGTTTGGCTAACCTAGGCCTTACCTAGGCTTTAGATAGGCCTTAATTAGGCCAAACTAGGCCTTAGCTAGGATTACCTAGACCTTGGCTAGACCTTATGTAGGCTTGGATAGGTCTTACCCAGGCCTTAGATAGGAATTGACTAGGCCTTAGCTGGGCTTGGATATGTCTTAGCTAGGGCATGGGTAGGCATTACATATGGTGGGATAGGCGGTGGCTGTGCCTTGGATATGCCTTAGCTAGACTTGGCTAGGCCTTACCTTGGATGGGATAGGATGTGGTTATGCCTTAGCTAGGCTTGGTTAGGCATTGGGTAGGCGTGTCAAATAAATAAATAAAAATAATTAAATAAATAAATATTAAATGAAGGAATAAACTAACAAGAGGGTCAATTTCTTTACTTTGAACCATGAATTCTCAGAACCCCAATTTCAATATAACTGGGTACGTCATACTGTCAAACTAGCGTCTACACACCAGGATTTTGTCCCCATTGTTGAGCATGACCCGACCCACCCTGGCCCCACACCTCTGAACAGTCTACAGCTGTTACAATTCAATTCGATTAAATACTTTACGTATCCGTAACTAAGTAGCTTTATCATTTATACATTAATTTATATATTCATGTACTTCAAAGAAGTTATCGAAATAAACTTGAATTGAATTGGTGTACACTCAAGCTGTACGCACAACCCATGTGGCTAATGATCCCGACCAAACTTAAAGCTCTGTAAGAAAAATCGATAACACTTGCTTTATTTCCGGCTTTGGAAAAAGTTTAGAGTACAGTCCAGAACAGAAATAACCTAACACGTTTACAAGGCAAAATAAAATGTACTGTCTAATATTTTGAACATAACTGGATTGAAATATATTGTTGCCTAAGGCAGCAATTGTCTTCAAATCAAATTACGCCCATAATACAGACGAGAGCAGTTCTTGCGAACATGTTTTCTGTTTACGTTTATGGACATATTATCTTACCCAAGACCTGTACTGTATATAGGTAATGTTAATGAATTAACCAATGACGCAGATGGCTAATTACCCATCCAGAATTCAATTCAATTTATGTGTGTGTGTGTGTGGGTGGCGTTAGCGAATAGAGAAATGCGTAGTTCTACTAGCCCAGCTGTTGCCCAATATTCCCTTTGGGTGAATGCTAAGCTCGTGTATGCCTACTTGAGTCATTACGTTTTTAATAACTGGAATTTACGCATTGCTATAGTGGCCCGGGAGTTTTACTTCAATAAACTTGAAACTTGATGTGGTGCCTAGCAATTTCAATAAAACTATATGGGTAAACTGTTGAATATTTTGAAAGTAAATTAACGGGGCGATGCTACTGCTTATGGCGGCAACAATGCCCAGTCAATTTAATTTCAAAATATTCTACATAATGTTTATTAAATACCAAAGACATACAATTCGTACAACTTGACGGTCTATTAAGCAATTATAGCGGAATATCTGATTGCCCTCAGTACGCTAATGAATCTTTCAATTTTCAGCTATGCCCCGCCCAGCTCCAGCTAGGCTCCACCCACACCTCGATCGTGTGGTATTTGCAGACCAATAAAAGAGCAGCCACAGAGTTTTAACCGTGAAATGACTTGCTAGATAACCTAACCAGTCATTCCGGGAGCAATTCCTGAAGATAATCCTCTCCTGGTCTGCAGACGCTCTCCATAACAGAATCGAAATATGTAGATACAAATCTGAGTGCAAAAACGTGTAAATATAAGCGGAATATGTTTCAATTTAAAATAATCATAATAAAACCGTATTACAAATCTACTAGCCTTTATGGGCATGCGTTATGCATCACGTTAGACGGTTCGTCATAGTGCGTGCGTGTGTGCGTACGTGTGAGCGTGTGTGCGTGTGTGCGTACGTGTGAGCGTGTGTGCGTACGTGTGAGCGTGTGTGTGTGCGTGCGTGCGTGCGTGCGTGCGTGCGTGCGTGCGTGCGTGCGTGCGTGCGTGCGTGCATGTGTGTGCGTGTGGGCATGTGTGCAGATTGCGGGCATGCATGCATGCGTGGGGAATGTGTGGGCGTGCGCGCAGGAGAGACTGAGAGAGAGAGAGACAATAGGTATATGAAGTATGCGGAAGTTTGAGATATCAAATACCGTGGTAGAGCTCTTAGACCCTTTTCAAGGATAGCATCACCTTATCACAATTTCAGGTTATGCAACAGGAAAGCAGTGAACGTTTGGAATAGACCTGAACCGTTCCATTTAAGCTATGCCCCTCCCATCTCTAGCAATTTCCACACACAGGCGTGTTGGGATCGATAGATCTCTGAACTCCCTGACTAGCAATTTCCAGAAAGCTATACGTGTAACTAATTTGACTGAAGCACGATAGGATAAGCATCTTATAGCTGCATCTCCCATACGCATAAACATATAATACATTGAAAACTGAAAGAACCCACCCCCACCCAACACCCCACACCCCACACCCACACCCCACCCCACCCCCACCCCACCCCAGAAGTTTAATGATCAACCCATTAGACTAACCGAGTCAGTTGTCTTCCACAATCGCTCGACAATTGACCTTACATGATAGATCGACCATTTAGAATTAATCTCCCATGATTGAATGAGCTCCCAGAATCAGAAAGAATACAGAGTCCACACATGCAACCGGTCAATAATCATTGCACAATACATTAATCCTTGCGCGTTTGGCATGACTCCAAGAGATTGTTGCTTGATTACACCCATTAACCCTTGTCAATCATTACACTAATTACCCTTAAGCTCACCTCATTGGAGAACAGGAGTCACTTGATTTAACGAGAGGGCGGGCTTCATGATTGAATGAGTTCCCAGGAAAGGACGAGTCCAGACATGCACCCTGTCAATCATAATTACACTATCTATTAACCCTTGTCAATCATTACGCTAATTACCCTTAAGCTAGCCTTAAGCTGTCATCATTGGTTGACAGGAAGCATGTGATTTAATGAAGGGGAGTGGCTTATGGCCACCCTCTACATATAACATCCAATCAGAATGGCGGACAGCTGGACCCGGATTTTCACACCTTTTGAAAAGGCACTAACCCTAACACTGATCAAAGGAAAATAAAGGTGTCAAATTCAATAATTATGACGTCATATACACCTAATTAGCATAACAAGCGAAAAAGGTGTGAAAATCCGGGGCCAAATCACCTCTCCTCTACTCACAATGACGGCAAGGCAGCTGTAACGGCTACATCCATGGCAATATATCACGGGATGGACGGAAAGATCCAGAGATGCAAACTATTTATTGGAATAACAGACATTTTTGTTACGAATACACGCACGCCTACACCAGTAATATTGCTTTCGATGTGAATAATCCGCTTTGATATGGCTACATACACCCATTGATGACGCACTCTTGAGCTTTGCTCTTGAGGACAACATCTCAGCTACAACAAACACGTGTGCTTAGCACGAAGTAGGCGCATTCAAATATCCCCCTAGCTGAAACACACCTATAAATTACACATATCTGGATATACCTGCAAACACCATATATAGGGCCTAAGTTAGAAGCCTTCGTCAACAGTTCGAGCGAAATTCATCAATTAAATGCAAAGAAAGGAAAATAATTTTCGGCTATATTTGGTAATATATCTTGTCATCTGTTTAATAAAGCCTATTCATCCACAGATGGCAAGTTTATTTAAGATTACTAATAACCACGCTACCATGTGATTTTGGCGTGTGATGGCTGCAGATGACAGATGTAAGTCACCAGTAATAATCTAACTAACACTTGTTAGACGTGCATTTGCAAGATCACATCGGTCATTGAGTGTAAAACAGTTAACAATATGTGTGGTTGTTCTAGAAAGAGATGAAATCCCAGAATATCTCATATTGAATAGAGTATCTCCAGCCCTGTTGATGTTACCCTATTTTGGCGCCACACCTTTACAAATTTGTCATTATAGTAGCCTTGAAAAAGCTGTCACAAAATGTTGAGATCCAATACTTACCCCCCCCCCCCATCATGTTGCCAACTAACGCATGTAGTTCACCTAATAAAGAAATTGTTCTTCAGAAATTACAACGTTCTTGATATCGCTTTGTTAACCAGATCGCTGTAACATTTGAGAACCATTTTTGATGATTAGATCTATGTACAACTTATATTTATTATTATCACACTCTGGGAAATGCTGACACGAAGTGTTTTAAGACTAACTGTCATGGCCGTGAGTGGATGCATAGTTCATGTTCTACTTTGGATCTGTATTAACCTGATATGGGAGGTTGCCCTTGCGGTCCAGAGGAATTTTGGTGTCTAACTGTTAATGCTCAAGATGTCAAAGGTCAAGCTCTTTGATAAGGATACGACACGATAGGTGAAGTTATACTTGCAGAATATACAACAACATTGAGTGGCATTTTCCCTTTGGGTCCCTAAGAAAACTTTTGATTTTGGTGTCAAAATGTTAAGAGTTAAATGCTCAAAGACCATGGGTTAAAGAAAAGAGCTGGCAAGTGACACTCGAAATCCACGGAAATACGTGTCTTTTCCATTGCTTCTGACTATATCTAACTAACGTATTTGACTTTACGACCCAAATTAACACCCGAATTCTTGAGAACAAAGTTATTAAATTATATACTTTTAGACGTGGCTGATGCAGTGTGTGCGCACACATCTCTTTTCAGGTGCCACTTTTGCCCTTATTCAATAAAAGATTTTATTTTGCAACATGTAGAATAATGACGAACTACGCAGGACGGGATGCTTGATTGAGTTGACACGGTGCATGACATCAGTCCTTTGCTCTAAATCGTGGTAGAATGGTGGTAACAAACTGTTTCTGTTGTGTGGTGCGACGAAGCTACACCGCATCACATCTCGTGAGTCTATATAATCGGCGTGCATTGTCAATAACTAAGTGGCACTCTAAGCCTGATGTGCCCTTTCTCATATAAATACCTATATGTTTTAAGCAAGCTTCGAAATACAAGGGACACGCTCTGAGGCCTTCTAATCTGCCAAGGTGTGACTTGTGTGCTATTTCTTATCCAGCACGTGCACATGTTTCAGTAAGATTGTAGCTGATATCACCACCAGGAGAACACTATGAAACCATCTAAATTCCAACAATCTTCCAGAGGAGGACCTGTGTACCCATTCTCCTCAAGTAAGTTTTATAACTTTTCAACTAATATAACTGCAACGAGTGCACAAGACAATCTCAAATAACATCCAAATTTCACGTTCTCCGGGAAGGTGTGTGGTATTACAACCGACAGGATGGTGATACCTTTCCCGGCCCATCACTAGCTATGTGCTATTTGTTGTTGCGGCACCCTCACTTCCTGAATCCACCCCCTAAATGGACATTTCCGGTTTAAGCTATGCCCCGCCCATCTCTAGCTAAGCTCCATCCACACCACGCTCGTGTTGGGATCGATCGATCTCTGAACACCCTGACTATCAATTTCCAGAAGACTACACAGGTAAGCTGTTAAATAGTTTGAAACTAATTTGACTGGGTGCTGTTGCTTGCCGCCTAAGGCAGAAAAGCGCCCAGTCAAATTAGTTTCAAAATATTCAACAGTATGTTTATTAAATAGCAAAGAATTACAAAGACATGCAATTCATGCAACGTGTAGGACTATTTGAGATTTTATGCCGGTCTATATGGAACTCTTTGTGACGTAATGATTGTGACGTCATTATACACGCGCTGAGCTGATTATTACGTCATACGAGGTCAGATGATGGATGGATACTCTGGAAAGGTGAATTGTGCAGCTCAATGTAATGAGAGGAACTAAATTTTAGCATATAAAATGACTTGATTCACGAATACATGGCCCTAATTGAACTTTAAAGACTGGATTCATTTCCATTCACTATTATATGCCCATCTCTGCTATTTAGAGCGGCTTGATGGTGTCACTGAAGTGGTGTACATTGAAATGGATCGGGTGGGTGATTATTAGGTAGGACGAACTATAAAAACTAGACATCGCATCAGAATGTATTTGCTCAAATCATAGTGTATTGGAACCCACTCTATGAGTGTACGCCTAAATTATTCTATCAACCTGTAGGCTATCTAAGGCAGTTTGTGGCGCCCTAGATTTTCATCGCAAGATATCAAACGATAAAGGGAATATCTGTACAATTGTCATGGTTTGAGACATTGCTATCAAGAATGTATAGCACAATCTATCGCGTAATGTATCTTCTATGAAATTGCCAATATGTTATGAGTCTGGTAATTCTAAGCATTGTACAGGACATTAATCATACAGTTAAATGGTGTGAACATGGCTGTGTTAATGATCAAAATGGCGTTTCATCGGAAACTGCAACAACTCTGACCCCCACCATTTTCATAATCGAATCGCGTTATTTTCTATCTTTCTACAAATGATTGATTTATTACCGAATGGTAATAGCTAGCATGACATGCCACAGTCAATGGCTTGTCGTGAGGCATCATTATTCACGATGCGACATAATATGTGTATTTGCGTTCTATTTTATAGTTACATCTCATAATTGTGTGTTCTAAGCCGAAGTCGATACATAGATCTGCCTATTGCAATCTGTAATATGACGACATGGTTTAAATAAGACACGTCAATATTGTTAATAAATACAATTGTGTGTGTGTGGTATATCTCCTAGGGCGAGTTTGCAAAACAGACACACATTATTTGTCACTGGCGTGGGTGGTTGAGGGCTGGTCCAAATTCTTGAGTACCTAAATAAGAAAATTAGTTACCTCTCTGCAATGTGGAAATTGTTTGAGAGTAGCTTTCGTGGCCATCTCGGTCACTCCTACAGCACTATCTGGTGGTCGCTGGCTACGTCACTTCGGTCAATTGATATTGAGTAAGGTGACAGCATTGATTGGTAGATCGCTGGTATACAGTAGTCATCCACCACCAGATAGTGCTGAAAAGGTGATAGAGATCGAAAGCTATACTCAAACAAATTTAACATGCCGGAGAGCTCAATAATTGTCATTACTATGAGCTATCCTGCTATTGCAACCAACATTCTGTTGCGTACCTGTTGTTTTTACTCAACATGACACATGATACCCATCCTTAGGCGCCTGCATATAATTACCCTCACGTCACACCATGGACATACCAGAACATTTCTCCACGCCTTTGATAGGTTGCTCTTTTCAGTGTATCTATCAATCATATGACGTCATAATCAACCATATGACGTGTATGATGGCGCCATAAGCAATGACGTAATGAATAACAGTAGATAAGGTCGTCACGAACGCTTAATTGATTGTAGGGATACCACTGGGTGGTCTGAATGTCATCTAAATTGATATTTACCTGGAATACGTCTCCCATCTGAGTCAAACCAAGAGCCATTACCTAATGCCTGTTTTGGTCTACTCGTTAGGACATCAACATCTATAGGTGCTATTCAGATACACATACAAATAAGTCTTTAGTTTCTGGACCGTGGGTAAATATTTTCTCCTGCCAGTTGGATTTATCAGGCACGTTCCTAATGGGTAAAATAATTGTGAAATCGGCAATAGCACTGTAGCATTGTGAGGCTGTGTGAATGTCCAACCAGTTGTGATTTATTTTCCAAACATGTAGTCAAGAGTGCCCCGGTACAATTACAATAGCGCCAACATCGGTTGTTCACTCAGCAAACCACATCGGACAAGCATTGTATGTTGGTGTATTGCGTCGGAAAATCCGTTGATTTCGCTCTACTACGAATGTTACCACCCTTTCTGAATAACCATTCTTCACGGACGCGTTGAACGCCTTATTCGCTTTTAAATCGCATACTCTCTCGGTGAATATGAGCCGTCCTTAGTGGAGCAGTCTAACCTTAATCCTCAGCCCAGAAAGACGTCTACACATCATGTTGGTCGGGGAACACTGGCGATAATGGGAATCAGGCATGGAGTAAATCATGTGCATGTATCCTCTGGATGGCAAATGGATAATGGTGGAGGGGGGAGCACTTTTCCGCTACACTCGTACACTAGATTGTATATGTCCTATAGGGCACAGCAAGCTGTTCGAACTTTTCCCGTTCACTGAAACTGGTATGTCAACACGATGATGCAGACATAAGACTTTGCATAACTTGACTGTGTCGCCAGCAAATGCATCTCTTCTTCACAGAGGGTGATAAGTTGTGTCTTTTCTTGCTGAGGACAGGTAAACAAGTTTGTTTGGATAGGTTCTTTGTGTGATGCTTGTTGTGGTGGAACATATTGGTGCCAAGACAATATTACGTACCGTGTATTATTTACATTACCTACTTCGTTTTCATCGGTAAGTGTAGAATTCACAATTCTACCGGTGCTGCATTGATTAAGGATACGTTTACAGTTACTTTTGTTGAACGTAACATTTCAGTCATGGTCGTATATCTCTATATCAGTCCATAAAATTGTCAAACTTTTGATGTGGCTATTGTAGTACTGAAAACCGCATGAGCAATATAACTTAATTTACAAATTGTTATTGTCCTGATAAATAACATGGGAAGAAGCAACAACTAATTAACTTATATCTTTCTTCTAAATACTGATCCTCAACTAATCAGATTTCAACTAGTGAATGCTTGCTGTTGGATCCAAGATTATCCCGGATTATCTTTGCCCAATCAGGTAGATAGTTGATCGATCGGACCAATCACAGTTTATGATATACTACTGTCGCACACTGCTGGGCTATTACTGGATTGTCAATTATATCTGCAATTAAGGCATCCGAACCAACTAATTAATCAGCACTTCTATAAACACACATGATGACTGATTGCAACACAGTGTATTCGTAAACAGTTGAGGTATATTAAAGAATTATGGTCCTGTGTCAAATCGGTCATCGTGTGTGTTTATATAAATACTGTTTAATTGGTTCTCGACACTAGGATCGGTAACACCTTCTTGTAAACAAACTTTTCATGGTGACCTTTTTATTGAGAAACCAGAAAACCATCTGTTAAAATATACCCGGTAAACTCAGAAACGTATGAGATTACATTAGCTGACAACTACCTCGGACATCAGGGCTTCCAAACAATTTCACTCTAAGTCATATCAGGAAGCGACGATCAGAAATTATTCCAAATTGATAGCTTGTAATGAAAACAGAAAGTTATTGATAACCAAATTAGGTAGTTGCTTGGAGCAACGTCAGAAATGTTTTACTTTTCCAGATATGCTGGTGTGCATCGTTTCGCCAGTCCATGCGTCTTGACGATGCCATCACATCTATAAAGGGAAGCACCATCTTCCAGGCACAATCTGTTCAGCGTTGTTTTAGCCAATTCCGACTAGGCTACGTTTGCTCCATAGAATCTAAATTTCGGATTTGTATCTCTTAATAATTTATTCCATTAGTTGTTTATAAGACAGAGAGGGTTAACTGTTGCTAAACATTTTTTTGTTTCTGCTGACCTTCTCCATCGTGACCGGCATGCTGAAACAGCTGTGCCGTTGTACTGGTCAATGAGGGTAGGCGGCATGAAATTCTTGACTGGCCTGGAAATATGAGACTTGTATTGGCAATTGAACATCATATAGGCATCACGTACTACGCGAGAAGAATTGCTGCATATTTTCTGCAATTTGCTAATGCTTACATGCACTTCATTAATTAGAATCATAGTTGGCCACCATATATATGGTTGCCATTTTAGAATTGGCCAGATATTTAATAAGCTGAATAGGCTAATTATGTTCAAATATTATGTAGGTCTTTTAAATTTTATTCGTAATTGGCTCACTTATATGAGTATTAGGCACACAAAATGTTATCGATCACATTCTGTATTGGCCATGATCATAACGTAGAAATAATGTGATATTTTTGTGGCCATTTTGAAATTGACAAGTCTCTTTAATATGTTACTCCGGTGAAGTGTATTAACAATTAGAATAAATATTTACGGAATATTTTACTTTAAATGTTTATGTTGAATTGTACTAAGAAATGTACACTACATTTCGCCACGCTGGCGGCCATCTTGAATTTTGTGACCATTTTGAAGTTGGCGACCATTTCGAATAACCGAATTATACGTGAATTATGAGAAGATATTATGTCAATTCTACATTTGAATAAACTGAGTAAATTTTTGCAGTATTTGGATCACAAACAACCGTAGATTATTAGTTACTTGGACAGGTATGGAATAATTTTTAGTGTCTCGGCGGCCATCTTGAATTTGCGCAGGAAGGCTTATTCTGACAACTTGCTTCCCTATTGCTTTGCAGGTCTTTAAAGCCCCAATATACAAAGTTTCATACTTTCTGCCTATTGAAGTATCGTTTGAAGAGAAGATCAGAGGAGACAGAGACAGTTTGATGACCACTTCAGCTTTCATGCACCAAATAAGGAAAACAGTCTAAGATTACTGTCATGAGAAAGATGAACTCGAGAAGAAGATACTTCTGCCAAAAGGTGAACATCTTTTGACGTATATACGCTTTACTATGTACCAAACGGCGTGCATACATCGTCGTCGCATTGTTCTCAATTGTAAACACGGATTATAATTAAGCTAGAAATCTATGTTTTCTTTTTTTAAACATCCTTCCCACTAACTACAGCTACCCCGCAGGGGCGGATCCAGGAGATCATTTACTAGGGGGAGGGGGTTTGTGTGGCACCCAAAATTTAAAGGGAGTTAACTTTTGAAAATCGGCTCACTCCGCCACCAGCAGGAAAGTAAAAATATTGACAGCGCGGGGGTGGGAGGCAATTCTAGCAACACCATTGGACCGTACTAATTACGTCATAATTCACCTTCGGTTGTTTTCTCCCTGAAAAGCCCGCGCGCAGCCGCAGAAAGTCCTTTTCACTCAGCCAATCAAAATGCGCGTTACGGTTTTCGATCGATTTTGACAGTCATCTGTCACTAATGTAAATCGTCGCTTCAACTATTTGCGCGAATCTTAAACGCTTTTTCTTTGTCTAATTAACTTTGATCATAATGTAGCAACATATATGTTAGAAGATCTTATGGCTCCTGTTCCACCACGAGCTCGTTTGTGTACATCCTAGCTGATTGAACAATCGCTTAAGACTGTAAAACATCAATTTCCGTACTGCAGCTGATGCGGTTATTCGGAATAGTATTTATCTGAGGCTTTCACCACTGAAATCCCAGTATATTCATATGAAAACTCCAACATAAATAAAGTTAACGTCTTTAGTATTTTGGTAACCAGTTTGACATGAACTGTTTGGCATAATTATCGGTAATAAAACACATTCCAGTCAAATTAGTTTCAAATCACTCAACATAGTTATATGCTTGATCTCATACATCATAAATCATCTGTTGTTGTAGCTGGTATGTAGTGGTGAGATTGTTAAAAATTTGTTCTATTTATTAACATCTAAAACATTGGATTGTGGTTTGTGTAAGCTTCCTATTATCAAACAACCCTGATAACGCAACTTACTGGGCGGATGCTGGGCCGATAACGGGCCGATACTTAAAGTATCGGCCCGGTATCGGCCCAGCATCGGCCCAGTAAGCTGTGTTATCTGGGAATCATCATTTCGAAACACCCATATATTGAACGAAGATTAATCCTTTAATCCTTGAAGCCCCAAAGTGATAACAATATGTCTAGTCTCGGACATGGTTCAATGTTTTGTAGCTTGGCCGACTGGAAGCTGTTGTTGTCATAGAGAGCACCCCACAACACCCTTCAAACTGGCTTAACTCTTTAACACTCACATCAGCCAAAAACGGCTTCTGCGGTGATCCTGGAAAATGTCCATTTGCAGACCAAGATAAGCCTTTCTTTAAAATTTTACAGCTGGAATGACTGGCTTGATACCCGAGCCAGTCATTCCATTGATAAATCTTCAAAAACAGTCTTCTGCTGGTCTACAAATTGAAATCTTCTTAGAGAAAATCGAAATTTTCTTGAACCAATTTTAGTGTTCAGGGTTTAGAAACATTGAACAAAATGTTGCCTACATCATGGGGAATGAGATTGATACTTTAACCCTTGAAACCCCAATGCATATCCTGAGCTTTATCTAATAAATGTGATCTGCAGAAATTCAGCAGTAAGACAGTTCAACAATATTAAGGTGGCTTCAAGATAGCCAGTGTGGGCTTATATATGGCCTATTGTGTGAATAAATCTATCTATCTATATATAATGCTGGAGCAACTCCATATAAAGGGTGTGCTCTCCAACACTCCAACACCCATGTAACTAAATATGTGCAGTAGTGGACTGACACTAATCCTTTAACCATTGAAACCACAAAGTGTCAACTTTATGTCTAGCTTCTGACATGGTGAATGTTTTTAAGCTAGTTTAACGGGAATCTGTTGCTGCTCTTGTCCTATAGATGAAATCCACCAAACACAAATTAAAATTTTCTTGACAAATCTTGAGCATTAAAGCTTAAAAGGGTTAACAGTTGTGTATGTTGCCTGTTGAGTCTGATCTGGGTGGTAGTTGATCTGAATCTTGATTAAAGATGGCTGATTGTGTGATATATAATATATGTATAAAGTTGAGTTTCTGTTTATTAACCTTTTAATGCCCAAGCCGGCCAAAATCAGCTTCCACGGTGGTGCCAATGTCAATTTGCCAGCCAAGATAAAATAATTTTTTTGGAAATTTACCACTAGAGTGACTGGGTTGATAAATTTCCAAAAAATAATCTTCTTGACCGACAAATTGACATTGACACCACTGTAGAATCTGGTTTTGGCCGGCTTAGGCAGTATAATCAGTGATTACAGTGGTAAATTCCCAAAAGTAGCCTCAGAATCTTGCTTTACAAATGTACATCAATAAGCAAAGATTTCAATTTTCTTTTAAAATCCTGACCATTTAAAGGTTAAGAATGTAATATGTTTCAATTATGCTGCAATTATATTTCAGCCAATAAACCCGCCATACGAAAAATACCACATACCCCACAGACATCATACATGTTTATTTATTACTCCCCATATAAGCCATATACCTTGTAGAGGTCTGGGTGTAAATAAATTCATTCATTCATCATCTCATTTGAGGTTTTTTGCCACAACGCAATCCTGTTGACAATAGCAGTGTGCATTTCAGCCTGGCTTTTCAGTACTGTGTGCATTCTGGATGATAGTCAGTTGAATTTTTTTTGATTAACCCTTTAACGTTAAAGATCGGTTAAGAAAATTTTGTCATTTTTACTTAGTGAATGTCCATTTGCAGGCCAGAATTGAGAATTTATCACTAGAATGCGTGGCTCGATTATCGAGCCAGGAATTCCAGTGATAAATTCTTGAAAATATTCTCAATACCGCCGCAGAGGGTGAGATTTTTCCGGCTTGACCGTTAAAGGGCTCTGTTAGTTGATGTATTTTCATAATGAGCATGTCAATAATATAGGTTTTAAGCCTGTTGAATAGGAATTTGACACTATTGGTCAGTCAGTGGTCATCCGGTTTTCTATTTTGGGCCTAAATCCTTTCATTCTTTACCTAAAATGTTCATGTTTCCTGCTAAAAAATTCACATTTGGAACTTAGATATCAATTCTTCACATAGAAATGTTTGTATTTCCAGCCTAAATTCTCATACCTTTGCATTTTGCATCCATATTTTTTGTTGCTGAGCAAAGCAGTTGCTTTGTAGTCCAGATTGTCTTGTTTCCTGTCAAAGGGTTTGTATGTTTCTGACTAGAATCTTAACATTTCCAACTTAAATTTTCACATTACTAGTCATTTGAAATTCTTTTTACCATTTTGAACCCAGATATATGCATATTAACTATCAAAATTTATATACTTCTGGGTAAACACTTGCTTATAATCCCAAATTCACAGTTTTCAGAAACAAATATTTGCATTTTCACACATGTATTCTTGCATTATAGCCGCACATTTTCTTGGTTCCTGTCAAGGGTTGAGCATTAAGGATCCAAAATGTCCATGTTTCTGACCAGAGCTTTCAGTTTTCCAACTTGAATTTTAAACACTAGCCTATATTTAGCAAAATATTCATATTTTCATTGAAAAATTTAACATCTTGAGCGCATATATGCATATTAACTATAAAAATGTATATATTTCTGGGTAAATATTTGCTTTTAATCACAAAGTCGCAGATTTCAGTACTAAATCTTTGAATTTTCACATATATTCTTGCATTTTAGGTCCACATCACGTTTCATGTTGCATTTTAGACATTTGATGAACTGTTCCATTACGGAGTTTTGAGCCCAGATATGCATATTAACTGTCAAAATGTATATATTTCTCTGTAAACCTTTGCTTTTGACACAAAAATACACAAATTTCAGTACAAAATTTTAGCATTTCAGCATCAATTTCTGCATTTAAATACAAATTTCCATGATTCCAGCCAGAATATGTGTTTGCAACCTAATTTTAAACATTTCTTATTCAAATGCTGATATCACAGCCAGGCCTATTATTCTATATGGACTGGTATATTGAAATTGTAGACTGACATGCAATCTTGACATCTCACTGAGGCCATCCTTAAACCATTGTCTGTTTGTATTAATTATATAATATAATATAATTTGGATATAATAATTCGAAAAATTTAAGAATGGAAAACAATTCTAGAAAACTTTTATGAGCTTAATTAAGGCTTTCAAAAATGTATGCAAGATTTCTCATTGAATACCTGTTTTGCTGAAAATTTTGAAATGAAATTAATGGTTTCATTCAGCAATTTGTTCAGGAGGGCGGGGTGGAGTTTGGATGGGTGTGGGGTGACAACTTAATTGAATACAGATACAGAACCTATATAATTTCCATGTAAATCCAGAGGGTCATGGGGTTGCTGTGGGGAGGGGGCATGCTACCTCAATGGGGGTTGTAGGGATTGCCCACCCCACCCACCCATCCCCACCCCATCCCCCCTCCCACCATCACCACCTTGGATAAAACACTGGTATATATTGTTGCCTTAGGATCCAAGCACGTGCCCCCGAGTGCAACCCCTCCCCTGGATCCGCCACTGTCCCATTACTAACTCCCCCTCCCTTGGACATCTTTAATCGGTCACAATGGACCGATAAATAGATGAACTGTGGATGAATAAATGGTAGTATGTGATGGACAGATGGATGCACTGATGAATCATAAATAGATGGATGGAAATGTGCCACGTATACTTTGGCTACACATATACAAAATCTTCGTGAATGTCGATAGACTAGTGGCTGAATCTATTAAATGGAATGATTTTATAAATAAATAATTTACTGAAACCGTTTTAGCATTTTTGGAAGTAATTTACAGCAGTTTCTCTTTGACACATTTTGACATGAATAGACCATCACAGTTGCAAAGAAAAAGTAAATGTGGAATATCCGGAGCACGCTTCCCGACGCAATTCAGGTCGCTCATTGCAATCGCACCGCCGGAAATAGGTTTCTATTATGTTCTCAGAAGTTGGCAGTGGTAAAATCTTTTCGATACGAACCATATAAGTAGCGAATCTACATATTTCTGCTTCAATGGAAATTCAAGATGTTCTGGGTTGATAGCGGGATCATAGATTTAAATTTGCGAACAAATTATTCTTAAGAAATATGAACGTGTGAATGCAGAGACGCGTTGCAGGTTATTGCGCTTAACGTATTTACTGTAATCGGATATTGCCAACGAATACTGCTTCAGCAGATCCAGAATGTGTGAGGCAAATACGATCGACACCTTAAAGGGAGGGATGGGGATAGGGTGAGGGTGGGAGTGTCACAATTAAAATTTGACCCTGCTGAATCTATTAAATAAATTTATTAAATACATTGCTTGAAATGAACTAAGTGAATCTTTATTGCAGGCTTTAAATTCTGATAGAAAGAACTAGTGAGGTACTCGAAGATGGACTATACTGTGTAGGGTATGATGCATTTCGTCTGTACGTCTGTTCATTTTCGCTTCGTCATAATTTTAATTGTTAGATTGGGATTTATTTAATCATCTTTCCCCCTACTTTCTAACAGTTCCGGTTAATTTCAAAAACCAATAACTTGAAATGGTCTACTCATCTCATTCCGTAGGTCAATTAAATAGTAATCTCACTTTGCTATTTTCCAGCAAGATGGTCTATGCATTCAAACCTATGACAGTGAATAAGACACTATAGAGCTTTCTTTAGACGCTCGGTCGCCATCCAGTGGCAGTATATTTACATGAGCCACGCGAACAGAGAATGATTCGAATCACTTCCATAGAAGCCTGATAACTATTACTCCTTTCGTCGACACATTTAGTGTAGCTCATTTTCCTCGACGCGACGTGTAATGGTTGCAATCTTCGGCAGGCTTCTATTCTGTAGTCAGCTGCTCCCAGGTTCGTAAATTCACACAAAGAACAAAACATCTGAACCACTGAGACCTAATCAATCAAGACGTGTGCAGCTTTTCATGGTGCTGAAGACCTCTTTATTGACTAGACACAAAAGGGCCACATTGTCCATACTGTAATGGGAGATTCTATCCTTGACTTAAGACACATCAATTACACACGTATGTTTTACTCTAGGATTTTTTCTCAAAGTTCTTAAAGGCTATTTCTGATTTTCTACGTTTATCGTCTTTTGTTATGGGTCAATGGACCTTTCCATGTTTTAGCTATGCTCCGCCCATCTCTAGCTAAGCTCCACCCACACCTCGCTTGTTTTGGGATCGATCAATCTCTGAACTCTCTGACTATCAATTTCCAGAAAACTATACAGGTAAGCCATTGAATATTTTGGAACTAATTTGACTGGGCGCTGTTGCTGCTGCAAATTAGTTTCAAAATATTCAACAGCATGTTTATTAAATAGTAGAGACATACAATTCGTACAACGTGGCGGACTATTAAGAGTTAAAGACGGGCCAAATAGAATCATTTATGATATAATGATTATGACGTCATCACACACGCCGCTTAGCCGATTATGGCGTCATATGACGTCAGATGAAAGATGGATACGCTCGAAAGGTGAATTGATACGCATCAGTAGCCTAGGAGCTTGAGGTTAGGAATTTGAATGTTCGTCTGCATATTTGTGAAATGGACGGATTCGTCCTGTCACTCAAGTATATAACATCATTTTCAATGAACCCTTTCAGTTTATTTTTCCATCATATGGCGTCATAACAAACTACGTGACGTGTAGGATGGTGCTATATTCAACGACGTCATGATTGACGTAGATAAGTGCGTCACAAACGCTTAATTGAAGACGGACTAAGCGTTGATGCACGAATTATATGTCTTTACTGTTTAATAAAGATGTTGTTGAATATTTTGAAACTAATTTAACTGGGCGCTTTTGCTGCCTTAGGTACCTGTATATTTTACTGGAAATTGATAGTCAGGACATTCAGGGTTCAATCGATCCCAACACGAGCGAGGGGTGGGTGGAACTTAGCTAGAGATGGGCGGGGCATAACTAAAGCTGGACAGTTACATGGCGTCCCTGGTTGGCTGACGTCACAATCATTATGGCGTATAGCTCCATCGAAAGTTAGGCATGGCGTATACGAAATGCATGTCTTTGAGAAATTTACAATTTATTAAAACATTATGTTGAATATATTGAAAGTAATTTGACAGGAAGCTCGTGCTGCAACAGGCAGAAACATCCCGCCATAATTACCATGAGATTGGGATTCTGCAAATTCATGATTCAAAGTATTTAATTCGATTTCAATACTCTGCACAAGTGGGCGGAGCATGGCTATAAATGGGCGTGGTATAGCTAGAAATGGATCCCGCTATTGTTCTGTGTCAGCGGTGAGTTTGAATATGATAATTAGTTTTCTTGATAGACGCATGGTCCCTTGACAACGCGTGATTTCCATTAGAAACAGAAGCACAGACGTTATGTACATGCCGCTTGTCAGCTGGCAATGATTAGACTTTCGTCTTTGACAAGGATAGACTCATCAGCAATGGCATGCACCTTCTGCGCAACTGTCGATCGTTCTGTTTCGCATTGCTGTTCACATCAAAGCGGGTAACTCAAACTAGTCCTAAATCGATCTGTGGATATCTGATCTAATGCCAATATGAGTAATGTCCGATGACGACTATTTTATCAGTATGTATTTGTATCAGTAACAGTTTGCGAGCAACGTATTCTGGTCAGAAATAATCAATATGCAGTTAGGAACCATTCTCATTTTAACTAGTAAATAATGTATAATACCTTGTAACTCTTGTCGTGTTAGGACCTTTAAATACCAGTTTGATCACAAAGACTTTATTATCTGATAATAGCCCTTTCCAGTTTTAGCTATGCCCCGCCCATTGCTAGCTAAGCTCCTCCCACACCTAGCTAGCGTTGGTACGAATCGATCACGGTACTCTCTGAATCTCAATTCCCAGAAAACTATACAGGTTAGCGGTTGAATATTTTCAAACTAATATGACTGTGTGCTGTTGTTTTATGGCAGCAACAGTTCCCAGTCAAATTAGTTTCAAAATAGTCAACAGCTTGTTTATTAAATAGCAAAGGTATACAATTTGTGCAACGTGCCGAACTATTAAGCATTTAAGAAGGAATAAATCGAGTCATTCATGCTGTAATTGATTACGGCGTCATCCCACACGTCATGTAGTTAATTATGACGTCATATGGTGGATTGATAAACTGGAAAGGTCCATTATTGCAGCAAGCCAAGCATATCCGTTATTTCAACTGTCGGCTGCTGTAGTTTTAGTGCCCGTTTCAGCAGTTTTGGAATCGGTTCCGGTAAACGGGGTTATTTAAGTACATACATGTATGAGCATATGATAACTCGTGTACGTGCAAATACAATGCAGACAGTCTAGAGTGATGTGTTATATAGTCCAAACAGGATTTACGCACCGGTATGATTAAATGTCTGGCCAATCAATATTTGAGTGAAAATTCCAAATGTGTGCTATCACAAAGTTTCCGAATAATGAACGTGTCGTCAATTATCGTCTCAGGATTAGTCGGCCACCTCAGTACTGTCTATCAATCTAACCTAAGTGATTTGGAATAGTTCACTTTAATGAATGAATCCACGTTAAGCTATGTCCCGTACATCTTTAGCTAAGCTTCTTTCTCGCGTTGTCCGTGATGGGATCGATCGAACCCTGAACCTCCTGAATCGCAATTTCCAGAAAAATATACAGGTAAGCTGTTGGATATTTTGAAACTAATTTGACAGGATGCCTTTGCTATGGCAGCAACATCGCCCAGTCAAGTTAATCTCAAAACATTCAACAGAATGGCTATTAAGTAGTAAAGACATACAATTCGTACACACGACGGCCTTTTAAGAGTTCCTGACAGACATAGATATGCCATTCACGATGTATTCTAATTGTGATGTCAGCCTACCTGTGACGTATTTGATTATGACGTCATATACTTGACTGACAGTTGGATTCCTCTCTTATCACTCATATTAATTTTACTACATCATTGCGAGGGTTTGCCACCGTCGTATTTATCCACCATTAGCAAACATCATCGGGTACATTTTTAAAGCTGCATTGCTGTAATGTATTCCGACCAACAACTTGCAGCAACGCCGATTTGAAAACAGACACCATCCTTTGCTAGCGAAATCCCAACTGAATATTCCGCTTGCCATCAAATCCCGGATACCTAGCATGTTGGATATCTAGTGATAAAATTAGAGCGTATATCGTAAATCTCTGGTGCCAGTTTGAATGGACCGCGATGTATCAATAAAACGAAGGTATTATAAATGCGTTTTAATCTTCGGAGATTTTAGTGCTGGAGAGTTTATCCCTGGCTATTAAATGACTTGCTGAGAATTATGCGCGCTATTATGAAGAAAGACTTGATAAGCGCGCATGCGTAGGCCAACTGAACTCCAGACAATTGCTTTGAATTGATCAATACATTCGTTAGCGGCGACGAGTTGTACGCATTGGTCTTGAATGAAAAGTCTTTAGCTATTCCCCTCCCACCCCTAGTTAAGATCCACCCACACTTCGCCGTGTTGGGATCGATTGATCCCTGGACTCCCTGACCATCAATTTCCAGAAAACTATACAGGTAAGATGTTGAATATTTTGAAACTATTTTCACGAGATGGTGTGGCAGCAACAGCCCCCAGTCAGATTAGTTTCAAAATATCCAACAGCATGTTTATTAAATAGTAGACATACTATTTTTACACCTTGAGGGACTATTAAGCGTTTAAGATGGACTAAATCGAGTCATTCGTGATGTACTGATTATGACGTCATCATACAGGTCAGTTAGTTGATTATGACATCATGTGATTGACTGAGGAAATGGATTCATGAGTTAGTCCGATGGATCATGCTGTCCTAATTATATCACCCGTTTCAGCCATTCTCTTATGAAGTACTCGGACACGGGTGGGACATTTTAATGTTCTTATTATTAATAAATTACTGTCATCTGACCAGAAAACATATTCATCTTGGGAATAATTTGTGTTATCCATCCATGAAATAGTGTACAGCATAGTGTTGTAGAATGTTATAACTTAGATAGTTTGCTATGTATGATTAGTGTATTCTGCGGCTGTCGTAGTAGAAACATCCCACAGCTGCACTCCTTCTTCGCTTTTGCCCACTGCGTCTTTTCCTCAGCCCAAATCCTTAGCTTCCTCAGGTCCATTCTTGAGTGTACCGAGTCCTGCTTTGTTGAGGTCACCTCGTAACACGCTAAGCAGATTTATGCAATTGCGTCCTCTTCTGGCTTTATTTTTGCTGGCTCCGAATTCAAAGTCTCTCTGTACTGGTGTCTCTTCAGACATCCTTAACACATGGCCAAACATGCTCCATCTTTGCTGGACGAGTTTTACAGACAGCGGCGACGTGTTAGTTATCTTGTATTGTCTGGCCAATGGTGCCCAGTGATAGCTGTTTGCGGTGACAGGCATCGAGTTTATCTCCAGCTGCCTTTGGAGCTACCCAGCTGCTACCGTTATACATGTTTATCTCCAGCTGCCTTTGGAGCTACCCAGCTGTTACCGTTATACAGGTTTATCTCCAGCTGCCTTTGGAGCTACCCAGCTGGTACCGTTATACAGCATCAAGGATACGCAGGTTGCATTTTATAAACGTAGACTTTTTATTAAGGGCATATTTGTTCTGCGAATCCATACCTTCCAGAAGGACTGGAAAACTATGTTCCCCATGGCTCAGCGTGCGGCAATGTCAGCAGTACTCCAAAGCAGTGAGCGCAGGATTTTACTTTCCTCCATGGTTCGCCGCCACGAAGTAGATCGTCATTTTCTTTAGTGTCACACTTTGTAGATAGGTATATGTGAGTGAACTCTGTTTTGGATTCATTCATAAAGAGATTCTCTTTTTTATCTTGCAGGTATGTGGAGAGGTTCGTCAAGGGGGTTCTTTTTCTCGTCTATGAAGTCAACATCGTCGGCATATTCCATCTCTAGCGGCATACCCAGCATTGACACTGGGGTTTGGTCATGTGGAACTTTCCCGCACGGATTTCAACGCAACAGCAGGGTAACAGGCGATAGATGTTTCAAACTCTACAAACTGCACTGGCTTGACTCATACTCTCAGCTTGGTCTCTACAAGCAATAGTTTCACTAGTCGGAGCTTATCTTCATTACAACTGGCATTACGTAGTACATCTAGGATCTTTTGAGCGTCTAATTGTGTCGAAGGCTCGTGACATGTCAATGCCCATGCGGGAATCCCATTGTATTGACATGACTACAGACACAAGCATGCCTTGAGCCCGTACAATGTCTGCGCAGCTCCGTCGACGCTTGAAGACACTTTGATATGATCCGGTGAAGTCATCGATCTTGTCTCGGATGCAGCATAGAGTAACATTGGATAGGATTTTCCGTATGCTGTTGAGTAGCACAATGGGCCGTAGATTGGCTGAGGGCCAGATGGCTTATTGGGGTTGGTAGTGCAATAATGGTGCCTTGGCCTACAGTGTCGATGGGAATGTGGTGCATAAAAGCTGAATTGATTGGGTGCGTGATCGCTTTTGAGATAATGTCACTTGCATATGTGAATAGTTCATTGGGTATGCCATCAGGTACAGATGCACGTCTATTTTTCAGGGCTTTAAGTGCCTTCTCAACTTCTGCTGTTTTATTTGGTGTTAGTAATGGCCTGGGGTCTTCTGAGAATCGGGGCAAGGGCTCATCATCGTGGTCAGTGAACTGTTCCTTGAACATTTCTCGAATAACCTCGGCTTTCCCTGGTCAGTCCGATAAAGTGTCCTTCAGAGTTGTCTACAGTGAGTGGTGATGTGTAGTCAGTAACTCTCAGGGATCTGGTTGCCCGAAACATTTTGTGACAGTCATCATTGGCAATGATTTCATCTACTAGGGAGTCTGCGTGTTGAATAGCAAGACCTTTTAAGTGTTCGCTAATGTGGTGCAGAATGTTATTGCGCTCCCGGTTTAGTTTGGTGTGGTCTTCACTTTGACCACTTTGATAGATTCGCAGCTGCAACTCTTTCTACTCTGCTGACAGTTTTACTACTAGAGGGTCATCAGTATACCTAGTTCGGTTGTTTTACGTACACATATGGTGCTGGTAACTGATAATTCCATAGAGTTCAGTATTGTGGTTAGGGCTTCGTGTGGATCGGAGCTGACATCGATGTTAGCTATCTGCTCCCCGAGGACCTTTTTGTAAAACATTTGAGTGTCAGCGTTGCTGATGAGCTTGGGTAAGTTGCTATTCTTGTGATTAACAGGTGTGGAGAAAATGAGTTTATGTTTGCTGATAAGATGACGTGTGGAGGCATGCATGAAGGACTCATTTCTTTGCAAATGAAATGCGTTTGGGGACAATATTTAGACGAGTCGGGAATGTAAAGTTTCAGACATTCTGAATAGTGTATGTATGTACGAGTACTGTATTCTGCGGCTGTAGTAGTAGAAACATCCTACAGCTGCAATCAGTCCTTCTTCGCTTTTGCCCACTGTGTCTTGTCCTCAGCCAAAATCCTTAGCTTCCTCAGGTCCATTCTTGACTTGAGTGTACCTAATCCTGCTTTCTTGAGGTATGTAGTCTTACTTAGATTCGGGTTATATTATGCTTCAGACATAAAGAAAGAGTTTATTTAATGCGCTCGGTCCATTTCTCGTCATTGAACGTGGATGAGATGTTCGTCCTTCAGCAATGGTGCTACGGAAACTTCAGACCTGGTATAACCATTTGTACATGGCTATTTTTTTGAACGGGACTCTGAATTCAGCGATCCAGCACAATTAGCAAGGTGTATATATGCCCACTGTTATACTGTATACATGTGTATGTAGCATTATATGGATTAATTCAGTTCACACTAGTTAATGATTAGCCCAAAGCTATTAGAAAGAAATCAATGGAAATTCCGCCAATAACAATTCTGTAGCAGCCCATGCATTGAAGATGTAATGTTAACTCATCTAAAACACTTTAATCCTACAATGACTGCATGAGTCGATATATTCTAGTTAAGAAACATCAAGAACCTCACATTAAATATACCAACACAGATTCAATTCAGTTCAATTCACATTCATTGCAACAGCTATACAATTTAGAATCAGCATACAACCACACGCGCACACGCACGCACGCACGCAGGCATACAGGCTGTCACCCACCCACCGACCCATCCAATCAACCAACCAACCACCCACCCACCCACCCACCCACCCACCCACCCACTCACCCACTCACCCACGCACGCACGCGCGCACGTGCGCACGCACGACCACATGCATACGCACAAAATATTAAATTGAATCTGGAGCGGAGTTGGTATATTTGATGTGAAGATCTTTATAATGTATACTCGAATAAACCTTTCCAGTTTGTCCATCCTTCATATAACGTCATAATCAACTATGTGAAGTGTAGGATGACATCATAATCAATGACGTCATGAGTGGCGTAGATAGGTTTGTCAAGTACGCATAATTGGTGACGAACTAAGCGTTGTTGTACGAATTGTATGTCTTTACTATTTAATAAACATGCTAGTGAATATTTTGAAACTAATTTGACCGACCCAGTCAAATTAGTTTCAAAATATTTAACAGATTACCTGTATAGTTTTCTCGAAATTGATAGTCAAGGAGTTCAGGGATCGATCGATCCCAACATGAGCGAGGTGTGGGTGAAGCTAGACTAGTGATGGGCGTGGCGTAGCTAAAACTGAAAGCGTCAATGCATGGGTTGACAAAGAATGGTTATTGGCGGAATTTTCATTGATTTAATAATAAGTAAAAGTAATCATAAATATATGTTTCTGGAATAAATTCCTAGGTTGTAGGTGATGCAATACAGAGACGAGCCCTTAATCGTGAAAAGTGGCATGGTTGTTAAATACAAAGGCGTGCTGTGTTGATTTCCCTAGGGATAGTGCGAAGACATAAACACCTTTCAATGAAAACATTTTAAAATTTGCCTTCAGTGTAAGTTGCGCATTTTCTCAACTAAAGTCGTGTATAGAATGTAAAATGATTTGCTGCTGGACTGATTTAAACAACTAAATAATCAATCACGCGGTGTGATGTGCATGTATACCACGTACTGCATGGTCTTCGCGCGATTTAGTAGTGGGAAATTGAGTTATAGAAATCAGTGTCGTGAAGAATTCCAGAATTATTAACCAACATCATCCAATACCGGTCTGCACCATTTTATAATTCGTCTATTGCTATTCCAATTTACAATTACCGAATCTGGTAACGAAATTAAAGGTGGATGTTCGAAGAGTTTCATTTATCTAGTGAATGCGACTTGGCACACTCAAAAGATTGATGATGCGAAATTAGATTTGTTTCGCGTTTACGGTGATGCAGCGTCTCACTCTCACCCGCAGTAAGTTTTAACACAGTTAGTCTGAGATGTACTATATCTGATAAACAGTATTATATACAGGAAATCTGATACGCAATCTTGCAAACAACAACAATTCCACTGAATCATCCATAAAATGATGATATTGCATACAGATTTCTCAACGTACGTGACAGGAATTGAAAAACACAAAATACATATCCAGATCTTTTTCATTATACGCACATACGCTGCAAACGATATTAACTGTTAGATTTCAGATGGGCACAATGGCATCGAGACCACAAGAAAGGAGAAATTGTTCAAAGTTTGGGGATCTCAAAGAAATTGTATACATGAGGTGTGCGGACTTGAAACGGAGATTCCCGAAACCACTAAGCATTTGCATCAAGAGACAGTGCGAATAATACATTATAACGATTTAATTATTTTATATAATAATTAAATTAAACACGAAATGTAAGTTCAATATAGCCTCAGTCAACCCACCGAGTGACCAGATCGTACCGTATCTTAGCAGTAGAGTTTTAGGCACCGACCATAGAATGCATGGAGAAAATAATGTAATGTTCTATACTTGTATTTGTTCCACCATTGGTGCCCGCCTCCATCGTCTACGCCGCCGCAACCGCTGCCGCCGCCGGCGACGATGATGACAACGACGACGACGGTAGCGGCGGTGCCAGTGACGACGACGATGGCGACGATGACGTGTCATGGCATTAGAAACTTAGAGCTATTTTAATTATGAGTATTGAAATATGCATCTTACTTTATGGCGTGAATCCGGGTATCCATTCGACGTGCCGTCCCTTCATTCGTTTTCTCGGTAATATAGAGACTGAGGGACGGCATATCGAATAAATACAATGATTCAGGCCATAAAGTAAGATGCGTATCCCGATACTCATAATTAAAATAGCTATGAAGTCTAATGCTATATTGCAAGGAATTAAGCCCCGAAATGTTCAAAGATTTACAGATGGTCAGCCAGATTCAAGAAGGACGAACAAATCGATGGAAGAATCAAGTAAATCATCACTATAATCAACACCCTTATCGATTTTTATTAATATTGTTGTGCATCGATGTGGTAAGTCACTTGCTTGGTCCGTAGCAACTGTGGAAACACTATTTATTTCATTCATAGTTATAGCGATCCGACACCTTTGGTAGAAATTAATGGGACCATTGAATTCATGCGAAGTAGGAAAATTGGCGAGGACAAGGAATTCAGTGTTGACGCCAGAAGTGAAATTATGAATATATGTTCAGATTAAAGGTGTGTATTCACGCCAGAATGCTTGAAAATAAGATTGTTAAAATTGTAGACTTTTAGAGGCTTAAATTGTGTGATTAGATGTAATGAAACGAAATTAGTCTTAATATATGATGATTTCTATAATTCCTTAAGTTGTGAATATGAAATAAAGGCACAAGTCCCTAATTCAAATGTACAACTTAAAAAACTTATATTAATTTATACGTAGCGAAATGATCTTCTTCTTCTTCTTCTTCTTCTTTTCGATCGCTGGTATCACACTTGGAGAGCCGTTCTCAAGATGAAATCTGTGGTTTTCTGTAGCGAAATGATCATATGGTAAGATTTATTTCTGTTCATTGCACAGTTTAAGTATCTAAAAGTATACAATTTAAACATTTCTATTCTCAGTCATTTTGCTGTGAATATGCACGATTGTGAGTATAGATATCTCTATTCAACCACTTTGAGTTGAAAAATAAAGGCGATGATGAAATTCGACTCGTGTTTAGCTTGTGAACAGAGATCAGGTGACAATCGCGGTAAAGCAATCGGCACATGTGTATATCATAAACTGCCTATATCCCTTAAGCTAGGAGCCGTCATATTAGTTCTTATTATCAAAACTACACAGCATTCTACCAAGACAGTACATCAGTAGAAGACCACTAGGTGTTTTGGCAAGTCCTCTAACATAGACTTCCATTTCCGGCCCAAAGTCCTCGGTTCTCTGGTTCAAACCATTTTAAAAGTGAAGGCGTGGTCCCTCCTGGAATGTCCCGTGGGCGGAGGCCGGACCTTCATATCCGCAGTATGCATCTGTGTGTATTTCCTTCTCATCTGGTGGCTAGGATGTGGTTAGCGTGAATGGCGTACTCGCTTTGTACTCGCTTTTTTCGCTAATAGGGCGTATATTTTCACGTTGCTGACTTACATGCCAGCAGCGTCTGTAGTAATGGCTAACATGTCCAGTTATAATATTGTATATGTATTTACGTATAATTCGCGATTCCTTATTAACACACTGATAGGAGACCCATTTGCTTTTCCTGGAACAGAATTGGCTGGACTTTACGAATCTGAAAACGGTTCCAGAATCAGCTCAGCATCCAGTGAGTTATTAAAGATTGAAGATTCTACAATCAAGCATGTTATGGATCCTTTCCAGCTGAGATTTCGAAGGAAGCAGGGATTCTTCATTAGTTTCACAGTTTTATCAGGGAACATTTAGAGATTTTCACGCCAGACGACCAGTTATGTACCTGCTAAATTATTCTACGGTGTCCAATTTAGTACCTTTCCAATTTAGTACCGCAGTAGGTCAAACTGATTATCCAGACTATCTTCATTATCGAGAGAACGTGATAGTAGTCCAGTTCGCTCATCAGTGAACCTGCTTTCCAATGGAAATTGTAGCCCTCACGAATCATCCGTTAAGAGACGGAGAAGGTATCTTACTGCATCCATAAGACTTATGCAGTATATTCAACGCAGCTCAATTAAGATCATTTACGTAATATACCATCGCTAGTCAAAGCTCGCCTTGCCGGCCAAGCTCTCAGCGAGAAGAAATATTGAGAATACTTCATCCTCAGCTGTTCCTGCTTCTGTGTCAAAATCTTAACCCATCGACAGGTGAAGACTTTCTTTCATAGTTCCTGTTCGTTTTGATACCACAGGAAGTATGTCTTCCCATACAAACTTTACTGTCTTCTGTCCTCTGTGTATAGCGTCAGAAGACTCTCACCACTTGTGTTGCCAGCCTCAAAATCCATCTCGATCCATTTCGCCTCTGTATCTCTTCGAGGTATTGAACTCTTGACCTAGAGTCCTGTTGCTTAATCATCTGTGGATTACCAGTGATGTACTATGAATTTTGCTTGCTTCCAGGAGCGGAAAACTCGTTGTTCCTGTAAGTGGTGAAAACGCTGTGTATGATTATCCTACATCAGCGTCAAGATGCGCTTTGGACGTCTACATCTGCATCCGCATGCGAATTCCTCGGAAACTGAGACCTTCTTCCTCTTCTGTTATTAGGAGCATCATAAAGCCGCCAAATTCTTTTGCTGGGCTTATCACACTGTGCTTCTATAAAGGTGTCCTCGCAAATCGAAGACATTTCCAGAATATCGTCGTCCATAAAAGACGATTTCCAATGTTCAGCACACTCCTGTTCCCTGCGTCCATCAAACTCCTATTCTCATGGACTTTTGTTTGACAACAATCATGTCCCGTTTAATAACATCATAAATGGACTACATCTAACTCCACCACCCACCCACCCACCCACCCACCCAACCACCTACACACACACCAACTAACTCCAACCCCACCCCACGAGAACATCCAAGTGATTGAACAATATTCTAGGACACAGTGTCCACACATTCTAATAGGACTATTATATTAGGATTAGCATTACCACGCCAAGCGCAAGTTTTAACCTTCTATAATTAAGTTATGCTATTATGTAACTAGGGGATTTTTATGTAATAATATTCCTGGGAACATTTTCACCGATTATTTACATTTACGTTTGGAATCACTTATCGTCATCTCTGAACACATCTTCCCCTTCCTTTCTCCACTAGCAAAGAGATTTTCGCTAGGGACGGTCGAGAATGGACAAGTTCTTTATGTAGCGTCAACTCTTATACCTCCATTGGACCCTTCCCAAATCAGTTGCCTCATTCAACAAATGTATTGACGTGTTCTCCTTACTGTAACAACGAACAGTTTCTACGAATCTGGTTGAACTGGACTTTGACTCACGAGACTCATATTAATGCGATCGATGTTCCCATATCCATATGCTCTGTATCAATTGAGTTACAGCGATATCAAAATTAATTCCCTCGTTCCGGGTGAGCTGGGGTGGAGTGTGTGTGTGCGCGTGCGTGCGTGCGTGCGTGCGTGCGTGCGTACGTGCGTGCGTGCGTGCGTGCGTGCGTGCATGCGTGCGTCCGTATCAGCGAGACGCTTAGCTTGCCTTTTTGACTGAGTGTCTTTGGTTTTCCTTGTATTCAAATCAAATCAAGGATTTAAGATCAGCTAATGATCTTATAGTAGGCCACTTTCAAGTAAAGTAATCACTGTATTATACTAGGCTGATACCATTGTAATGCATTAGACAATTGTCCCTAATACACCTTTCCAGTTTATCCATCCACCATATGGCGTCATAATCAACTACGTGACGTATAGGATGGTGTCATAATCATTACCTCATGAATGACTCGATTTAGTCCGTTTTAAACGCTTAATAGTCCGACACGTTGTACGAATTGTATGTCTTTGCTATTTATTAAACATGCTGTTGAATATTTTGAAACCAAGTTGACTGGGCGCTGTTGCTGCCATAGGCAGAAACAGCACCCATTCAAATTAGTTTTAAAATATGCAATAGCTTACCTGACTAGTTTTCTTAAAATTGATAGTTAGGAAGCTCAGGGATCGATCGATCCCAACACGAGCGAAGTGTAACTGGAGCTTAGCCAAAGATGGGTGGGGCATGGCTAAAACTGGAAAAGTTTATTCCTTTTCCTTAGCTTGGCTACTTGTGATGTATTTGGTTGGTTCACTCCTGTGGTGACTGTCGGAATCCGCCGGAAGTCAGCTCTCTATAGATCATGATCTTCCTGTACCATATAGCGGTCCCTTCCAGAATGAGCTCTGCAGACCTGAAATATCACGTCACTCAAGTTCAAGTATCTACCCTACTGTAATACTACGTACGTTTCGTTGATCAACTATTTTGAATGAAGTTTGTCACCCACGTTTCGAGTCAAGCAAGTGTCCTTTAGCGAGTTAGCAACAGCACCCAGTCATTTTCTAGTATCAAAATTTTCAATAGCCTACCTGTATAATTTCTGGACATTGAGATTCAGTGAGTGCTGGGAGTGATCGATCCAAACACCGGCAAAGCGTGCGTGGAGTTTGGGTAAAAAAGAGCGGACCATGACTAAAACTGTATTCCTCCATTCGTACAACCTGGCAGACTATTAAGCGTTTTAAGTGGACTAAATCGAGTCATTCATGACGTAATTGAGTATGACGTCAGCCAGTCAATGTTTAGAGTTGTAATGATCACAAAATGCAGACCTAATGGTGCTATAACACATTTATTCCAGAAAAGCAATAATGGGAGATACTAAATTATGAATAAAATAATGATAATTGGCCAGACGAGACCGAAATCCGAACAATCTAATGTAATATATTATTTAATAAATTCATAAGGGGAGACGCTAGATAATTGTGCAATTGTAATTATACCACTACAAGTATAATGTAATAAAGTAATTGCGATGCCTTGCAGCTTAGCTTCTATATATTGTACATACTCTGCGGACAGTTCTCGTAGCCAAAATAATTAGAGGATGTTAAGACAATTTAAAGTCTGTTAGTGGTTGATGACTGATAGCACTTGTACGAGACAGTTACGTATACCCCATAGCCAAATGATGTTAAACTAAAACTTAGCAATTAGTTTAACACATGAGTTTGTTGATCGATGAGTCCATAAATGGCCGATGACAACGGGGAATACGAAAGTAATGACATCACTCATTGATATGGACACACTTTCGCGATCCGAATGAGTTGTTTGGAGCAGGCTTCTCAACCACCCAGAGGGACGACGGCTCGGTGTTGTTCGGAAACTTTTCGCGGGTAGCCAGCTTATGAGGTCTCAAAGATGAATAGCCTATGAGCGCGAGGCTATATCATGCACTGTTTTTTTGTCATCTGTTCTTGAGATGAGGGGTGGTGGATAAACGGTTGCTATCGTGAGACCATTTTAGATTGGCATCTGATTAGTCACTCATGTCTAACAGTATTCGCATAGCCTTTCGTTTCGATAATAGAGTATCCACCATATGACGTCATAATCAACTGCATGACGTGTAGGTTGACTTCAAAATCATTGGCGTCATATAAGCATGTTACGGACGTAGAATTGAAGACAGGTAACGCGTTCTCGTACGAAGTGTACGGCTTTACTATTTAATAAACAGTCTGTTGAATATTTTGAAACTAATGTGACTGGACACTGCCATATGTTTGAAAGCTTACCTACATAGTTTTCTGGAGATTGATATTCATGGAGTTCATGGATCGATCGATCCCAACACGAGCGAAGCGTGTGTGGAGCTTAACTAGAGATGAGCAGGGCATAGCTAAAAGTGGAAAGGTCCATTACGTTGCTTATTAAAGAAGGTGATCAGTCAAATGTTTAGCCGTGTAGATCGCTGCTGGTCATTTTATCACACGCACGCACGCACGCACGCACGCACGCACGCACGCGCGCATCCACACACACCACACCCACTATGATGAAACTTAGAAATCGTTGGGATAGACTGGACTCGCTCACCAAACACTGAAATTCACGTATATCCATATTACATGTGCAGATTCAACGTCCGGTTGACTTCCCTGGCTGGCAAGAAACTTGCCAGGGCATCGCCTCGACAATATTGTTGGCTCGATCGCTGCACAGAAAACCCCTAAAATTTATATGAACGTGTTATATTGCTGAATACTGCAGGTGCAAATTAAATGCGCATCTATGTACAAGGGAGATAGTGTCTGACGCGGCTGCTCAAAGTTTCGAGAAGACCTCCTGTTACACGAGCAGCCAGAAACCATAGGCTGTTGTCCTAGTTACGAATCCACGGGCCGGTCCTTAAAGTGTGACATAGAATCCAATAAGCTAATATATCCCAGATGATGGGAAGCCAGTGACCGCAAGTATAAGTATTAATATACTACGCTATGTTAACAATAGAAAATAATAGCAATATGAATATGAATATGTAATTCACCTTTCCAGAGTATCCATCATTATATGACGTCATATGACGTCGCAGCCGGCTAAGCGTCGTGTCGGATGACGTCATAATCATTACGTAATAAATGATTCTATATCCACTGTCTTTAACGCTTAATAGTCCGACATATTGTACGAATTGTATATCTCTACTATTTAATAAACATGCTGTAAAATAAACATAGGCAGCAACAGCGCCCAGTCAAATTAGTTTCAAAATATTCAACAGATTACTTGTATAGTTTTCTGGAAATTGATAGTCAGTGAGTTCAGAGATCGATCGATCCCAACACGAACGAGGTGTGGGTGGAGCTTAGCTAGAGATGGGCGGGGCATAGTGAAAAATGGAACTGTCCATTAGACAGATAATACAATCTTAACTGGAGAAAGGAGCCGTGTTAGTCGTGATAGGATAAATGGATCAAAGGTGTTACCGTTAGCAGACGAGCTTTATTTACTTTGGCAAGCTTTCGCACCTGCATTTGCTTCATCGGGTACTGATTTGTTCTGTCAGCCATGTTTACTAATCCCTCCCATGTTATTGTTATAGTTGCTTTATTGTTCAGCCAGTTTGCTGTCTTTAGCATACTAGAAACTACTTGTATTATATGGTTGGGCTACACTAATCAATGGTCTGTTATTTCACAATAATCACCCAATTAGTTATCAAACGATTCTGTATAATGTCATTACTGTTCATACATAATTAATCTCTGTATTTAAGTTGTACTAATTCTTGTATATAATCTATGTACGTATTCCAATCGCTACCTGATGAAGCACGTTTGAGTGCGACAGCTTGTCAATATAAATAAACCTAGTCTACTAAAGGCGCCACCTATAATCTGTTTATCTAATACAATCTAAGTTACCGCATTATCACTTCCACCAGTTTCCTAGCGAAAAGCCTTGGCAGTTCTGCACATAGGCCAATGAAATCAGTTCCGCCAAAGAATAGGGTAGCGAGTTAATGAGGGAAAGAGAACGTTGTAAATTTCATAAACATTAGCCTATTTAAGCTTCTGGATAATCAAATGCTGGTGGCTCATTGCGTGGCAGAAGAACCGTAAACAATAGAAACAGTACTAGTTCTGACTTGGTGTGGTGTAGCGCGGATCGACCGGATGGATACCGGCCGTCCCAGCTAAGCCACGCGGGCCACGCGGGCCACGCGGGCCCAAATGTAATTCTATGGAATATAAAGCCGTTGGTGATTCTTGGTGGATGACTCGCCAGATCTACCGACCATGCTGAAAAGTGGATTCAAACTTCCGCGCTGCATGTCGCGTGTGATCATCTTTTTTACCACTGTCTGGTTGGACTTTGCTCGGTGCGCCGCAAGAGCTATGCAACGTATCCCGCACCGTGTGCCAGTTATTGCACATGCATAAGTAAATATATATTAGCCCTCTACGTTAATGGGCAACTCCAAACTTTCATACCGCCGTCGCCGGACAGAAACTTTACAACCAACTGTTTAAATTATGTAGCAGCTAAAAGAGTATCTAATGGACATCTCCTGAACCGTTCTATTACACTGTCCTGAGAATGTGCGTATCTAACCTGCCTGTGGAAGCCTGCTTGCGGATACCTACCTGCGGAAATCTTTCCAGCATCAGAGAACGTGCCATCTCGCGCTATTTATATATTATCGCCTCAATTTCAGTGACTCTTGAACTTTTACCGTACCGATGACCAATAGGTACTCAAGTAGTTATACTATTGAACATTTAATTATTTCCGTGTATGGTACTGATGACTAATAGGTGCTTTACCGGTCTTAAGACCACCTTCTTATAATTTCTGTTTTACTGTGAATATTATCCTTGTTTACTGTGGGTGCTCTCGACTAACAGCACCGTAAGGTCCCATGACCTATGATACTTTATTCTAATCGTATTCATCATGTGTATTAGTTAGTTGTGCATACAGAAAGTGGCCATCTAGCTAATATGTTTTGTTTATTTATAAAAAGTCTAGACCGCAGTACACTAGGAAATACTATACAGCAACACATATATCACTATACTTAGGTTTTAAGTGGTTAGAGACGATTTCTCCATGAGAGACGCTTAGTGTACGCTTCTTTTCCGGTTGTTGCGGTGATGTAGCCCCACGCACCGGCAAGGTTGTGTAAAATTGGCCAGTTACATTTAGGGCCTTTAGTATATATTGAGTCATTGTCTCCTTCCACGATCCACCAGCCACAATGCTTATTAATTGTCTGGACTCCATATCAACACGTTGGCCGGATCCGACTCTGGGAAACCATCGGAGGTTTCCGAGTGGTGATGGGTAAAGTGTCGATTTACATATATCCCCCCACCACCCCACCGCACCCACCCCCGTATCTTCGGATACTTGTTAGTTAGATACCCCCGCCAATGTAGGAAGCACCGCGAAAACAAATAGTTTAATATGTGAGTTAGTTAGTTAGGTACCGGCCAGCATTGCAATTCTGGGCATTCTGGAACTTAACCCTAATGACAGGTCAAACGTTAAATCCATAGGACGCAGTGATGGACGAGATGCGGATCTCCATCCAACTCGTTGGAGTGTCTGTATGAGATATTGGAATCCGCCACGTCCCCACGGGAAGGACACTCGCGATGGATATCTGTCTCTCTATCCCCACCATAAACGACATGGCATTATGCAAACTTGCTTGTGTAAACGTTAATCTTTGTCCTCGTGATGTTATATGTGGTTGCGGAACAGGGTAACCGGATTATTAGCTGATTCGGGAGCCTTGCTTCATAACATGTACGCACACTATCCTTGGCGGTAGATGCTATGCAGGGCGACCTACGGGAAACTGAGCATCTGCGCCAGTTGGATAAATGTATCTAAGGTGAGGTAGGAATCCCTGCACTTGTGGTCAAAGCTTGTATTCGTTTCTAATAACTAATTGGTAGGTTAATATGTAGCAAAAGGCCCACATAAATAAAGTGGCACACACCAATGCAGTAACTTTAGAACTACATAAGACGTAAACCAGTGTGCATCACATTAATTATGGCTTCACTAGGATTTTCAGCACATAGCATTTTCTGTTTGAATAGAAGAGTGGCCCTTTCTGCCAGCTCTTCTCCTCTGCTTCAGCGTTGAAGGCATTTTCCTGTGACGGAGGCCAGTGCGAGGCACTTTCCTCTCGCAACAACAATATTTTCTTTGTGTGTGCTAGGGGTATATTAGTTTATATTAAACTACGAATATCATTGCGGTGCTCTTTTGCGGCGATCACTCTGTGGATTCAAGGGTTGATGTGGTACCTTCGGTGAAACCACGTGGAAAGAATACCGGATGGTTCTATGTTTTGTATTATTGTGCTCATTACTGTCAAACGAGTGATATTGTTTGTATAGTATATAAATATATGACTGTTTAATTATTAACATCTTGTCCGTTACTCTAAATTAGAATGGACCGACATACTGGTGACACGAACAGTCGGGATGAGACCGTGTGTCTTTTTACTTTCCAGAGAGACGCGATCTGCAACCCCGAGACGCGCAGCTAACCAGCCCTCCCCCACATAGTGAATTTGCGGTGTAGCAGAGCGTAGCCACATAGTGGAACAGCACGTACCTCCGCGAGCTACAGTATCACACATTTGTGAAATACGTATGGTGAATAGTGACCACACCTGGTTATCAAAATAGTTAGAGTTAGTCAGCAATAGTCATGTTGATCTTCAGTCTTCTAAATGTGCACTTTGTTTCTGCAGATTGTACGCAAGGACTTGTATTGGCTGCTGATTGTCCTTAGAAACATTTGGCTAAAATGTGTTGGCATCACCTCAACAATTTTGTTGTTAAGAGGGTAGGATATTTGACATATCTTTGAAATGCTCTTTGAATGCTATTGGACTGGTTAACATCCAGAGGTTCTTCTCGCTTCTCGGCGGTAACCGTTCACTAGGAAAGCCATTTCCCATATCTATGTAACCCTTGATAAAATTGTCAACTCACAATATACATGCCAATGTAACAGCTAAACTGGGTAAGGTTTGAACACGGCATTGTTGTTCCAATGTGGGACATCAATATCGTCCAGTAACAATAGCTTCTGAATGCGTATCGGCTATCAGCTAGATGAAAGCATTCTTTCCCATACATCTTTCAGCAATCCGGCAATGTTGTATAATTTATTCTAACCAGGCCCTTAAGAGTGGCTCTAGCCCTCGCCCTAGATCTAACTCTGACACCAACCCCATCACTAATACGATATTTAATCATAAACTAGCAAAGTAATTTCGCTGAAGGGACGTTCCTACACATTCTCTACTCCTAGAAAAACAACCTTGCAGTCCGACCACGTGTCTCTCGGATATTAATACCTAACTGCGCCTCTTCCCGCATCACTTGCTTTGTAGTGGAATTGTAGAGTTGCTGTGTAGGATCGCAAAAGACGTTACAATGTTGAACTACAGATTTATAAGCTTGTATAGAATTTTGGGGGGAGCAGTTCTAGCATCTAACAATTGGTGGTGGCCACAGGCATGTGACCATGTCAAATCACATGGACAGAACGACAGTACTTCACCAGCGTAGCCAGCCTGCTGACTTGCTATTTTCAATGGACCTTTCCGGTTTTAACTATGCCCCACCCATCTCTAGATAAGCTCCACCCACGCCTATGTCAGCAACAGCACCCAGTCAAATTAGTTACAAAATATTCAACATAATTTTTATTAAATGATAAAGACATACAATTCGTGCAATGTGTTAGACTATTAAGCGTTAAGGACGGACTAAATCTATGACGTCATATGATGGATGGATAAACTGGAATCTGAATAAAAATACACAGGTTCCTTCATGATTTTGTGGACCAATGTATAGTGTTATTTCTTGGTTTATTTGCTCTATAACTAATTTCCAATATATGTAGATGCCATTTTATGAAATACATTGGGGAACTTTCCACAACCTTGATGTCTAATAATAGATCAAATGTGTCTCTCGATAAAACAAGTTAGTGAAAGTGCACATACGCCAACATAAGGCATATATCTAATTTTTCAAGCAAATCTCTGAAATTGTATTTATTATTAGAAGTTTACGTACAACAACCGCAATCGTAGCATCATCCATTGCTAGGAACCAGTTAATAAATAAATATATGTAAGTACATTTCCACATTGTTGAGTTTGTTGATTATTTTAGCAATAATACATTGTAGTACATTTCAAGTTGTAAGTCGTAAGACACATAGCCTACAGACACGGGCACATACATGTAGATGATTTGTTCCAAGTGTAAACATTTAGATATGGGCATTTTATGCAGAAACTATGTCACAAACACTTAGTCATGATATAAATTAGTAAATATTACTAAATACAACGAACTTCTTCAGTCATGCGGTATAGTCATTAGACAATGCATTATAATAATGTCAACGGGCCATAGCGCTCATATTTGGTGTCTAATCAATTGCATCGCTGGTTTGTTGTCAGAATTAAGGTCTGTACCACCGTATGATCGTGCGTCTCTGGGCAACGACTTTGCATTCACCTTGCACAGTATGTATACAGGCAATCTGATTAAAGAATACTTTTCTTGACGACTGTGTCCTGCCCATGTTGTTCGATGACGACATGAGCGCGTAAAGGCTGTTTGTTGCATAGACGCCATAAGTGCAGGTGAAGGTAGCTAATGCATCTCCATGACTGTTGAGAAACTCTACCCATGAATACGGATTGATCAAAAGTGCCTCATCCACAAGCGATCCTCAAAACAAACACGATTTAACGAAAAGAGAATCCAGGCATCGAATAGAAAGACTAGAATACACTCGAGCAAGATGCTGACTCACGCCTTTGTGCTCTGTCTTGACTCTTGACAATGCGCTTAGTGACGCCTGTGACGCAAACTCATCAATCATAAAGTGTCGTAATATGTAGGTGTGTGCTAAATCTGGTGATTCTACTTTCTTGCATTCCGGAGTTATGGCCAAAGATGTGTATTTCGGTATGCACGTCCTGACCCCACAACCGAGATATTTTACGCCTTGTCCTGAAACTCATAAAACTTCTAGCCATCTGTAATACTAATGGATGTGCTAAATTTAGTTTTTCTATCTACTTACGCTACTGATTTGGCTAAAGATGCGTATTTCGGGATGCACTTAATGACCCCATGACTTAGATATTTGAACTTTTGAACAGAAAATAATTTGTGATTCTAGCCAGCCACAATATACATGCATGTACCGATTTGGTGATTCGACGTGCTTGCATCGCATAGTTATTGCTGAAAATGTGTATTCCAGTGTCTTTTGACCACAAACTAAAATATGTTATAGCCACTCATAATATGAATGTATGCGCAGAATTTGGTGATTCTACCTTATGATATGCCTCTGGCAGTTGTACGGACGGATGGGCGGGTGGGCGGACAGACTGACTGGTGGGCGGGCGGGCGAATGGGTGGGATGGACGGGTTGGTGGGGCGGACGGGCGAATTGGTGGATGGACGGATGGATGGATGGACGAATGGACGGGCGGATGAATGGATGGACGGGCCGACGAACGGACGGACGGACGGGCGGGCAGGCGGGCAGGCGGGCGGATGGACGGACAGACGGACATACGGACGGACGGACGGACAGACAGACAGATAGACAGATGGCACCAATCGCTATGCTCAAACCGGCCTTTGGCGGTGTGAGTAATAATAATTGGGCAGATGTCCATGCTCTCTCTCTCTCTCTCTCTCTCTCTCTCCCTCCTCTCTCGTTCTCCCTCCCCCTCCCCTCCCTCCCTCCTTCCCCATCCCCCTCCCCCTCCCCCTCCCTCCCTCCCGCCCCCTCCCCCTCCCTCCTTCCCTCCCTCCACCAAGGAGGACAGATGTCCAGTCGGGCGGTTGGGCGGGCGTGCGGTTGGGCGGGCGGAAGAGCGGGAGGGCTGGCAGGCGGGCAGGCAGGCGGCGGGCGGGCGGGCGGGGGCGAGGGAGGGTGGTAGGGAGGGAGGGAGAGGTGAGGGAGGGAGAGGGGCGAGAGCGAGAGAGAGAGAGAGAGAGAGAGAGAGAGTGAGAGAGAGAAAGGGAGGGAGGGGAGAGAGAGAGAGAGAGAGAGAGAGAGAGAGAGAGAGAGACCTAGTTCAGAGATATACAGACCTAATAAAAGTATATGGTAAGAATTAAGAATTACAGGTGCTATAATGTTAAATATGAAATTACTCATGTAATCATAAACTGCTACCCTTATGCTATGGCCTGGTAACGCACTTCCCTTAATTTCACGCACCCCGATTCATTCGTACATACTTGTAACGTTAAAACTACAATGTAAGAAATAGTATCCCCAACTTTTCTGGATGTAATCTGTTGGTGTCCGGGACTGCACTGGGTTCCCTTCAGAATTCTCACTGTATATTCAACAGCTTACAATACATGAACTATTTTTGTCGAACATTGTTTTGACTGGGATCCGCTGCTGCCTTGGGCAGCATCGGGTCCCCACTTGATTTCTGTATATTCAACAGTTTACAATGCATGAAATATTATGCGGAACATTTTTTGACTGGAAGCCGTTGCTGCCTGTGCCAGCGCTGAGTCCTCTTTCGATGCGCTATGCATTCAACCAGCTTACAATGCTATGAGTTATATACTGAACATATTGAATAGAAGCCATCGCTGCATGGGACAGCACCGGCTCACTATTCGATCTGGTGTACATTTTCTAGTGACAATACATGACTTCCTGTGGCAGCGCCGGGCCCCATTTTGTTTTGCTCCATGCACTCAACAGTTTACATTTATTGTTGCCTTGAACTACATGTCACACTAGACTAGGCTATCATCAAACTAAGCCTAGTTTGAATACAACACAGCCTACCAATTTCAACCGTATACACTAGGAACTGCAGGCCTACAACGGAAATGTTCGAATTATTACACGAATATTTTGGAACTGACTCGTCGGGGGACTGTTGCTGCACGAGGCTGCACCGGGCGTCTTCCTGAATTGTGATTGTATATTCAACAGTAGAATACATGAATCATATTATTGGTGGTTAGAATTTTTCACTTACAATTTGGTCATGACAATATATCATCAGTGCAACACTGATTTCTTGTTTAATATTTTGATCGGAGGACTTTGCTGCCTGATGCAGCACCGGGTCCCTGTCGACTCTGTTCCATAATACTCAACAGTTTATATTTATTATTGCCTTGAACCACTCTGCCACACTAGATTAGGCCATCATCCAAATCCAACCATTGTTTGAATTCAACACAGCACACCAAGAAAAATTCTCCACCACAGCAAATGGTTCTCACTATTACTCCACAAGCGCCGTACCTTACCACCTAAGCCTTTAATGACTCTGTCTTTATTTGTCCTCTATTCCTCCATATTCCTTATCTGTCCTATCTCTTACTCATACCACCCTCTCCCTACTATCTATGGAGCTCTATATGTTGATCTTTCAAGTCTGCCTTTGCCTTACTGCAGCACGTGCAAATGGCCATCGGTGATTTACCCAATTGACAATGGATAATGACATAGCATGTTACCGTGCGGCTATTGGGCTTTTTAACTGCCACTCTGTCAAACCCAAGCACTGTCGAGCTACCCCACCTCCATTGCGAGAAATACTTGGACGCCTTCGAGGAATTTACACAGCCCTCCTATCACTCCTTCTTAATTACTGCCTGAGTAATGTATTGACCTGTTTAATAATTTACATTCTCCTTTCTTTGGCTGGCGATCTAGAAACTAATCCAGGCCCTACTAACTGTTCAGAAATGTCTGTTTTCCACCTAAATGTATGCGGCCTCAAAGATAAAATACATCTTATCGAAGCTAATCTGTCCAACTTTGACATCATTGCCATTACTGAAAGCCACCTTACCCAAAATGTTAACAATAGCTTAATCAAACTACCTGGTTTCCAGGAGCCTTATCGGATGGACCGCCAGCAGCCGTGGGGAGGCGTGTGCGTCTATATTTCTAACAACGTGGCAACTACCCGTCGTATTGAATATGAATGTCGTGGCATTGAAATGATATGGATCGAGATTCACGACCGCCCTGGTTTATTTTTGTGTGTAATTTACCGGCCGCCTAACACAAGTGTTGACAAATGGCAAACTATCACAGACAATATTGAGAATGTTCGCGACTTAAATCCAAACAAAAATCTTGTCCTACTCGGCGACATTAACGACGATCTTCTCAATCCATCTAAGCATCATCTACGTGACATCATATCTACATTTGGCTTCCACCAGTTACTACAAGAACCAACCCGACCAATTTCAAATGCATTACTTGATCCAATTATTACCAGCTGTGCCAGAATAGTAAAAGAGAGTGGAGTACTTGCGCCATTTTGTAGTGATCATACTCCAGTATATTTGGTTTTATCATCCTCCATACCTAAACGTAAAACATACACTCGCCATATATGGGACTATGCGAAAGCTGATTGGGATTTATTTAGGGATCACTTAACTAACGCACCCTGGAACAACATCTCCGATGTTAATGGCGTCGACATTTGGTGTCAGACAATCACTACAAACATTATCGCCGCTGCTAGTATTAGTGTCCCAAATAAAACTAAAACTATAAACCCAAACGATAAAGTCTGGATGTCCAGCAAAATAGATCACGAAATGAGAGTCAGGGAAAAATTGTTCAAGAAATCAAGAAAAACTAACCGAGAGCAAGACGTGGCCAACTTTAAAAAAACAGAGAAACCTCATCAATACATTAGTCCGAACAGCGAAAGAAAACTTCAGGAATAAATTAGCTGAAAAAATAAGGCATGGACGCACAGGTTCTAAAGAGTGGTGGAAAATATGCAAGACGTTCCTATTTGATACTAACTCTAATTTTAGCGAAATGCCGCCTCTGAAGCGCGATGACGGCTCATTCTCTTACGACTCTTTAGAAAAGGCAAGCCTCCTTAACCGGTACTTCTCTAGCATCGCCAATATTGACGATGCTAATGCCAGCTTACCGCCTCTATCTATGTATACGGACAATACTCTCCACTCAATTACAATATCAAACACCGACATTTTGATGTACTGTCCAATCTGGACACGTCTAAAGCTGTTGGCCCGGATAAATTAAGTCCGAAACTCTTATTCGAGAGCCAACAAGTATTGGTCCAATACTTGCGCAGTTCTTTAATTACTCACTTTCTAGTGCGCAGTTCCTCCCTTCTTGGAAAATCGCTAATGTAACTCCTATATTCAAGAAAGGAGACAAGAGCTTATGTTCAAATTATCGACCAATATCACTGTTGAGTTGTCTTAGTAAAGTTATGGAGAGAACCGTTTTTAAACATATCTATAACCATATTGGGCATGATATCACTCTATATCAGTCTGGCTTTCTTCCATCACATTCTACAGTAAATCAACTGCTTGACATCTACACGGATATCACTCAAGCCCTTGACGATCAAAAGGAAATAATCTTTCTATTCTTCGATATATCTAAATCCTTTGATCGAGTATGGCATCGCGGCCTCCTACAGAAGCTTAGGAATTTTGGTATCTGTGGAAATCCACTTACATGGTTCGAAAATTATCTTGGAAACCGATACCAGCGAGTAGTTATAAACGGCAATGAGTCCACCCTACTTCGTTTACATGCTGGGGTGCCATAAGGCTCTGTGCTTGGTCCTTTGTTATTCTTAGTTTTTATTAATGACATGCCCAGCAATATACTTCACAATATTAGACTTTTTGCTGATGACGCGTGCCTATATGTATTGTAAGATGATCTAAAAGAACACACTGCCACACTCGATTACGATCTACTGACCATGACGCATTGGGTAAACATGTGGCTCGTCGAGTTTAATGCCTCGAAAACTACATCTCTAATTTTTTCCCTGTGCAACGAGCCCACATCCTTTTCAATCAACTTCAAATATTCTGAAATTCTACCGTCAACTGATCATAAGCACCTCGGTATTACCTTTAATAACAAAGGGAATTGGCTTAACCATGTGAGTAATCTCATAGCAAACGCTCAACACAAACTCTCCTTACTTAAAGGTCTAAAATATATTCTAGACCGTAAATGTCTAGAGATCATGTACAAAACATTTATTAGACCATCGTTAGAATATGCAGATGTTGTGTGGGATAATATTCCACAATATCTTGTAATTCGGCAAGAGGATATCCAAAAAGATGATCTCAGAACGGTATGTGGAATGACACGTAGTGCGAGCACTGAAGACCTGTACTTAGAAACAGGCATCGAAACCTTGTCAAGCGGACGTGAATTTCATAGATTATCTAAGTTATTTAAAATTATTAACGGGATGACCTGTGAGGTTCTGGTCAACCATCTTCCCACACAATCCCAAGCACGAAATCCTTACAATATCCGTCATCCAAATTTCTTCACTCCATTCCGCTGCCGTACTGAGCTCTTCTATGGATCCTTTTCCCCAGCAACGATTCGCGCCTGGAATATGCTTCCTGTGCCGGTGAGAGATTCTGTCACACTTCTAGAATTTAAAAGCAAACTCAAGGCTATGTCACCCATACGACAACCCCCTGAGTGGTATTACGTAGGCCCGAGGTTTGCCAACATAATGCTATGCTGGCTCCGAAATGGTTGTAGTTCTTTAAACCGAC
>CM067369.1:33727688-33980462 GCA_034401795.1 Chaetoderma sp. LZ-2023a
AACCTGCCATAGTACAACACCCCCTGTAGGGTCACCTGTGACCTTACCAGGAACATCAACTGCAGGGCCCTCTGTGGCCCTACCAGGCACACCGACTGCAAGGTCAACCTTGACCGTACCAGTCATCCCACAATCAAATCGGAAACGGAATAGGTCACCCACTGAGAATCCCCCAGTAGTTAAGCGGGTGAATAACCAGTGCTCATCGGTGTTCCCCATGCAGTCTCCTGTGGTGGATCCGCTCCTGATTCCACTGCCAGAATGGTCACCGTCAGTATCTGCTCATGTGGATCCTAGTCAGATCCCTCTTCCGGTCTCACCACTGTCCCCAGTCGAGTTTCCTCCCCTTCCACAGAGAGCAGCTACTGACCGACCTGTTTAAAAGACCAGATCGCCGACGCCGAGGTCCAAGCCACCACAACCTAAATTTACGCCGACGCCTAAGCCCAAACCTACGCCTAGGGATACACCCAAAGAGCATAGGTCTTTCTACAAGTTTCGGTTCGTGGTGGATAATAAGAATGAATGGCGCCTTCCTACTCTGAACAAGAAGATTCTGCTGATTGGGTCTTCAAATTTAGCTCGTATCAATCAGACACCTCATCCAGATATGCAGGTAGCAATCTATCCAGGTGCTAAGATAAACCACATTAGGAATATGGTTAGAAAACACAATGAGGTCTTCCAACCTCAGCGTATCATCCTTAACATCGGAATTAATGATAAGGACGAACTTCAGCATGACACCTCCCAAAGAATTGAGAATCTGTTTAGTACCATGCGTTCAAAATTTCCAAAGGCTAAAGTTCACTTTGCCAAACTAAATTATTCGAAGCACCTGACTACAACCCAGAAACGAAACATACAATTCGTTAACAGCCGTGTAGAGGCCTTAAGGGCCAAGGTCCCTATCCTGCCCTGCCTCCCCGTGTCTGAATTTCAGGTGGTTGAGGACAACATCCACTGGACTGAGTGCACTGCAAATAGGATGTATAATAGTTGGTTATCGCACCTTAATTTAAACTAACTACGGGTCAGGGTACTAACCACCCAGAAATTGGCCTAGGTGGTAATATCATTAACTTAACTGGTTCTACATTGTCTGAAGCAGAAAGATCGTTGCTAAATCTTGGTCTAACATATGTACCAACACCACGGCCCAAAGTCGACATAGATGCTCTTTTAGATAATGGCTTATGGGAAATTGAAGAATTTTCTCACCGTGTAAAATTAGCAGACTTTTTTCGAAATTCCAAGAAAAACAACTTTCTACCTTTTGTTGAAAAAACTGGCTGGGCACCTAAATCGAAGTTGGTTGACCCTGCGATCCTTGATAGTATAAAAGCTATCAAGGAGCGTGTTGAAAATTTAGAATTTCCTAAAAATCATCAAAATTTGTCATATCAAGAACGTTTAGCCTTAACAGGTTTGCGTAAAAACAATGACATCGTTATAAAGCCTGCTGACAAGGGATCTGCTACTGTAGTAATGCGTAAGGATAATTATATTCGTGAAGCACATCGGCAACTCAGTAATCTGAAACACTACCGCAAATTAGACGAACCACTCTGGCAAAATAATTGTGATAAATTAAATGGAATCCTTCAAGAAATGGCTGACAAAAAGGCCATAACGAAAAAGCAGTTTAAATACCTTACTGCTAAACGAGATTCAAATCCACGTACGTTTTACCTTTTGCCAAAAATGCATAAACCTATTGAGTCATGGTCCGACCCTATGATACCACCGCGTCGACCTATTATCTCTGATTGCGGCTCTGAATCTTATCGAATTAGTGAAATTATTGATTACCACCTACAACCAATTGCGAATAGACATTTCAGCTTTTTGAACAACACTGAGGATTTCCTATCCGAGGTCTCCAAAATTTCTGTTCCTCCAAACTCACTCTTGATAACCCTCGACATCGATGCTATGTACACAAACATTGACATCGAAAGGGGTTTGTCTTCTGTTCGCAGAGCATTTGATAAATATCCCGATAACAATAGGCCCACTAGCGAAATATTAGCTCTCCTGGAGCTGAGTTTAAAGGGCAATGATTTCGAATTCGCTGGCGAAATCTACCAACAAATCTGTGGATGCGCTATGGGTAAACGTTATAGTCCTAGTTTTGCCAACATCTATGTAGCTGAGAGGGAAGAAGATGCGCTTAACAAATGTCCTTAGCAGCCCTTATTTTACCGCCGATACCTCGATGATATTTTTATGATCTGGAATCATTCGAGGGAAGAGTTTGATGAATTTTTCACTATTTTGAACAATCACGATCCTAACATCAAACTTAAAGCCAACACCGACCAGTCGTCCGTAGACTTTTTGGACGTTACTCTCTACAAAGGTGTAAATTATAACAGGAGTGGGCTTCTTGATTACAAAGTATTCTTTAAGCCCACCGATTCCCATCAACTACTGCATAAGAAATCTTTCCATACACCTCATACTTTTAAAGGTATTATCAAATCACAGATTATCCGATTTCACCGAAATTCTAGTGATAGAAAGAATTTTGAATCTGCGTGTTCCACCTTATTTAAAGCCCTCAAACCGAGGGGATATTCAACACGATTTTTGCGCAAAATAAAATCCGAAACTTTACATGATTTGGAAACTATTACTGATAAGACTGCCGATCAAAAGCCTACCAAAATTCGTCACAATCGTCCGATTATAGGCGTAGGACAATCTCAGAAATGTGGAAAGAAGAGGTGTAAATTAGACCTCTATCTACCTAATCAGACAACATTTGTCAGTTATCAGAACAAAAGCAAATTCCAACTTCAGTCTAATTTAGATTGCGATTCTAAAAATGTTATCTATTTAATATCTTGCAAATTATGCCAAAAGCAGTATGTCGGTGAAACAAAATGCCCTTTCAGATGGCGAGCAACTAGACACCTTTGCGATATTAGACACGACGAGGACACCAACGTAGCTCAACATTTCAATCTTCCTGGTCATTCTGTCGATAGACACTTTGAAATTATGCCTATTGAGCAACTGCCTCTTTCTGCTACGGCCGAAGAAACTGATAAACAAAGAAAACTTCGAGAATCATTTTGGATTAAGCAACTGAAAACAAAATGGCCGAGTGGCATAAACGTGGACCCTGGTCTTGCTGATCGACGTGAAATTATTCCATTCAGTTTAACATACAATCGAAAAAATGTTGAAATTTCTGAAATTTTGAAAGATGAATATCATAAATTGCAGGATAAAATGAAAGAACCTCTCAATTTGCGTCCAGTGATAGCCTTTAAGAAAAACTCCAATCTACGTGACATCTTGGTTAATTCGAAATTAACTCTTCAAAAACCTTCAGAATGAATGATATATATTATTCATATTTTATAGGCCATACCGCCTCTATCAAACAAACATAACAAATCTCAGACAATAAAATAAATAAAAAATATCTCCCAACCTTGGGTGATCCTGAGCCAGTGCGTTAAAACCATATAACCACCACCACCACCACCACCACCACCACCACCACCACCACCTCCACCTCCACCCCCACCTCAACCACCACCGCCACCGCCACCACCACCACCACCACCAGCACCAGCACCACCACCACCACCCCCACCTCAACCACCACCACCACCTCCACCTCCACCACCACCACCACCACCCACCATCATAACAACAACAACAACAACAACAACAACAACAATAACCACCAACACTACCACCACCACCACCACCACCGCACCAACCGCCGCCGTCGTCAGCAGTCAATTATATGTGCATCGTCCAAATATCATGGATGGGCGACAACAGGTTTGTCAAATTTGGTGTATATTACTTAATAAATAACGGAATTAGCCACAATTATCCAAGCCATGTCTGAACATTACAGAGACGTTACACCTGTCATTACATTACAGCGAAGTGAAATATGTCTATAGCAGACACTTGCTTTATAGGCCATGAGATAGTGGTCCTTTGAGACCGGTGCTCCTAAGACCACACGTCTTAGACAACCGCCAGCTTGCGGCCACAAATGTCATGTCCAGCATGGAGGTGACTTTTATTAAGTGACAACCTGTCTTTTGTGAGCGCTGTTATGATCCATGAGGTGTCCGCAATAGACAGGTTTGACTTACTAGACAGCTAACTGAAATAAATTCAGAGTTTCGTAAAATCGCGTCAGAAGAAATAGTAATAACGTTCTATAGGAATGGACAACTCAAACGGATCCAAGCTGCCCGCCTGCTTATAACATGCAATATTCATAGAATTACACAGGCCCCCAGACTAATTGTTGAGACAAAGTAAATTTGTTTTTTGCTTTTAACCACGCGGAACCTGAATGATAGACATCAGTTGACAAAACCCAAAGGGGAAATTATTTTATGAAATGTTGTTAATATGGCACACGTATTGGGTACTGAAATGTATGTTAATATGCGATAATCTGGGTCATACTGCACTTTTTGATGGGTTAACATTCTGTTTCCTGTGATAGTAACATTTCATTAAGTGCATGAATATTGTCTATGTAGATAAGTCAAGTGTCAGTTAACACCAACATATTTCTTTATTATCACTTTATCAGTCACAGCAATGTACAGTTATCAGATTTTTAAAAAGCGGCCAAATTTGTGACCATTTGACCTCTGATGACATAACTTCTCAACTGATTTGCATATGACATGTATGAAAAGTTGAAGGTTAAAAGTCACATTTTGCGTTGTTATTCCTGACACTAGCTTTTGTAAATATGATGTCATGCACAATTCATTTTCACTAACACATAATTGGATTTTCCGCTATTATAAAAAATAATTGACATTCTGCCAGTTGTCATAATAACGATATTTCCTGAAATAAATGAAAATTTGGTCATTACATTTTTTGGATTGTTTATAATACGTACTTTGTAAGATATTAACATAAAAATATCCTTGCATTAGGACTGTGTCAGTCACAGCAATGCATGGTATCCCGAATCTTGAGAAGCCAGTAAAATTAGTGAGCTCTTGTCCCTTGGTTACCTAATTTAACGGCTGATTTGTAATTATCATTTAGGAAATTGTAGACTACCAAGAAATACTGTTTTGAGTGTTCATTGGCTATTCTACCATGATTGTATCGAAAGTTATGACCATTTTTGTTACCCCTACAGCGTAATATGACCAGCTTCGCTGTGGGGCGATTTTGTAACTTTCGTCGAACAAAAACATAGTAAGTCCCAGTTTATCGCATGTTAACATAAATACTGTTAAGGCGAGCATCCATGGCTCAATATCGGAATGCAGTCTCGCAGTCAATCATATGACTCATAATCAAATATGTCACATGTAGACTGGCGTATATTACGTCATGAATGATGTGATTAAGTCCGTCATAAACGCTTAATAGTCCATCAAGTTGTACGAATTGTATGTCTTTGCTATTTCATAAACATTCTGTTGCATATTCTGAAACTAATTTGACTGGACGGTGATGCTGCCATAGACTTACCGGAGATTCAGTGAGTGCATGGATCGATCAATCCCAACATGGAAAAGCGTGGGCCGAGCTTAGCTAGAGATGGGCGGAGCATAGCTAAAACTAGATTCACCCATTAGTGGGTGGTAAGGAGCGCCCGTATAGCCCACGGACAAGTAATCACTTTAACAATAATCATAGCACTTAACCGAACTTTAACTGTGAATCTTTCGATGTCCGGAAGAAATGAATGGGAATCAACGTTTAGGAAGGAATGGATGGGAATCAACGTTTAGGAAGGAATGGATGGGAATCAACGTTTAGGAAGGAATGGATGGGAATCAACGTTTAGGAAGGAATGGATGGGAATCAACGTTTAGGAAGGAATGGATGGGAATCAACATTTAGGAAGGAATGGATGGGAATCAACGTTTAGGAAGGAATGGATGGGAATCAACGTTTAGGAAGGAATGGATGGGAATCAACGTTTAGGAAGGAATGGATGGGAATCAACGTTTAGGAAGGAATGGATGGGAATCAACGTTTAGGAAGGAATGGATGGGAATCAACGTTTAGGAAGGAATGGATGGGAATCAACGTTTAGGAAGGAATGGATGGGAATCAACGTTTAGGAAGGAATGGATGGGAATCAACGTTTAGGAAGGAATGGATGGGAATCAACGTTTAGGAAGGAATGGATGGGAATCAACGTTTAGGAAGGAATGGATGGGAATCAACATTTAGGAAGGAATGGATGGGAATCAACGTTTAGAAAGGAATGGATGGGAATCAACGTTTAGGAAGGAATGGATGGGAATCAACGTTTAGGAAGGAATGAATGGGAATCAACGTTTAGGAAGGAATTGATGGGAATCAACGTTTAGGAAGGAATGGATGGGAATCAACGTTTAGGAAGGAATGGATGGGAATCAACGTTTAGGAAGGAATGGATGGGAATCAACGTTTAGGAAGGAATGGATGGGAATCAACGTTTAGGAAGGAATGGATGAGAATCAACGTTTAGGAAGGAATGGATGGGAATCAACGTTTACCTCGCCTCACTAATCTGATGCCTCAATTTGAATAAAACATACCGGCAAGCTGCTTAATATTTAGTATTTTTTGTTTTAATATTTTGAAGCTAATTCGAAGGGGGGTGGGTGAGGGTGGGGTGGGGTGGGGGGCTGTTGTTGATATTCTACATAATAATCGTGCATTAATATTATTATATGCATGACTGTTCGAGTACTAATGGTGTCAACCCATGTTTGTATACTCTGTGGCATTGACGAGCAGCAATTCCCCCATGGCAAAGGCAACGTGCCAATCAAATAATGCCCATAATAGCACATCTAGCAAAAACATTAATAGATTTATGCAATTGTTCGCACGAAACCCGTGCGTGATAATAGGTTGTAATTCCATGGAGTAAGTGAGTGACAGATTGCCATCGACAGGATCAGCATCATGTTTCCCTAAGATTCCCATAGGACATCAATCGTGGCGATTTAAGAACTTAAGCTATGACATTAGGCAAGCGTAATCCCTCGATGTACGCCTATGATTGACAACCTATTATATTCACGATTATTCAGAACTAGGCGACACATAATAGGTTAATGTCCTTATTATAACTACTATCTCCCCTCCTCAAACACTAGGGCATACACAGACACGCTGCGCACATACATACTATCTCACATCCTCAAACACTAGGGCACACACAGACACGCTGCGCACATACTATCTCCCCCCTCCTCAAACACTAGGGCATACACAGACACGCTGCGCACATGCATACTATCTCACATCCTCAAACACTAGGGCACACACAGACACGCTTCGCACATACATACTATCTCCCCCTCCTCAAACACTAGGGCATACACAGACACGCTGCGCACATACATACTATCTCACATCCTCAAACACTAGGGCACACACACCCGCTGCGCACATAATACTATCTCCCATGCTCAAGCACTAGGTCACACGCACGCACGCACGCACGCACGCACGTACGCACGCACGCACGCACGCACACCATTCCCGCTCCCTAAACACACGAGAATACACACACGTTGCACACATACATACAATCTCCCCTCCTCAAACAGTAGGGCATATACACACGCTGCACACATAAATACCATCCACCCACTCACACACACCAACACCCACCCACCCCCACCCCCAGTAAAACACTAGGGCATACACACACGCTGCGCACATACATATGCGTGTGGCTGGATGGCAGCCGTCCCCCGCTCGTCCACGCTCTCGAAGACCGGGTAACTAGTCGTCACGTGAGCTGTCGTCTCGTCCTACCAGATCTCTCTCGGGTCCCTGGGAGGAAGCCCCAGTCGAGGAGAGGCCCGGTCTCGCCTCCGGGATCAGTGCTGTCTGGGCCTTGGTCTCCCCATCCCCGAGCGTCCATCGGATCTCTCGTTAGGTCTCAGGGCTTGCAACGATCCCCCGATTGCATGGGTGATGGGCTCTACCACAGACGTTTGCTGACCGGAGCGGCCATCTGCCTCCTCAGAGGCATGTGAGTCCGGCTGGGCATCCCCAGCATGGCTGATTACCTTATTCTAGACCGAGTCCTTGACGTGGCGGGTGCGTCGCTAATCTCGTCCTGTTCGCTGCTGCTCTTGTGGGGCGCATGGCCACCATTGTGTCTCGCTGCTTGTTCCCTTCAGTCGGTCAGTCCTTAATCGAATGTGAAGAAAGAGAATAAGGCATATCGGCAATGGTGAGCATCGTGTGTGAAGTAGACGGATTTCAGAGAGCTCGTGCCTCTATTTCAATTTCGCAATTATATTAATTTATATGGAATGGAATTATCATATGTTAAGATTTATTTCGTTTCATTACATATAGGGTCACAGTTTAAGCCTCTAAAAGTGTATAATTTAAACAATTTTATTTTCAGAAATCCTACTGTGAATATGCACCTTTAATACTTATCTTTCTCAAATTATATTATTTGCAGGTCAATGATATCTATAAAATTGACAATTTTACTGAGGAATCAATGTCGTGGTTTGAGACGTTGACACAGGTCACACATAATCTGCATCTAATACCACACTAAAAGATCTAGTGAAGGAATGTGATTTGTCCCCAGCTGTCCGTGAAGACTTGCTTATCTCTCTGGCATTTCCAGCCTCTACCTGCCAGATTGGAAGATCATTCAGTACGCTGAGACGTGTAAAGACATGGCTCCGATCAACGATATTTACTGAGCGCTTGTCTGGTTTTTGCATGAACAGAAGCCAGTAAAGGCGATTTGATCATTTATATGGAGCTTGTTTGAATAAATGCATAAGAAAGTATAGCACTTTATTAATTATGCCAATGTCGTATTATATCCACCACAAATGTCTTACACTTGTCCTGTTCCATGTTCAAGAATCAAGATCATTGACATTGGTCGCTTTAAGCTTGCAGCACTAACTTCACTATTGCCTAGATCCTAAACCATCCAGCCAGTAGTGAATTTTAATGCTGCAAGCTCAGAGCAAATAATCCAATGTAACGTTGAAAATTCAGTATGTCTGGCTCTGACCGTATTTGACTCTTACTTTCCTACATTTTGAGTAATAAAATCACCTGCTATCTGGTGAATTGTGATTATCCTTGGCATAGCTAAAGGCGATTTTATTTGTCAAATTATGGAAAGATTATTTCTCAGACCTTAATTTACAGGAGGGATGGGCCGGATTCTCCTGACTCTGAACATCAAAGTCAGATTATATCGATGTATGTTAAATACCTACGGACGTGCTTTGTCTTCAACATACGTCCATATAATCTGACTTTAATATATTCTTGAAATGAATGAATAGTATTTATATATATTCAAATTTTACTGCCTTGGTAAAGCCTATCGTTATATCTAGAAATGAAGGATATGCACTCAGAGAGCGTCTAAATTTCGAAATTTTCTGGGAGAGGACCCACTTTCTCCCTTTTGAAATTGATCCTGTGGACGCCCCTGTCTCTAGGGCTTTCAAATAGCCATGTCTGAAGACCACAACGAAGTTGTTTTTGGACAGTTTGATCATTAAAGGGTTAAGTTTACACCAGATGGGTTAAATGTTTATGTTGATAGATCATAGTGGAAGGCATTAAAAGTTAAATGGAGAGGCACTTGTTACACATATGTGTGAATACGTACAGCTCTGTTAGCAGGTTATCTAGCGTGGCGACCGTTAATTACAGCAGACTCTAATCTTTCTGCGATCATTCCAGCTTATATAAGAACTTAAGTCCAGCATCCTGGTATATTTTGTCAATAACTGCCAAAGCATTGCTTATAGTATGAAATGTGACCATTCTCACAATGGTGTTATTGAACTGTTCTTGGTGCTTCCAGATAATCTCTATGAATTTGGCATAAAGGACCTTATCGAATATTACCACAATTTCCTGCAATTGTAGTATTTCCCTTATTTGCACAGATCTGTTGAGTATCTCGTAAATAGTTGACATATTCGTTGCTGGAGCATTTATGGTAGGAGAATAACCAATCCTACCCTGTGAGACTGCAATATAGTTCCGTATCATATTATTAAATCTACTCCAACTCATAGCTTGTTGAGCCGTTGAGGGAACAGTTCCACTTGGCAAGTAAGAAAATATGGCTATATTAAAATAAGACCATGCGATTTCAAAGTTAATGGGGTAAACGTGTTTTAACAAACAATTCCATTTATTACTTTTTACCTGTGTTGGGTAATGAAGGGGCCGTGTTTTGTACAAGTTGTGTACATTTAAACAGTGTTTAATAGTATATGCCTTCTTGATATATATTAGTGTGTAGGAATCCTTGCAGAGTGTGCAATTTTGGCATGGTTTGAATTAAAGTGATATACAGGACTTAAACTACCAGTTCCAGATCGTTATCATGCAAAAATGAACTCATGACATGATATTTCTAATGATACCAAATAAACTTGGTCAGCTTTTGGTAATGGTTGGCTAAGAATTGACCGGATTCCGATGGACTAATAGGCCTACAGTTAAAAATGCTTATACTCAACGAGAGGTACTAGTCTGAAGAAAAAAAGCACGACTTTCCAGAACCACGGTACAAATTAATATTTTGTTCTGGTGCAGCTGGTTGAGAAATTTAGTTTTATTTTAATGAAAACAAGCTACAGATTATAAACCTTATATTGATCAGCAACAGAGCTAAGTAAAAAGGACGAGCTAGGTTCAGAACCAGAAGTATGGATCCTTGATTCCACTTTCTCACCCTTTATCAGTATGTGTTTTCCTAGTTAGATGACATTGAATCATATTTGTCTCAAGACCAGTTTAGTTACATGACCGTGAGAGTCAAGAGTAGTTTAGTGAACATGGCAGCTTTTTAGACAAGATCGCTGAAATATGGGTATAGCATCTCTGGATAAAACAGAGACTGGGTTAGTGACTAGCTTTGGAATTAATGACAGCTACTACTGTTCACAATGTTATCATATGTCTGTATTTTTGTACATAGATATATATATATTATTATTATAATTATTATTATTATTATTATTATTATTATTATTATTATTATTATTTTTGCTCCTTAATGATTCTAAAAATGTGTTCTCCCTGATGAATTTAAGCTGTCACACACCTTCAGACGTATCCAGTATTCCTCTTTAATTAATATATATATATATATATATATATATATATATATATATATATATATATATATATATATATATATATATATATATATATATATATATATATATATATATATATATATATATATATATATATATATATATATATATCTATATATATATATATATATATATATATACATATATATATGTTTCCAATTATGATTTTAGCTGTCGAATAATGGTAGCCAGTGGTAGAGACTTTCCAATGGTCCCTGAATTTATAGGACTATTTTGTTAAAGTTGAAGGTGAACAGAATGTAGAGAGGTTGGTGATTTCGCAAGTCGATCTTATTAAACCTCGGCCGCGAAAGTCGTATTACCAGGGAAGATGTGTTCAGCAATTCGGGGAATGAGGAAGAGTCTTTTTGCCTAACTTCAATATGTATACTGTTAAATGAATAAATCTCGTAATCCAGTAACGGATTATAGTAAGGACAGCGGTGATACTTGCCTCCGGCTTTAGATCTTGACCAGCCCCCATTTTGTCATCAAAACATATTTGAGAGTTTTATTTAGTTTTTCATTTTACAAACGAACATAGCTGTCTGGAGTCTGGACCTGATGTCCAGAGATCTATTCTTGTTTTGTAAAGAGTGAAACTGTTTAGCCGAATATGTAGTAAAAAGATAGGTTCTGTATCATAAATTAACTAGAGTCATGATTACCTTTGCTTTTGAATTAATTTATAATATTGTTTATTATCTTTTATGTTCTCTCAGATCGCATAAACTGAATTTACAGAGGTAAATATGGCTTTTATAGTCTTCTACATTTAGTTAGACTGGCTCAAGAAATTAAATGAACAAAGGGTAAAAATAAATGGTTACAAATAAAGAATTTAACAGTCAATTGATAGTATATATTTACCTCTGAAATGCGGAAGATGCTATCTGAGAGAATCTAGATTTCAAAATGTTCTGGGGGAGACCCATCGGACTTTCATTTTGGTTTAGTTTTCGTTTTCACACAACCCGATTATAGTCTTTGCCCACAGCCCTGTAAATGCCTAATCAGGCCCTACCTTAATCCGATTATCTCACCTGGAGATTCCTAATTCAAGCAATGTCTGCCAATCATCTTGTCTCGTGCCATATTTATAAACGAGCAGCGATCTAAATGGAGTTATATGATTTGTCAAACACAAATTTAAATAGATTTTACATACTCAAATTAATTGATGTATTCGTTCAATTCTTGGTTTGTTGACTAACGTATGAGATGCTTCAGCAAATGATATAGCATTGGGCAGTTCTTAACAATCATAGATTGCAGTTACCTTCTATGTGATTGCTTGATAGGTTTGCAATATTTACCAATTCCCACGCATGTGTCTGACATTACAGTTATTCAGTGCCTGGTACAATTCCACATCAAGTGACCAAGGTTAAACAAATCATAGACTTTTACACAGCTTTTATTGTCGTCGTCGTCGTCGTCGTCGCCGCTGCCGCCGCCGCCACCGCTGCCACCACCGCCACCATCACCATCATCAGCAGCAGCAGTAGCAGCAGCATCTGTAGCTCGCTGGGTCGCGTCGGGTCGTTCCATGATGTTCGCCGTGCCACACGTGCACGACGACCGCGGATGATGGCTAGCTCTCGGTCTCGGGGTAACTGATTCCAAGCGACGCTGACCTGCGGGGAACAAAGACCGGCTCCTAAGGCTGGTGGAACTCAATCATTCCAGTGGGGCCATGCGACCATTGCCGCTAACATTAAATTGCACAGTATCTGCCCATGAGTTTGTGTCACCAGTATGCCTGTTCATAGCGATTTTGAGATCTATGAACTTACAAGATTTAGATGGTGACCTAAAATAATTAAAGAGTAACTAACATATATCTCTTATACATTTGTTGAGATATAATATTATAAGAATAATACATAACATAGAACAGCCATATGAACCTATAAACGTGGAGTCACCGGAGGTACCACACAGACACGCAGGTCCGCAGAGGTACCCCTACAAAGGAGGCTCCCGCATACGATATCTCTAATTAACTTAATATAAGTTATTATACCTCTAAGCTGAAAAGAAGGAAGAGAAAGAAACTCTTGAGTGGCGAGAGGCTTTGTGCCTCATGCGGGCATTACTCCTAGTGCTGTATTCTTGGGTGAGGAGTAGTAGCCTCACGCGGGCCACTATCACTGGATCCTTGCGAGAGGTATGTGCCTCACGCGGGTGTCCGTCGAAGGAAAATGCTGCCACCGCCGAAGTGGAGGGACAGAGATGGCCACAAAGCGGCCATCCTGTGTTCAACCAAAAGGTGCTGCAAGAAAAGACCATCCTAGTGAAGCTATAACTAAAAGTGTTGCGCACTGTTTTACGTGAAGACGAGACAAGCGATTCCCGTAGAATTCCCAAGTCACCGTCTTATGTAATTCCAGGAATACTGAATTAGTAGGTGCCGCTTTTATTTATGGGGGCCTTCTTCTATGCCTAACCTACCATTTAGGTTTTAAAAAGACAAGAACTAGTTTAGGCCGCAAATGGCGGGTACCCTACCTAGCTTTAGATATGGCTGTCGGTGAGAGCAGATACCCTACGGCATCAGTGCTCAAGACAGTATGCGCACATATCACTTTGCAAGATATCCGAGCCTGATGAGAGTCCAGACATCTTGCTCCATGACCACATAAAACATCACAGGACGATGGCTACCTTTTCACACAAGCACATTTATTCCAACTCGACTGTCATTACGGTGCGGATTAGAGAGACGGATATCCACCGTAAATGTCCTTCCCGCAAGGGCGTGGCAGATTCCATCATCTTTCCCAGACATTTGTACAGAATTCGGTGGAGATACATTCTCGTCCGTCACCAATCCTATGGAGCTAAGTTATTGACCTAACATTAGGTTTATATCCAAGTTGCCTAAATATGCACTGCGGTGCGGGATATATATCCTAAGAAAGATAAAGAGAAATAATAATAATAATAATAATAATAATAATAATAATAATAATAATAATAATAATAATGTTTTCGCAGTGCTTCCTACACTGGCAAGGGTAACTAACTAACAAGTATCCTAAGATACAGGGGCGGTGTATGTGACACCGTACCTTGGCCATCACCGCTCGGAAACCTCCTATAGTTTCCCAGAGTCGGATAACCCACGGTGCGGATAAGGACATCCAAACAATTAAGAAGCCATAAGGCTTAGTGGAACATGAAGAGAGACAATAACTTGATAAATATGAGGCCCTATAGGGAAATTGGCCAATTTTACACACTACCTTGCCGGGGTGCGGGGCTAGATTACCGCAACGACCAGAAAAGAGGCGTACACTATGTGTCTCCTAATGAAGAAATTGTCTCTAATCATATTAAACCTATCTTATCGAGCTGAATAGTCAGGTTTTAGTCGGTAACATGCCGGGATAAACAGAGTAAATAGCACGGACAGCGACCTCAGTGAAGTAGGCCTATTGTCGGTGGCGGGAAAACGTGATGCATATATAATGTTGCTGTATAGCGTCTCCTAAGTGCACTGCGGTCTTAGGTTTTCTACAAATAAACAAAACATATCAACTGATGGCTACTTGCCATATACTAAACTAACCTAGTACAGAACAGTAATAGTGCATACATCGATTAGAACAGTAATAATACAGGTTGATAGACCTAATACGGTGAGGTTAGTGAAACACCTTACAGTGAAACAAGGATAATATGAACAGTAAGAAAGAAATTATAACTAGCGGTCCTGAGACCGGGACGGTACCTGTTAGTCATCGGTACCGTTTACAGAGGAAAATACGGTAATTAAGGTATAATTAAATGAATATCCTAAGAAATAATTAAAGACGGTGTAATTAAATATATCATGTATAGTTACTTGAATACCCAGTAGGCGTTCTTAATTGCGGCTACTATGTTACTGAAATTGATACGTCACTATGCTCGTGATGTGAGTTGACACGTGCTCTGTAGACTGGATCAGTTCCCGCATGTAGATGTTCCGCAGATACGGTCTCTGTAATGCTGGTCCAGGACAGAAGCGGTACAAACTCAGAACAGTGAAACACAGTATAAGAATAGTCTACTGATTATCCAGTAAGTTCTACACGATGCGGTATGACTAAAGTGTCCGTTAATAATAACGGTACGTAGTATAGTTAAAATAACCCATTGACATGGAGGGTTATTGATACAGTTGTAATTAAGGCGTATTATTTAAGCTTAACGTTGCCCGGTGTGTCGATTAGCTCTTAAGGCACACCGAGCAAAGTTTACTTGCCTGCGGTCAAAACGTTAAATCATCACATACGACATGCAGTATGGCGGTTGAAGGTGCACTTTTCAGCGTGGCTGGCAGATCCGGTGAGTTATTATGCAGAATTACATATTGGGACCGTAAGGGTCCACCGTAATATTAGTTCCTATACAGTTAGTAGTTAAAACAGGAACAATATAACACTATGAAGATGGTGTCCACAGCGCGGTGACCCGATTTCTCTTGCGGTCCAAGCGGTACTGGTAGCTGAAGTTGTGCCGAGATGATGTTGGATTCCGTCTTCGGTACTCCAGTTGTTGAGTTAGGTTTCCGTGCTTGGAAAGCTCCTGACTTGTCGGCCACCAGCCGACGACGCTCTCGATCCTCATAAATCATCCCCTTTTATACTCATGGTGACGTCGTAACTGGCTGCCTCAACCAATCAGAATTTGTTAAACCAGCCAATCAACGCGCTGTAATTAGAAGGAAGAAAACGGCGATAACTCAGCCATTTCTTAACCGATTTTGAAACAGTTAACAGACTTGAAAAGCCCGTCGAATTGTGGTCTTGATTGATACCAGATTCGGCGGAAACGAGCAAGTATAAAGAATTACAATGCACCCGCTCGGTACACTAAAAGCGCTACCCGCTCTTGGACGCGCTACACGTGCTCTGTCAATGCAGCGGTTAGCGCGCGCATGCGCGCTACCCATCTTAACGCACTTTTTGACGACGAAATCTCTCTCATAGGCCCATATTTGCCTATGGCTCTACGCCGCGGGGGGGGGGGCACATTCACGGAACGAATCCAGGACGGGCGGCGCGTACCCAGCTTAGCTGGTACGGCCCGCATCCGACCGGTCGATCCGAACTACACATCACCATCGTCATCATGTTCATGCATTGATCCATACATTGATTATTGCTGTACTGTATTAGATATGAATGAGTAGCACGAGTCAAAGATATAGACCTACGGTCAGAGAAATGTACTAGTTATAAACGGGTCATGGCACATAAAATGTTCTCATATTTCAAAAGCTGAAGAACTTTCTATGTGTGCTGCATGCCTATCTAAAGGAAACCCAATAGGGTACATTGAGGAAGAACCTGGTGGAGCTAAGGACTCTTGCTGAGAACAACAAACAGAGGCCAAAGAAGGACTAATTGCAGCTGAGGAATGTTTTCAATGTATTCAAACTACTACAACTTCTAAAGACAGTTTAACGTCGTCGTCGTCGTCGTCGTCGTCGTCGTCGTCGTCGTCGTCGTCGCCGCCGCCGCAGTCGCCGACGCCGCCAATGTCGTCGCCGTGTTCATGTATCGGTCCATCCATCACTGCACTGTATTAGATATATGATACCTATCGCTTAGTTAAGAATGCACACATATAAATCACAGCTTCTATATAGGATGAAAAAGGTGATATAGAACGAAGGTCAGTAAAACTGTACTAGCTCTAAATGGAACAAACAACGCACCAATATTTAAACGCTGGGGAGAAGAGAGTGGGCTTTATCAAACGGCTAACATGATGACAGAAGTAACCAACAAAAAGTATAGGTATAATAATCATGTCGTTTGGAAAGAAGAATGGTATGAGCCATGGTTTTGGCCCTATGTAGAGAAGACAATTACTGGCTTCAAGACGTTCCCATTCAAAAATGATGACATCATCGTGTGTGCATATCCACGGTCGGGTAAGTAATTTATAGCAGCAGTTGTAGTAGTAGTAGTAGTAGTAGTAGTAGTAGTAGTAGTAGTAGTAGTAGTAGTAGTAGTAGTAGTAGTAGTAGTAGAAGTAGTATATAATTATTACGATGTTTAGCATAAACTAGCAGACGATAGTGACATAATAATTTGACAATTAATTTGCATCAATTTAGAAGATAAATTTGGAATCGATTTCTAAACAGATTTGATAAAAGTTACTAGGCCTACGTTTTTGCCTGCCTCTCTTCATCTCCCTCTCCCTCCCTCCCTCCATGATGGGCCCCGCTCGCTCTCCCTCTCTCCCTCCCGCCGCTACCATCTCCCTCCAACACCCCGCTTCCATCCCTCCCATCAACTCTCCTTCTCCCTCTACGTCTCCCTCGCCCCTCCCTCGCCCCTCTCCCTCTCTCAGAGTCTACCATCAAAGATCGTGATGCCTAATGTTTGACTATTAGTACATATGTACTTTGTATGTGTTTGGCTCTCCAGAACCGCCATATTGGTGCTCCAAACGCAGGCTTCCGTTTTGGATAGACTTCCACATAATATTGTTTAATTGCCATTATAATAGATGATTAATATTGTTTTAGCGTCAGCATGGGAAGCAAAATACCATGTTCTCTTCATACATAGTTGGCTACATTTACACGCGTTGTCAATAGTACAATAATGATATGTGGTACGCATGGTGAACCTTTAGATCTCTCGCACCTGAAATTCAATAGCCTATTATAATTGCATTGTGAAAATCGTTTTTACATTTTTACAACAAATTATATCTTATTCGTTTGAATATTAGCAACGATAAAACAGTGAAAAGACAGAGTTGGCAATATCTAAAGTGCATCAAAGTAGATATAGAAATAATCCTTGAAGTAACAAGTTCAAGTTCTCTTTATTTCGTAGATCAGGCTATGCAATAGTATCTTATATGGAGGTAAATCTATTTACATCATATAACGGCAGTGGAGTAATATAGGGATGGGTGGGGGTGTTATTCACACCATAACCTCATAATCACTACGTGACGTTTATGATGACGTCAAAATTAATGACGTCACGAATGACGTAAATAAGTACGTCACAAACGCATAATTGGTGACGGGATAAACGTTGTTGTACGAATTGTGTCTTTACTATTTAATAAACATGCTGTTTAATATTTTGAAACTAATTTGACTGTGTGCTATTGCTGCCATAGGCAGCACCAGCACCCAGTCAAATTAGTTCCAAAATATTCAACAGCTTACCTGTATAGTTTTCTGGAAATTGATAGTCATGGAGTTCAGGGATCGATCGATCCCAACACGAGCGAGCAATCTAAAAATAGAGGCGTGGCTTCTTCGAGAATACACCTCTAATGTAATGACCGGCCATCACCTTTACGTCATGACTATACTGTTACACAGACTCGACTAGACAGATCGGGACTCCAGTTCCGTAGCGAACTGTAAAAGCAACACTATGGATCGAGTTGATTTTGGTACCATCTACCAAACCTCTGTATCACTAGCTTGATACAGACATTAAAATCGACTTGATCCCTCCAGTGGTTCGTGTGATATTAGCATCTACGCAACGTCAGCCAATACTTGACCTCATTTTGTGTGCGACAGATTTGAATTTTACGACGAATTCAGGACTATTTTTCTGTTAACTATTTACCATACAGACTACTTTATATAGGCTGTATATCATCTCGTTTTACCTGAAATAATATTGTCTGGTATGAAGAGTAGCGCTCGTTGCCGTTTTAAGTTTCAATTCTCTCTACGACTCCACCACCATATTCTGGTGGAAATCACTACGCCAATGACTACTCAAAATATACGAGGTTCCTTTTCTCGATCTCGTATCGAAGGCGGTCTCGCGAGAAACGAATGACGAGCCAGATGTGGGTAGAGCTTAGCTAGAGATGGGCGGGGCATGGGTAAAACTGGTAAGGTCCATTAGTTAGGCTTTTCGACACATTCCTGGGAAAATTGTGAAGGAAAGGTCAACTGCCTCTCAGGTATAAGTTGCTTTTGTTTTCCAAAGAATTTTGAGGAAAATGAAAAGTAAATAGCGTCCTGGTACAAGTTACTTAAACTTTCTCACGTGAATTTGAGAAGAATTTGAAACTAAGGTTAATCAACTGGCTGGCAGCTACATCAACTACATTTCATAATGTAACTGCCTCTAAAGTACTAGTTACTTAATATTCGTCTGTCAAAATTAAAAACGTGTAAACAAAGAATAATATCACTAAAATGCACTCGATGGAGATGCTAACTCACGCCTTTGTGGTCTGTTTTGTAAGTGCACGGTGTGACCCCTGTGCCGTACATAGTTGGTCCGTTGACCTCAAACTCAAAACAATGACAAACTGTCACAATATGACGGTGTGGGCTAAATCTAGTTATTCTACTTTCTTGCATCCAGAGTTATGGTTAAAATGTCTATTCCAGTATGCACTTTGTGACCCTATGACCTAGATATATGATGCTTTGTCCTGAAACTCATATAACTTCTAATCACCTATAATATGTATGGATATGCCATGTTTAGTGATTCTACTTACTTGCGTTCAAGATTTATTGCTCAAAATGTGTATTTCTTGTTCAACTTAGTGACCCGGTGACCTAAATATTTGAACATTTGACCAAAAACTAAATATTATTTCTAGCCAACTGCAATATGGATATTCTACCTTCTTGCATTGCAGAGTTACTGACGAAAATGTGTATTTCGGTATGCACTAATTAAAATGAACCCGTGACATCGATTTTTTACCTTTTGATCCCAAACTAAAAAACATTTCTAAGCACTCATAATATGAATGTATGTGCTAAATTTGGTGATTCTGTCTCATAAGATTCCCGAGATATGCCTCAGCGACAGAGGAATATTAAGCCCGACAGCACCATTCCACCTCCACCCCATCCCACCCCCACCCTCCCCGCCCGCCAGCTAGCCAGCCAGCCAGCCAGCCAGGCAGCTGACGGGCAAGCAGTCGAGCAGGCAGGCAGGCAGGCAGGCAGGCAGGCAGGCAGGCAGGCAGGCAGGCAGGCAGGCAGGCAGGCAGGCAGGCAGGCGACACCAACCACAATACTCACACCGACCTTGAGAGGCGTAAGTAACTAGAATGCACTCGAGGGGCAAGCTGACTCAAGCCTTTTCACTCTGTTTTGACTATTTTGTAAATCTGGTGACTTCACACGCAAAGCAAACATAAGCAGCCGTAATATGAAGGCGTGTTACAAATCTGGTGATTCTAACTTCCCTCCATTCCAGATTTAAGGCCAAAAAGCTGTATACTGGTTTGTACTTCGTGATCCGTGACCGAGATATTTGATGCTTTGACCTGAATCTCATAAATCTGCTTGCCACCTATAATATGAATGAATGTGGTGGTTTTACCTACTTGCGTTCCGGATTTATGGATAAAATGTGTATTCCGGGGATGCACTTAGTGATTCCGTAATCTAGATATTTGACAGTTTGACCTCAAACCTCTTTTTCCCCTAGCCATCTACAATATGAATGGATATGCCAAATTTGGTGATTCTACCTTCTTGGGTAGATATCTGGCAGATAAACAAATAAACATGCAAAACAAGCAAACAAACAAACAAACAGGCAAACGAGCAAACAAACAAACAAACAAACAAACAGGCAAACAAACAAACAAACAAACAGGCAAACAAACAAACAAACAAACAAACAGGCAATATGAATGGATATGCCAAATTTGGTGATTCTACCTTCTTGGGTAGTAATCTGGCAGATAAACAAATAAACATGCAAAACAAACAAACAAACAAACAGGCAAACAAGCAAACAAACAAACAAACAAACAAACAAACAAACAGGCAAACAAACAAACAAACAGGCAAACAAACAAACAAATAAACAAACAAACAAACAAACAACCAAACAAACAGGCAACAGGCAAACAAACAAACAAACAAACAAACAAACAAACAAACAAACAGGCAAACAAACAAACAGGCAAACAGACAAACAAACAGGCAAACAAAGAGACAAACAAACAAACAGGCAAACAAACAAACAAACAAACAAACAAACTAACAAACTAACAAACAAACAAACAAACAAACAGGCAAACAAACAAACAGACAGGCAAACAAACAAACAAACAAACAAACAAACTAACAAACAAACAGGCAAACAGACAAACAAACAGTCAAACAAACAGGCAAACAAACAAACAGGCAAACAAATAAACAAACAAACAAACAAAGTAACTAACAAACAAACAAACAAACAAAAAACAGGCAAACAGGCAAACAAACAAACAGGCAAACAAACAAACAAACTAACAAACAAACAAACAAACAAACAAACAAAAAAGCAGGCAAACAGGCAAACAAACAAACAAACAAACAGGCAAACAAACCAACAAACAAACAAACAAACAAACAAACAAACAAACAGGCAAAAGGCAAACAAACAAACAAACAAACAGGCAAACAAATAAACAAACAAACAAACAAACAAACAAACAGGCAAACAAACAAACAAACAAACAAACAAACAAACACACACACAAACAAACAGGCAAACAAACAAACAAACAAGCAAACAAACAGGCAAGCAAATAAACAAACAAACAGACGAACAAACAAACAAACAAACAAACAAACAAACAAACAGGCAAACACACAAACTAACAAACTAACAAACAAACAAACAAACAAACAAACAAACAAACAAACAAACAGGCAAACAGGCAAACAAACAAACAGGCAAACAAACAAACAAACTAACAAACAAACAAACAAACAAACAAACAAACAAACTAACAAACTAACAAACAAACAAAAAACAGGCAAACAGGCAAACAAACTAACAAACAAACAAACAAACAAACAAACAAACAAACAAACAAACAAACAAACAAATAAACAAACAAACAAACAAACAAACAAACAGGCAACAGGCAAACAAACAAACAAACAAACAAACAAACAGGCAAACAAACAAACAGGCAAACAGACAAACAAACAGGCAAACAAAGAGACAAACAAACAAACAGGCAAACAAACAAACAAACAAACAAACTAACTAACAAACTAACAAACAAACAAACAGGCAAACAGGCAAACAAACAAACAGGCAAACAAACAAACAAACTAACAAACAAACAAACAAACAAACAAACAAACTAACAAACTAACAAACTAACAAACTAACAAACTAACAAACAAACAAAAAACAGGCAAACAGGCAAACAAACAAACAGGCAAACAAACAAACTAACAAACAAACAAACAAACAAACAAACAAACAAACAAACAAACTAACAAACAAACAAACAAACAAACAGGCAAACAAACAAACAGGCAAACAGACAAACAAACAGGCGAACAAACAGGCAAACAAACAAACAGGCAAACAAACAAACAAACAAACAAACTAACAAACTAACAAACAAACAAACAAACAAACAAAAAACAGGCAAACAGGTAAACAAACAGGCAAACAAACAAACAGGCAAACAAACAAACAAACGAACAAACAAACAAACTAACAAACTAACAAACTAACAAACTAACAAACTAACAAACAAACAAACAAAAAACAGGCAAACAGGCAAACAAACAAACAGGCAAACAAACAAACTAACAAACAAACAAAGAGAAAAACAGGCAAACAGGCAAACAAACAAACAAACAAACAAACAAACAAACAGGCAAACAAACAAACAAACAAACAAACAAACAAACAGGCAACAGGCAAACAAACAAACAAACAAACAAACAAACAAACAGGCAAACAAATAAACAAATAAACAAACAAACAGGCAAACAAATAAACAAACAAACAAACAAACAGGCAAACAGACAAACAAACAGTCAAACAAACAAACAAACAAACAGGCAAACAAACAAACAAATAAACAAACAGACAAACAACCAAACAAACAGGCAAGAGGCAAACAAACAAACAAACAAACAAACAGGCAAACAAACAAACAGACAGGCAAACAAACAAACAAACAAACAAACAAAGAAACTAACAAACAAACAGGCAAACAGACAAACAAACAGTCAAACAAACAGGCAAACAAACAAACAGGCAAACAAACAAACAAACAAACTAACTAACAAACAAACAAACAAACAAAAAACAGGCAAACAGGCAAACAAACAAACAGGCAAACAAACAAACTAACAAACAAACAAACAAACAAAAAAACAGGCAAACAGGCAAACAAACAAACAAACAAACAAACAAACAGGCAAACAAACAAACAAACAGGCAAACAAACCAACAAACAAACAAACAAACAAACACACAAACAAACAGGCAAACAAACAAACAAACAAACAGGCAACAGGCAAACAAACAAACAAACAAACAAGCAAACAAACAGGCAAGCAGATAAACAAACAAACAAACAAACAAACAGGCAAACAGACAAACAAACAAACAAACAAACAAACAAACACACAAACAAACAAACAAACAGGCAAACACACAAACAAACAAACAAACAGGCAAACAAACAAACAAACAAACAAACAAACAAACAAACAAACAGGCAAACAAACAAACAAACAAACAAACAAACAAACAAACAAACAGGCAAACAAACCAACAAACAAACAAACAGGCAAACAAACAAACAAACAAACAAGCAAATAAACAAACAAACAAACAAACAAACAGGCAAACAAACAAACAAACAAACAAACACACAAACAAACAGGCAACAGGCAAACAAACAAACAAGCAAACAAACAGGCAAACAAATAAACAAACAAACAAACAAACAAACAAACAGGCAAACAAACAAACAAACAAACAATCAAACAGACAAACAAACAAACAAACAAGCAAACAAGCAAACAAACAAACAAACAAACAGGCAAACAAACAGGCAAACAAACAGGCAAACAAACAGGCAAACAAACAAACAAACAAACAAACAGGCAAACAAACAAACAAACAAACAAACAGGCAAACAAACAAACAAACAAACTAACTAACAAACAAACAAGCTAACTAACAAACAAACAAACGAAAAAGCAGGCAGACAGACAAACAAACAGATGACACTATTTGCATCAACGGCAATACTCGCACCTGCCTTTGGCGGTGTAAGTAATAAATAATCCCCCTAAATGTAAGTCACTATTGGGTGACTAACTTCTAATGAAGGATTTTTAAGAAACAGAAACTAGTTCCTAATGGCATGAACATTTGCGAGTATCTCTGATGTTGGTGGTCGAATTGATCGCCTTTAAATTATTACAATTTTAATTCATTAGTTCTAATATTTCAGGTACACATATGACATGGTTGCTGGTTCGTTACCTTCTACAGGGCAGTACTGAGCCAATTAAAGATGCCATGGAAGACTCTCATCTCCCAGTATACGAGACAAACATTAAACAGGAGGGCAGGCGAGCCTTCAGCACACACTATTTGCCATCAAACTTCGGAGACGATTTCTTCAGGAATGGAAAACATAAATTCATCCATGTTAGTCGCAATCCTAAAGATGCGCTGGTCTCATTTTTCAACCTCACGAAGAAGGTCAAGAAGAGGATGGTGATTATTCCGGACCCCTGGGAGGAGTTTCTACAGTTTATGGTTACCTCCGATAGTAAGTGAATCTTTAGTCGTTTAATATATCAATTTTGAAATACTGAAATCTATGGAATTATCCGCTACCAGCACCATAGGTGTTCTTAGAATCAAGCAAACTAGATATACTGACGACCCTCTAGTAGTAATACTGTCAGCAGAGCAGAAAGTGTTACGGCTGCACATCTATCAAAGTGGCCAAAATGAAGACCACACCAAACTAAGCCGGGAGTGCAATATTATTCTGCACCACATTAGCGAACAATTAAAAGATCTTGCTATTCAACAGGCAGACTCCCTAGCAGAGTAAATCACTGCCACGGATGACTGTCACAAAATGTTTTGGGCAGCCCGCGCCCTGAGAATTACTGACAACACACCACCACTCACTGTACACTACTCTGAAGGAAACTTTATTGGGACTGACCAGGGAAAAGCCGAGGCGATCCGAGAATGGTTCAAGGCACAGTTCACTGACAACGATGCTGAGCCCTTGCACCCGTTCTCAGGAGACCCCAGGTCATTATTAGCACCAACTAAAACAGCAGAAGTTGAGAAGACACTTAAAGCCCTGAAAAATGGACGTGCATCTGGACCTGATGGCATGAGCAATGAACTATTCAAATATGCAAGTGACATTATCTCAAAACCGATCACACACCTAATCAATTCAGCTTTTATGCACCACCTTTCCGTCGACGCTGTAGGCCAAGCTACACTTATCGCACTACCCAAACCCAAGAAGCCACCTGGGACCCCAGCCAATCTGCAGACCATTGTGCTCCTCAGTAGTATACGGAAATTCCTATCCAATATTACACTATGCTGCATCCGAGACAAGATCCATTACTTCACCGAATCATGTCAAAGTGGCGTCAAATGTGGATGCAGCTGCACAGACATTGTATGGGCTTAACACATGCTTGTGTCGGTAGTCATGTCCAAACACTGAGCCTTCCACAAAATGGGCATTGACATGTCACGAGCCTTCGACACAATTAAACACTCAAAGATCCTAGATGTACTACGCCAGGACAGTTGCAATGGAGATGAGCTACGACTAGTGAGAAACTGCTTGCAGACACCAAGCTGAGAGTACGAGTCAACTCAGTGAAATCTGTAGAGTTTGAGACATCAATCGCCTCCCCACCTGCTACCTTGCTGCCGCATTGAAATCTGTGCGGGAAAGTTCCACAAGACCAAACGTCCCAGTGTCAATACTGGGCATGCCGCTGGAGATGGAATATGCCGACGATGTGGACTTCATAGATGAGGAAAAGAAACCCCTTGACGAAATTCTCCCAATAGCTGCAAGCAAACTAAAAATTGAGAATCTCTTTATGAATGAATCCAAAACAGAGATCACACACATATACCTATCGACAAAGCATTAAACTATAGAAAATGACGACCCACTTTGTGCCGGCGAACCATGGACGAAAAGTACAATCCTGGGTTCACTGCGTTGCCGTACTGCTGACATTTCTGCACGCTGCGTCATGGGGAACATAGCTTTCCAGTCCTTCTGGAAGCTATGGATTCGTAGATCAAAGATGCCCTTAATAAAGAGGCTACGTTTATACAGTGCAACCTGCGTATCCTTGATGCTGTATAACTGTAACAGCTGGGGAGCTCCAAAGGAAGCTCTAGACAAACTCGATGCCTGCCACCGCAAACACCTACGCACCATCACTGGACACTGATTGCCAGACAGCATAGTTTCCAATGATGCACTATACAGGATGTGTAATACGTCGCCGCTGTCTGTAAAAGTCGCCCAGCAAAGATGGTCCATGTTTGGCCATGTGCTAAGGATTCCAGAAGAGACACAAGCACAGAGAGCCTTGGAATTCGCCCTACTCGGAGCCAGCAAATACAAAGCCAGGAGAGGACGTCATTGCATAAATCTGCTAAGCGTGCTACGAGGTGACCTCAAGAGAGCAGGACTCAGTACACTCAATTCAAGAATGGGCCTGAGGAAGCTAAGGATTTCGGCTGAGGACAAGACACAAAAGGGCAAAAGCGAAGAAGGATTGATTGCAGCTGTAGGATGTTTCTACTACTACAGCCGCAGAATACAGTAATCATACATATCAATTTTGTCACGAATATTAAAATATGTGCTTATTAAATTCTCATTTGTAGAACACTAGAAGACTATTTTTGACAATTTACCACTGGAATGACTTGTTCGCTTATCGAGCCAGTCATTCTAAGGTACATTTCTAACAGTTAGTATTCTCTTGGCCTGCAAATAGGCGTTCCATAAGACAAGTGCACAAGTTTAGTTTGGCCAGCGTTGCTAGTAAATGGTTAGCTTATTATTCATTCATCCAATTTCATTGATTCACTATCCTCAATCTGCAAATTTAAATCTCTTAGATATACGCATCCAATGATACGAGCGCGTCCGAAAATAATTGATGGTATCTTATTGTTCGACCGTAAACTGATTAGGCATGGATCGTATGTATACCTCCTGCACGTCTAACATGGACAAAAGCTGCTATAGTGTCGCGAAGATAGGAATGACTGGATCCATAATTGTCGCCATTAGACTGGTATACATCCCCCTCAGAATAACCGTACACCTAAATCAACAGTCAGCCTTCATCACAGTTTTGCCGAATCAGCCTAATCAAATTGAAGATTTGGGATTCTTCAGAGGGTGTCTTCGACTTAACTGGAACTTCTTACTTTCTAAGGATGGATCCCGCTTCGCTACCGGTAGCTGGATGGTGTTGCTGCGACAACGGCTATCGGTAGTGGAGAAGGATGACGGCAGTCGGCTCGCCTCGTCGGACTGATGGTAAGGTTGGAGATATTTATCTTAAATGACTGCTAGGCCTATCTGACTAGATCTAATGTTCCAAGTAAGGACTGAGTGTTTCTCTCAGCTCGTACAGATTCTCCTATCATCTTGACAAACGCGAGTCTTACATAAACATAAGATTAAACTTTTATTTACAAAGAAATAACAAATTGTAGTCAAGAGCAAAATCGCCCAATAATATACTAAGTACAAAACGTTGTACAATCTAACAATCACTTATCCTATTTTCTACTCTAACTATTCTACCCTAACAAAGCCCGTTAAGCGTACGGCTATGGCTCGTAAGGAGAACCTTACAGAATCACAGATGGTGATGGATTTATTCATCTAAGTTAATTTTCGCCTTATATACTCTTAGATTCAGATCTCTTGCCAAGTTCTATAATAATTATAATAACTATATTTCTTGTGAATCTATTCCTAACTATTCCTACAACTCTTCTAGATATTCCATAAGCACACTTTGACAGGCTGAACAATCCGTCCACCAATCAACCTCTGCTTATTTCTTCCTAGAAAGTTCTGACCTGATAACTGATTGGTCTTCTCAGCCAATCAGCGATTCCTTCATCCTTTGCCTGGCGCACAAATCTATTCTTCATTACTCTTTACTGCAGAGTTTGATCGATCCCGATTGGTTATGACGTCATATTAACCAATCATACCCTGCCCAATTCTTCCATTGAGATTGCGCCTCACATAGACAAAGTGGTGGAGAGTAGTTATGGGTGCGGTTGGTCGCTATTGTTCTTTTCGTTGGAATGTGGTTTTAACCAATCAAAACGCTCCATTTCAGTCGCTATTGTTTGGAGAACAATGGCGTCCAGTGGCACACGTTTTCTAGAGAACAATGACGACTATAACGCCACGTTTTCTAGATAACAATGGCGACTATATTCACACGTTTTTGAGAATCTGCAACACTCTGGAATGTTCTATTATTTTGAATTAGTTAACCCTTAAAAGTTTAAAAGTTGTGTATTTTACGTTTAAATGTAGTGGCGGCGCTCCCCCCTCCGTGGTTATCTACCATTGTAAAAATATTAAGAGAGTAATGTAAAAAAATAGAGTTTAAGAGGTGGTCTGATTATGGAGGTCGTAGGAGGAGGAGGAGGAGGGAGTATGAGGCTGAGGCGGGGTGAGGAATTACGGTATTGATGTTTGAAAATAATTTGACTGTTTCGTCGGTAACGTTATTAGTAAACTATTTTTGTTGTATATTTTGAAAACGTTTTGACTTTTAACCGTCATTACGCGCAAATTGTTTTTAAATACTTAATATTGCATTTGCAATAACGTCAGTCGTTTTAGATTTTGGGAACAGTGTCGAAGTGCGCGATATCGGTGTTATTTTGAATTAGTTAACCCTTAAAAGTTTAAAAGTTGTGTATTTTACGTTTAAACGTAGTGGCGGTGCGCCCCCCCCCCCCCTCCGCGGTTATCTACCGTTGTAAAAATAAAAGGGAGTAATTTAAAATAATAGAGTTTAAGAGGTGGTCCGATAATGGAGGTCGTATGAGGAGGAGGCTGTAAGAGGAATTACGGTATTGATGTTTGAAAATAATTTGACTGTTTCGTCGCTAAAGTTATTAGTAAACTGTAGAATATTTAGAGACTGCCCGTATGCTGTTAGTAAGCATCAGCTACCAGACAGATTAGTAACAAAATATTAAAAATAATGTATTAATGGTATGTTCGGTTGGAATGGTAACCAAGACTTGGTGGTGATGGATCGTATCTTGTGTTAAAAAAGTTAACCCTTTCACCGATGAATCTATATCTCATTTTCATCGATAACATACAGGAAAACTGTTGAATATTTTGAAAATAATTTGACTGCCTGTATCAGTTGAGGCGGAATGCTATAGTATTCCTCCTCAGTTGATATTGCTGGATGATTATGAGGGCGATGCTAGCGTACTTGTTTACAAGGTATGCACGATGTAGGAATATTTTGATAATTTGTTGCTGAATATTTTGATAATTTGAGTGGTAGCTGAATATTTTGATAATTGGTTGCTGAATATTATGATAATTGGTTGCTGAATATTTCGATTGGTTGCTGAATAAATTGCTTGGTTGCTGAATATTTTGAAAACGATTTGACTGTGTAAATTTTAATTTCTTATTATTCGATGTTAGGTAAGAGAGAGGTGGTCTTATAACGGAGGTTGAAGGAGGAGGGAGGAATGCTATCTCAGACACCCTCTGCTAGGCATTGTTCTCCGCGCATGAGCGCGCCTTTATTCACCTGGTGGTTCATTAAGAAAATGCAGGTGGTCGCTCAAAGAGGTGTCGCGAGGGATGAGGAGGATGGCTGACGTATGCTAGCGTATTCGCTGAGGCAACGTCTTGCGCGATATCTCTGTACGAAATATTTTGAAAATAATTGATTGTAATCCGCTGGTGGTTTAGTCATTATTAACCTCCTCCTTGGTTTAAGTCGTTTTAAAAATGGCAGTCATTTAATTATTACATTTTCAAAATTGTTATGGAAATGGTCACCGTTGACGATTGATGTTGTATAATATTATATAGATAGTTTTATCTACAATATTTATGTCTTTAAAGCGTCAATAATTTAATTATTAAATTTTTTTAAATATGAACAAACTCCCAGTCATTTAATTTTCAAAAAAATCAGAGCATTGCGTTACACAGGTTATAGTGATCTACGTTGTATATATATAATTTTATCTTAGGTATTTAAGGCGATTCTTTAAAGTGGAAGTCATTTAATTATTTTCAAAAATATGAGCAAAATGTGTTCCCCAGTCATTTAATTTTTTTAAATCAGACACGTACACAGGAAGTTTTCCTATGCTATTATATAGATAGTGTTATTTATCGTATTTATGTCTTTGAAATGGCAGTCATTAATTTAGTTCCTAGTCAATGGCAATGCATTAATCGTCCATGAACAATAGCGTACAGATGGCCATTTAGAACAGTAGCGTCCATCGACCACTTTTGACGGATCAGAATGTGTGCTTGCGTATGCATGTGTGAAGCGGGTTGTTGTGTGTAAAAACTTTATTACATTATTTTATTTTTTGAACAGATAAAGAGTTCTCTTTTGAATGATTTGTGGGCCCTGAAAAGGGCCGTGTTTTGAGATAGGTCTCAGTCTTCGCAGATCCACACAGGCACGGTTGTCCGTTTGGTAACAAGCTGCGTCATGTTTGCTTTTTGTATATCAGTCGGAGTATCACCGATTACAGGACACCCATGCGGATACTGTTTGATTGGTAATAGACAATAGCACTCCTTGCAGGTGTACACCATCTCTTTAGGTTCTGTTTTCTTGATCATATGCCTACAGACCCTCTCGTGTTTCGACCGTCGGCATATGGTGTCGCGGATGTCGATGGAACACCAACGACATCGCACATACCCAGTGTCTGATCCATCAAAGTTTGTACTGCTGGCCATTTTAGCCAAATGTACACTAACATTTACATTTATACCACATCACTCTACTACAAAAAAATATAAGGAATATCACGTGAGATGAAATCTGACTGCCTAAGGCTACCTAACTACTCTGCAGTTACACATCCAACCACTTTGCGATGTTTAAACTGGAATGAGAAAATGGATTGAATTTGTACCGTTTATAGGAATATATGTACTGCGCCTGCAAATCCACAACATGCGGACCGCATGCATCCACACATGTATGCATACATTTTGGCGTGTATGCGTGTTCAAGCATGTACATATACTTGTTGCCATCCGCAACACGCGCCCGCAAGTCTGCATTACGTGCCCGCAATCCGCAACATGCGCCCGCAATCTGAAACACACGCCCGCAAATCCGCAATATGCGGCCGCAATCCGCATCATGCGCCCGCAATCCGCAACATATGCCCACAAATCTGCAAATGCGGCCCACATGCGGCCGCACATGTATGCATGCATTTTGGTGTGTATGCGTGTTCAGGCATGTACATACACTTGGTGCCATCCGCAACATGCACCCGCAAATCTGCATCATGCGCCCGCAAATCTGCAACATACGCCCGCAAATCCGCATCATACACCCACAATCCGCAACATATGCCCGCAATCCGCATCATGCACCCGCAATCCGCAACATATGCCCACAAATCCGCAAATGTGGCCCGCATGCGGCCGCACATGTATGCCTGCATTTTGGCGTGTATGCATGGTCAGGCATGTACATACACTTGGTGCCATCCGCAACACACACCCGCAAATCCGCATCATGTGCCCGCAATCCGCAACATACACCCGCAAATCCGCATCATATGCGCGCAATCCGCAACATCATGACCCTATCCAACCTATATGCCATTTTTTTCAAACACAGAGCTCTCACACATTCCGACCACAATGTCTAGATAAATGGATAGCTGTCAGAGTCAGTCATTCCGGTGATAAATTTTCAAAAATAGTCTTCTCTAAGGATGCAAGTATGAATATGAAGAAATTCGCTATGGGTTGGCGGGTGCGTGGGTGGTGGTGGTGGTGGGGTTAATGCATGGTGTTGGGCGTGGGTCGTAGTGGTGGTAGTGGTGGTAGTGGTGGTGGTGGTGGTGGTGGTGGTGGTGGTGGTGGTGGTGGTGGTGGTGGTGGTGTTGGATGTTAGTGATGATGATGGTGGTTGGTGGGGGGTGTTTGCCGGCGCAATGACTAGACAAATGGATAGCCTGCAGTGCCAGTCATTCCAATAATAAATTTTCAACAATAGTCTTCTCTAAGGATGCAAGTATGAATATGAAGAAATTCGCTATGGGTTGGCGGGTGCGTGGGTGGTGGGGTTAATGCATGGTGTTGGGTGTAGGTCGTAGTGGTGGTGGTGGTGGTGGGTGTTGACGATGATAATGTTGGTTGGTGGGGGGTGTTTGCCGGCGCAATGACTAGACAAATGGATAGCCTGAAGTGCCAGTCATTCCGATAATAAATTCTCAAAAATAGTCTTCTCTTGTACTACAAATATGAATATGAATAAAATTTACATTTTCTTGAAGAAATTCGAGGGTTAAAAGGGTTAAGAAAGTCTCTAGCGTCCATGTAATGGCGCAACACGAGGTGGTCCCTTAGGGCAGGACTGAATTATATAGTAAAAACATGGTTATAACGTATCACTGCTCTGTAGCCAAAAGGATATATTTATATTTGAAGTAAACGGTCATCTATGATTATGCTACTACGCACAAAATGTTGCTCTTAATTGTCGTATCTTTAAGCGTCGGTAAACAGCAATAGCCGGTGAGCAGGCGTTATTATTGATTTTTACAAACTCTCGGTGAGGACATTGTAATATCCCGTGCTTAGAACGAGACGGGTGGTATATGCTTATAGTATTCCTTAACACATGACATGTTTGTATCTCGATTCAAGATTGATCTTGGTGCTTTAACATTCTTTCGTTATTAACACGTGCCATGTTTGTAACTCGATTAAGGACCGATCTCACGGCTATTCAAGACGCAACAAATAATCTTTTTAGCATAAGTACGCTCTACATACAATTCTATAAACGGAACCCTCAGAGATATAATTACCACATTTTAACCGTTGTATCTAAAACGATTGACGTTATTGCAAAGTATTTAAAAAACAATTTACGCGTAATGACGGTTAAAAGTCAATCAAAATATTCGACAAAAAAATAGTTTTACTAATAACGTTAGCGACGTCAAATTAATTTCAAAATATTCAACAGTTTACCTGTATGGTATCGATAGAAAATGAACTATATATTCATCGGTATTAGGGTTAACTTCTTTTTAACCCAGGATACGATCCATCACCACCAAGTCTTGGTTACCATTCCAACCGAACATACCATTAATACATTATTTTTAATATTTTGTTACTAATCTGTCTGGTAGCTGATGCTTACTAACAGCATACGGGCAGTCTCTAAATATTCTACAGTTTACTAATAACGTTAGGGACGAAACAGTCAAATTATTTTCAAACATCAATACCGTAATTCCTCTTACAGCCTCCTCCTCATACGACCTCCATTATCGGACCACCTCTTAAACTCTATTATTTTACATTACTCTCTTATTATTTTTACAATGGTAGATAACCGCGGAGGGGGGGGGGGGGCGCACCGCCACTACGTTTAAACGTAAAATACACAACTTTTAAACTTTTAAGGGTTAACTAATTCAAAATAACACCGATATCGCGCACTTCGACACTGTTCCCAAAATCTAAAATGACTGACGTTATTGCAAATGCAATATTAATTATTTTAAAACAATTTGCGCGTAATGACGGTTAAAAGTCAAAACGTTTTCAAAATATACAACAAAAATAGTTTACTAATAACGTTACCGACGAAACAGTCAAATTATTTTCAAACATCAATAACGTAATTCCTCACCCCTCCTCAGCCTCATACTCCCTCCTCCTCCTCCTCCTACGACCTCCATAATCAGACCACCTCTTAAACTCTATTTTTTTACATTACTCTCTTAATATTTTTACAATGGTAGATAACCACGGAGGGGGGAGCGCCGCCACTACATTTAAACATAAAATACACAACTTTTAAACTTTTAAGGGTTAACTAATTCAAAATAATAGAACATTCCAGAGTGTTGCAGATTCTCAAAAACGTGTGAATATAGTCGCCATTGTTATCTAGAAAACGTGGCGTTATAGTCGTCATTGTTCTCTAGAAAACGTATGCCACTGGACGCCATTGTTCCCCAAACAATAGCGACTGAAATGGAGCGTTTTGATTGGTTAAAACCACATTCCAACGAAAAGAACAATAGCGACCAGCCGCACCGATAACTACTGTGGAGACAGGTTCTGGTTTGATGTGATCTGTCAGCTAACTAACAACATTACGGAATGTATTGTTGTTGCATGCCATCGAATGCGTGACATATAGTTGATGTACAATTTCGATTGTCATTAATTCCTAAAGGACGCTACAATGTCCATGTCATGTCCATTGCCTATTGATGGAGAAGCCTCGGAAATGCTAGGGTGCAAGGCACATGTGCTGGATGATATCATTACCAGGTGTAGTCCGAGTCTGCTCTGACTCAACCCGCCCCTGTGACAGATATTTAGACAGACTGACGGGCCGGGGAGAGTCAGAGCAATTAGTATGTTCAAAACTTGGAGAACTCCGCCACCGCTTGGTAGCGCGCCTCTTAATCGACCTTAGCTACAATATTTGACACAAACCCTGGTTACTGCTCCGTATATTTCACGTATCCATTCGCTCGCACCTTAAATCATGTTAAATATGTCCTATATCTTACGTTATTTAACTTTTTAGCTCATTGTTGACGAATTTTATCGAATTTCAAGCGAAAAGCCATTGCAAAAACAGTGATGACGTAGTACACAACTTTTCGCCTCGAAAATCAGGCAATTTCGTCCCGAGCAAATTCGAGCCCTGGGATGATTAAACTGGAAAGTAAAGGCGTCACTATTATTTATGCTGCACTCATTATTCTCATTTTACATTCGTGGGTGGTTGGGTGTGTGAGGGTGGGTGGGTGCTTAAATTAATATTAGCTGCTCTAGACCCAACATAGTACCAGGGTGGGGTTGTCTATTTGAAGTGTTGGAAAAAAGATCCATTGTAGATCTCAGTACGGCATCGGGATGGAGTAATACGATCTGAGTGCCGGATATTATATGGGTTCCGGGCTTGGGATATTAAAGGAACGCGGTTAGTAAGCGTTTCACACGTCATTCCGTCAACAACTTTGTAAAACATAACTAATCTGTGTGTTTCCCGTCTATGAGCGAGTGTTTCTATTCCAGTTTCCATGTATAGATCGTCCGTGTGTGCACCATGCGTTAGACCGCTTATTGTTCTAAGTGCTTCTTTTTTAACATTTTCTAGTCTCGTGGTAAGGTATTGTGGCAGATTGTCCCAAACAACGTCAGCGTATTCCAAACTTGGCCTGATGAAACTTGTATATATTATTTCAAGGCATTTCCGGTCTAGTACATATTTAAGACCCTTAAGTAGTGAAAGTTTTTGCTGGGCCTTCGATATTCACGTGGTTGAGCCATTGGCCTTTACTGTTAAATGTAATTCCAAGGTGTGTATGGTAATTTGATGGAAGTATTTATGAATTCTTGAACTTTAATGGAAATACTGTAGGATTATTACGAAGTGAGACCAGTAAGGATGTGGTTTTTAAGGCATTAAATTCGACCAACCAGGTGTCTGCCCATTGGGTTATAATCTGTAGGTCATGGTCTATTGAAGCTCTTTGCATCTGTAGGTCGTCAGATATTATGTATAGGGACGTATCATCAGCAAACAGCTTAATATTGTTTAGGATAGCACTGGGCAAGTCATTTATAAAGACCAAAAACAGTAGGGGACCAAGAACTGAGCCTTGCGACACACCAGAATTCAACGAAAGTAACATAGACTCACTACCATTAATGACTACTCGCTGATGACGATTCTCGAGATAACTTGCAAACCATGCCAGTAGTGTTCGTGTTATGCCAAATTGTTCGAATTTCTGCAGCAGTCCACGGTGCCAGACTCGGTCAAATGCTTTGGATATATCAAAAAATAAAAACAGTATTTCTTTTTTATTGTCAAGTGCATCGACAATATCACAATATCGGTATAAATATCTAATAACTGGTTAACAGTCGAATGTTTAGGAAGAAAGCCAGACTGGTGAGGTGTTATACCATTTCTAATAAAATTGTAAACGTATTTAAAAGCAGTCCTTTCCATGACCTTACTTAAACAACTCAGTAGTGATATTGGTCGATAATGTGAACATAAGTTCTTGTCGCCCTTTTTAAAGGTTGGCGCTACATTATCCACTTTCCAAGAAGTTAGAAAATGGGAATTTCTAAGAGAAAGGTTTAAAAATTGCGCCAAAATTGGGGCCAGAACTTGTTTAGCCTCTACAAGTAATTTTGGACTTATCTGGTCAGGATCAATTGCCTTCGACGTGTCCAGGTTGGATAGTACATCTAGAGCATCAGTTAGTGTTAGAGTTATAGTGTTTAGGGACGTTTCTGTATATACAGCGGGTAACTGGGCTTGGGAGTCGTCTATTGTAGCAATACTGGCAAAATAATTGTTAAGAAGATCAGCCTTCTCAGGAAGATCATAGGCGAAGGAGCTATCATGACGCTTGAGGGGAGGCATTTCATTGAGGTTTGAATTAGTGTCAGATAGCAATGATTTGCTCAATTTCCACCATTCTTTGGAACCTGTACGGCCATCTTTTATTTTCTCAGCCTTCTTGTCTCTAAGTTCCTGTTCGGCCGTCCTAATTAAAGTGTTTACAAGATTCCAATGCTTCATGAATTCTGTTATGTCGTGTTCTTGGTTTGTTTTTCTTGACTTCTTGAAAAGTTTTTCTCTGATCTTCATTTCGTGCTTAATCTTATTTGACATCCACAGTTTTATCATTTGGGTTTATGGTTACAGTTTTGTTGGGTTTACATGCATTGGCTGCATGAATAATATTTGTGGTAATAGTATGACACCATATGTCAACATCAGTTTCATTGAGTAGAATATTCCAGGATGCGTTGGCCAAGACATCACTAATTTTATACCAGTCCGCTTTTCCATAGTCCCAAATCTGTCGCTTGTATGATTTACATTTGGGTATTGCAGATGTTAGGACTAGATAAACTGGGTTGTGATCGCTACAAAAAGGTGGCATGACAGCGCTATATTTTACAATTCTTCTATTATTAATTATTATTGGATCTAGCAAGGTATTTGATACAGGCCTAGTAACTTCATTTATTAGCTGATGGAACCCAAATGTAGTGATTATATCACGTAGGTGGTGTTTGGTCGGGTTAAAAAGATCTTCATTTAGGTCCCCAAGTAGGATTAGAATTTTGTTTTGCTTAAGATCCTGGACATGGTCTATATTTTCTGATATGACTTGCCATTTGTCTATATGTGTAGTAGGTGGCCGATAAACAACATATATGAGGACTTTTGGACGATCGTGGACCTCTAACCATATCATTTCGACATCAACGCATTCGTACTCAGTGCGACGGCTAGCGGCTGTGTTGTTAGCTATATAAATACTTACACTGCCCCATGCTTGTTGACGATCTCTGCGATAAGGTTCCTGGAAGCCTGGAAGGTTAACAATATTATTGTTAATAGTTGGTGTGAGATGGCTCTCAGTAAAAGCAATGATACTAAAATTGGAAAGGTTAGCCTCAACAAGATGGATTTTGTCTTTTAGGCCACAAACATTTAAGTGTACAATAGAAATATCATTGGTGTTGGTTGCAGGAAAATGTTAGTAAGATGGACACAATATTCTGCCAATAAATAGGAATTGACATTAGTTTGATAGCATAATACGCGGCTCGGAAACAATGTAACATATTATGGATATGGGCTTTGAAGCCACCTTGACCGATGACCTTGAAAAAACAAAGATCAAACATCCCAATTGCCGCACGATGACTAGCTAAATCATTACCCATGGTCGATAAGGTAGGACAAAGAAGATGAAATCTATATGCGGCATATTGGGACAAATTTGGCGAATAGATGAACAGCACAAGGAGTTCCGGTAGTATCAGTATGAGGGTGGTAGAGATTAGAAAAGTAGGAGAAATTAGCAGAGTAGGAGCAATAAGGATAGTTTATAGGAAAGATTGAATACAGAAACAAGAGATATGAGTGAAACATTAACAGTTTCAGTAACACAAGAATAGCATTTGAGACATCACATAATAATAAGATGTAGCCTTATAGCATAGAGGCATCGTGAATTATGGTGTAGTTAATTGCTGGATAATGATTATTATTAACTATTATTTACAACAGTGCAGCACAGAAACAATTTAGAATGTCTACATAACAAAATAAAACATATGGCGAATATCATGAACCGAGTTGGACTAGGAGACACTGCTGCCCAACACTGTCACAACAATGTCTTCCAATCCAAACATAACATTGTTTTGTCCTGGAAGCGCGTCAAGGCACCTCCGATCCGTACTGTAGGTTTCTGCTTGATAAAACGAAGCCAACCGGAGAGAAAGCCATTGCTGCCGATGGCAGCATCAAGTTCCAACAAATTGGTTTCGATATTTATAATATTTCAACAGTATGGTTTTCATGAAACCGAGATTCTGGACATTCAAAGAATCAAAGGATTTTCTGCATGGGCCTTCGTGATTCTAATTATAGAAGAGAGGTTGAATAGTCATATTAATATTCAATAGCGGTAACATCTCTTATACATCAAGTGATGCTCTTAAAGACAGGTAAGCGCCTTTGCCAAGCATACATTGGTTTAACCCAATTTTGAAATTAGAATATTTACATATTGAAAGTCCATTAGCATGTCAAGAGAAGACCACCTCCGAAAGCCCACCGCTGGAACAACTGGCTCGGTTATCGAGCCAGTTCTTCCAGTGGTAAATTCTCAGAAATAGTTCTCTCACGGCCTGGAAATGGACATTGTTCAAGACCACTACAGATGCCGGATTTGGCCGGCTTCGTCGTAAAAGGGTTAAAATAAGTATTGGTATGTGGTCGGTATATACAGGTTTGATCGCAAATTGCCACATACGATTACGTGTCGCATATTCAGTTCGAATTGGTTAATCTCTGAGTTGTGACAATTTAGAGGGAACCAGCCGGGCGGTCATCTATCATCCGAGGCCATGGTGCGGTAGTCATCCAAGACAGGTGGCCGGAGCACCACATGTCTCCAAGGACGACCGCATCATGGCCCTAGTAAGGTATTTCTTAAAAGAGTAACTTTTATTTAAAAGTTATCTGGTCTATAGTGTTCGTTAGGTGTTCGATGAGCGGACGCCTATGACATGTTCATCTGTGTACAATAGGATGATAAGGTCATCTTGGATAGATCAGGTTACTATAGCAGTGTCGTCGTCACCACCAGCCCACATTGCCCCACTCCTACCCTCTTGATGCTAGACAAGGACCGCCTCCTCCTCTCTGGTACGAAAAGGATGAAAAGAGACGAGGAGACGGGCTCGCCAGGTGCCCCCTCCCCCGCCTTCCGGTTGGCCCAGGGACCCTCTCCTCGCTTTAGCACGAAAGATGGAACGAAAGTAAAACGAGGAGATAGGCCCATTATACGGGCCAGTGGTGCTAGCACAGGTACAGATTCCTCACATTATTGACATGATGGTTATTATTACACTGTCTTGAATGTGATGAAGATGTTATCTAATCTAAAGGTTCTGTCATGGTACCGTTCTTCACAAAAGTTGTTGTTGGTAGACCGAAGTTAGCACTAGGTAGTTGCTAGTCACAGATTTATATGGTACCGGTGAATATAAGTCAGGTGGTCCAGTTGGTGGTTCTTATGGGGAATTTAGCTCGCCTCCGTCTCAACCCGCATACCGACCGGGATCTTCCTTCTAGCGGAGATGGGTGGAATGGCTGACACAATTCTATTAATGATGACTCGTTTACTGAACTTTTTTAATCCTATAGTTTACACATATAATTCCAAATTCTAGTTACATGTCGCTTACCTATTCTAAACCTATTCTACTTAACTGCAATCGATTCCTAAGAGAGAAGTATTATAATCAAATATAACAAAGTTAACCTTAAGTACGTCTCTGTAACTGACCAGTCAGCTAACTACATAGCTGACAATCTCAATACTCACTACCCGTCACTAGCGGTCAGAGACCGCTGTGGAAGTCCGTCCGAGTCCGTAGCCGTAACTTTCACTGTCTAACTTTAACTCTAACTCCCTGTCTAACTAACTGTCTGACTGTCCGTCGTCAACATTCGTCCACTCTTAAATATGATGTTGTCGTTATGTCAACAAATGTGTGTGTGTGTATTAAGTGATGGTGGGCATGTATGCGCGTGAATGTGTCCTATGAGTATAATTAACTAATTTGAATAATACTAATTAACGTATATAATTCAATCGTAAAGCAGCATATTACAACATGGCTACATTGAATTGCAAGAGTTATACTCTGTCCGTGTCCATTCCAACTAATAACTGATTGTTCCATGTAGGGCGTGTCGATTAATAGTCTATGCATATATTTGTCCATTTATTGCTGTAAGGCTCGTGGTCTGTCCGTTCTATGTTGTCACGTGTTACTGGGCGTGTCCGTCGTTCAGCGTATTCCGGAGTAGTGTCGTCGCGTGTGCATAATGATAATATGATACAGAGGACGGGAGAGGTTCAGCACACGCAGAAAGACACACACAAGAACACGCAACAGACCACACGATTCATAAACAGACATACCACATGCGCACCAGGACACAGCATATACACAGCACACTCCAGGACAGAAATGGATATGCACACACGCCCATAAAGGAGAATACAGAGGATCCCAGGCACGCACGCCCAGGACATACATGAATAAATGAACAAGCCACGCCCACAGATAAACGTACAAGGGAACTAACATACATCGACAGTGACACACACCGCCATTGAATTACACACACTACTACGGATTATATACACTATAGGCTTATACGAACGAGGATTGTCGAATATAATGTGTCCATGCTTTAATGTTATACTTAATCTATACATAAGTACAGTGCATACAAAATGTGTTGTCACGGACCAGATGAAACTGTTTGTCACCAAGGTTCGTGACTATGGACTGACGTCACATGGTTCGAATAGAACATGGGACGGCAGTCAGTTGGAGTTTGGCGTTGGGCATGGTCACTTGTTGCTTTGGATAGTTGGTCCCACTCCACGACTTGAATATCAAACTGTGGATTGTGGCTAACTGTGCAAACGAGCCAGTGACAGGTCCCAGCGTAAGTTGTACATTAATAAAGTATTACCTTAACTATAAAGACACGTATGTGTTATCTCACCAGCCAGATGAAAGATCCTGCGGTAGAGGCAAACGAACGGTATTAGATTTACCTCAGACTATCGATTTATATGCGCATATGCACATAAACATAACTATAATATACTGAACCAAAAATGTTTAGCAACACTGAGAATATTACTGTATAAAGGTTATTTAACAAAACCAATAAATTGATTCAAATATATTATTTAATTGATAGGTCATTTTCCAATTTGAACAACAGTCTCTTGTTACTGTAGTGCTAGCATCGCGCCTTTAACACGGCATCATTCAACGGAAGGGTCCAATTTAAATAATGACACTGAGCTGTCAATACCGGTTGTGACCTCAACGGGCATTAACCACCGTGCATCGCTTTCTAATGCTTCGAATTAAGCACCTGATGTCACGAAGAGGAATCGCATCCCATTCCTGGAGGAGTGCAGCTTCCAGCTCCCGCACGCTGTGAAGATGTGGATGGTTCTCACGCACCATACGGCCAAGAATGTTCCACACGTGTTCGATAGGAGACAGGTCCAGTGATCGCGCTGGCCAGTCCAACACCGGAATGTTGTCAGCCTCAAGGAAATCACTGGTGACCCTAGCTGAGGACGGGCGTTGTCTTGCTGGAACATAAAGTCTGAATGATGCTGCATAAAAGGGATGACAACAGGGGCGACAACTTCTTCACAGTAACGTTGAGCCGTTAAATTCCCACAAATCACAATAAGATCTGTTTTGCCATTTTCATGGATTCCAGCCCACACCATGACACTGCCGCCACCGAATCTGTCGTGCTGAATGATGTTGGCTGCATCATACCATTCTCCTAAACGTCGCCAAACCCGTTGCCTACCATCCGCCACATCCACACAAAACTTCGACTCATCACTGAACAAAACGTGTCTCCATTGTTGAGCACGCCATAGCTGATGAGTTCTTGCCCATGCAAACCGATTCTCGATGTGACGCTCTGTAAGCGGAACAGCAACAAGTGGATGACGGGCCTGTAGTCCAGCATTATGGAGTCTGTTTCGCACAGTTTGTGCATGCATTGTAGTGCCGGTAGAGGTGTGCAAATTACGAGACAGCCGCGGCGCAGTCTCAAACCTGTGACGTCGTGATGACGTCACTAAGTAGCGCTCTTCTCGTGGTGTTGATGCTCTCGGTCTGCCAGATCGTGGTCGGTCATTAACACGTCCAGTTTCCTGCTCACATTGGCGGAGATGGGAAATGGTTGAGGCGTGAACATTAAAATGTCGAGCAACAGCGCGAACGCTCTGCCCAGCAGCGAGTCCATTGCTTCATGGCGCTGATTTTCGGGTAGCCCTGGGCGGCGGCCCATGTTCGGTAGGGTAAACTTTTAAGCGTTTTCTGTTAACGTTCGTTATCTGCTTTTGCAATATGGTGAATTTTTGCCTTCGCTACCGGCCAATGTGGCCCAGCGCACGAAAAATGCATCTTCACATGCAGTAAGCGCGCGGCCGAGAAATGCATGAAATGATTTGCATTTCTTCATGATCAGCGAGACATTACGTTGACGAAACATGCCTAAAAATTTGGTTATAAATGGATGCATAGTTTTAATACAACAAACCAAACTTCACTGTTGCTAAACTTTTTTGGCTCAGTATATATGTGTTTATTTATTTGTAATATAATATAATATGTGGTGCCCACTTATCCGATAGAATAATGTCATCTAAATTCTGAGAATTAGTTCAATTTGTCAATTTCTTGGGGTCGGAACATAGTATTTTTGGTCCACCATCGGTCATTCGGTAAAATATAGCGCCATCAAACGACCATACAGAGTAGATTTTCTGATTACTTTTAAGCTTCGGTAGTTTCCTGTACATCTCAAAAAGCATTTTATTAAGGTCTTCGCTGATGAATACTGATTCGTAACCTCGCTTAGTCCTAAGCCCTCGACGATCGCTGATGAGTTCGGTTCTTTTTCTATAGGAAACAAACTTAACAATGATCTGGTTTTTCGCAGGGCCGACGAAATGAGACCACGATATATCCGTGGTAGGCAGCTCTACATTAAGGGCGTGCACTACGCGTTTGACTGCGTCATCTTTAGTCTCATCTGGCGTCAATTTCATACCGGTTATATGCAGGCTTTCACGTCTGCTGTATTGCTCAGCCTTGTCGTGTAGTAGTAGATTTGTGTGATTTAAAGTGGCTACTGTGGTTCTGCACTTGGTTATCCAATAGGACAAGTTTTTCAGTCTTTTCCCGTTCTATTATTAGCACTTGATCAAGGTTATGCTGGAGAGCGAGTATTTGGGAATCTCTCCTCTCTAGAGCCTCAAAAAGCGGTGCGATTGACTTGGTCAATGCGTTCGAAACCAACTTGTCATTTCTGTCCTCTATTGCTCGCATTATACGCACTTCAAAGTCCGAGTCATACCCGTGCATGTCAAAGCACTGGCCGTGTATGTCAGGTAACGAGTTTTTTTAGCCGAGGCGCAACTGCGGCGGTATCAGGGTCAGCTTTCCGTTTACTCGTCGGCTTGGGCACTGGCTTGGGTACTGGTAGCTTTCGAGTGGCATGTGCAGTATCTGGACGTTCCGAAATACCAACATCGCTAATGTGGCTGATAACATCAATATCAACGTCATAGTCGGGATCGGAATCATGATCAACATTAGGCTTCACATTAGCACCATTGGTCCCACTAATGGGTACTGCCTGTCCACCACCACCGGAGCCCTACTTAGCAGTTTCTAATGTCTTACGTACTCGACTCATTAGCACAATTATAGTGAAGCGAATATGGTGATATTAATACAACAACTAAGAATTGCTCTGATGTCACTCACTTGTTATGGTACCACAAAATCGTCACGCCAATATATCAAAGTCGCCGCGATGTACAAACTCTACATTAACAGCTACATTAATTACTTGCTTTCGTTCATAATCCCAAATTTGTGCGGAGCAACTTTATAGCACGATATTATGTCCGCCATCTTGTCTAATGTTTTGTAAGGCGTTGATAGAAAGTGTAGTCCCGGAAGTTAATCAGATTCAGCACCATATTTGCTTTGATTTCAGTTCCTCAAATGAATTGGATGACGTATGTTAGAGGTTGGGAAGAGTTTCTAGACAAGAATCCTGGAGCCCCTGTACTTGATCTGAAATTTGAAGAGATTGTACGGGTAAGGAACATAGCTAGACTGCACTCGGTGTGGTGTGACTCGCGACCTTGTACTTTGTTTTGCAAATGCATTTAATTACCACAAACGTAAGATATGTCAACGTTTATCCTCAAACTCAAATCAGTTCTAAATAGTCGCAATGCGTATAATGATTTACCCTAATGCATTCCGTAGTTATAGTAAAACAAACTAGAGAACATTTACTGAAGTAACTGTAAATCTGCGATGTCTAGCCATGAACAAATAGTATAAGGCCTCTTCTAATAAAGAGATGAAATAAGGTGTTTCTTGGAACATGATCTGTGAAATTTCATGATGAAAGGGAGGTAACTTATGCCAAGCATGAAAACTGGAAAGCTTTACTCGTGAAAGACCTTGACACCAAGGGAGATGTTAAAATTTTCAATGGAAATTTTTTAGATCTCTTAATGTTCTAGAATCTGGCCAGGTTTGAAGAGAATCGGAAGAAAACTATAAGAGATAACGCTGTTCCAATATTGCTCCCATAGCTTTACTATGGGGATATGCGGCAACGAAAAGCTCATTTTTTCGAAAACTGTTGATCGGATCAACTTTAAATTTGATACCAAATCAAGTCAATATGAGAGATATAAGTTCAAATTTCGGCGGCCATTTTGAAAAAAAAATTTGAAATTTCACCGCGAGTTCATTTCTGGCAACAAAAAAATTTGGGCACAGCGGTGAGCCCAAAAGGTGCACCTGGTCGGCCTGAAAATTTTTCACAAAATCTTTCAAAAATAATTTCTTTTTCATAATTTTTCAGAGTTCATTTTTGCAAAAAAAAGAAAACTGGTATTTTTGCCCAAAAGTTTTTCATGGCGGCAATTTTGAAAAAAAAAATAATCATCTGTGGCAACATCCCACCCAAGTATTGGAGTGATCCGATCAAAACTCTAGGTGTAGTAGCACTTCAAACATTCATTTGAAATCCCCATACATTTCATATGGGAGTTTTTGCCATGCATTGTGGGGTCAAAGGTCTGGCGGCCATTTTGAACAAAATAATTTTTCAAAAACAAATTCCCAGTGGTAACATCCTCAGCAAATATTGTAGTGATCCGTTCAAAACTCTGGCTGTAGTACCACTTCAAAGATCAATTTTGAAAATCCCCATACATTTCCTATGGGAGGATTTTTGCCCACTTAAGGGTGGGTAGCTCGAAACTATGGGCTGGATCCAAAATAAAAAGACACGCCATCGATTCCCATATGGGTGCTTGAAGTTGCCCAAATTTGGAGTCGATCGGATCAAAACTGTAGGAGGAGATAGGGTCCAAAGTTTTGGGAGAATAATAATAATAAGAACTAGAACACATTTACTGAAGTAACTGTAAATCTGCGATGACTGGGTATTAAGGAGTATTAGACATTGAACATGTCTGATGCTGATCTGATAAAAAGTCTGCGTTGTCACAGTTCAAAGATCCATAGTTGAAATTCCCATACTTTTACACAGGGTATGGAAAAGCTGATTTCTTGAAAATCGATAGCCTAGACCCTAAAGTATAAAATAATGTGTCCCGATTTGCTGAAGTAAAATTTTTACCAAAATCAAGGAAAATGCCATTAAATCTCAAATAAAGGATAGATTAATGAATTAACGGTAAAGGGGAAGCAATTCATGCTGAAAGTTCATAAATTTTTTTGTCATGAATTACCTCCCTTTACCTGTTGAAGATGATGAAGTGCAGGTAACTTATGCCAAACATGAAAACTGGCAAGCTTTACTCATGAATGACCTTGACCCCAATGGCGATATTAACATTTTTATTGGAAACTTTTTAGATCTCTTGATGTTCTAGAATTTGGCCAGGTTTGAAGAGAATCGGAAGAAAACTATAAGAGATAACGCTGTTCCAATATTGCTCCCATAGCTTTACTATGGGGATATGCGGCAACGAAAAGCTGATTTTCTCGAAAACTGTGGGTCGGATCAACTTTAAATTTGATACCAAATCAAGTCAATATGAGAGATAGAAGTTCAGCAAATTTCAAGTCGATCGGAGCAAAAGTCATTTTGGCGGCCATTTTGAAAAAAAAGTTCGCCTGGCCGTCATTTTTCCCAAAAAAAAATTTTCGAAAAAATTTTTTCAAAATATTTTTTCAAAATTTTGTATTTTAATTGTCATCCTGGGCTCATTTCTGCAAAAAACGAAAACTGGTATTTTTGCCCAAAATTCTATGGCGGCCATTTTGAAAAAAATATTTTTTTCACAATTTAATCATCAGTGGCAACATCTTACCCAAGTATGGGAGTGCTCCGATCAAAACTCTAGGTGTAGTAGCACTTCAAACATTCATTTGAAATCCCCATACATTTCCTATGGGAGTTTTTGCCATGCAATGTGGGGTCAAAGGTCTGGCGGCCATTTTGAAAAAAAATAATTTTTCAAAAACAAATGGCCAGTAGTAACATCCTCAGCAAGTATGGTAGTGATCCGTTCAAAACTCTGGCTGTAGTCCCACTTCAAAGATCAATTTTGAACATCCCCATACATTTCCTATGGGACTTTTTGCCCACTCAAGGGCAGATAACTCAACAACTAGTGGGCGGAGCCAAAATAAAAGTAATAGCCATCGATTGTGGCATGGGCCCTTGAGGTTGACCAAGTTTGGAGTTGATCGGATGAAAACTCTAGGAGGAGATGCGGTCTAAACTTTTTAGGCAGAATAAGTATAATAATAATAATAACTAGAGAACATTTACTGAAGTAACTGTAAATCTGCGATGTATGGCCATGAAGAAATAGTATAAGGCCTCTTCTAATAAAGAGTTGAAATATGGTGTGTCTTCTAGCATGATCATTGAAGTTGCTTGCCGAAAGGCAGGTAACTTATGCCAAACGTGAAAACTGCGAAAGTTTTGCCCATGAATGACCTTGACCCGAAGGGAGATATGTAAATTTTCATCAGAAATTATTTAGATCTCTCAAGGTTCTAGAATCTGGCCAGGTTTGAAGAGAATCGGAAGAAAACTATAGGAGATAACACTGTTCCAATATTGCTCCGATAGGTTTACTATGGGGATATGCGGCAACGAAAAGCTAATTTTCTCGAAAACCCTTTGTCAAATCAACCTGAAATTTGAGACCAAATCTAGATAATATGAGCCCTAGAATTTCCCCAAATTCAAGTCGATCGGAATAAAACTCATTTTGGCGGCCATTTTGAGAAAAAAAAATTTTCACCCCGAGTTCATTTCTGCCAAAAAAAAATTTTGGTCATTTTGACCCCAAAAAGTTCGCCTGGCCGTCATTTTAAAAAAAAAAAATATTTCCCAAAAAAAAATGTTCAAAATTTTTTATTTTAATTGTCATCCTGAGCTCATTTCTGCAAAAAACGAAAACTGGTATTTTTGCCCAAAATTTTTTCATGGCGGCCAAATTCCCAGTGGTAGATCGCAGATTAATAATAATAAGAAAGATCCTGAGTAATTATAATAATCTGCGATAGATCGCAGATTAATAATTCCGGTATGCACTTTGTGACACTGTAGCCTACATATTTTAACCCCTTGATCTGAATCTCCAGTTTTTCCAAGCCGGCAATTGTATGAATAGATGTGCCAAACAAACAAACAAACAAACAAACAAACAAGGAGGCACGCGGATAAGCAGGCAAACAAGTAGGCGGACAGACGACGTGCAGTCAGTCAGACAGGCAGGCATGCAAGTGATTTTATTGGCATTGAGGAAGGGTGGTGTAATAGTTCTTTATAATAAAAAAATTAAGAATCGGAATAATACAAAAATTAAACAAGAGACTAACGAACTATAAGAGGAATGCAATAAAATCAGAGTGCATTTCTCAGCAGCCATTCTAACAATCAAAACGACCATAAATCGTCCAGTTTCCGGCGTGATTCACAATGTTTGGGAGATTGCTGATTGGAAGCGCATTGAAACATGCATGTGCATAAGCTGCTGTCCCATAGATAAGCGAAATATATTCACACATGAATGACTGAACATTAAAATATTAAGCTCGTATACTTTTAAAGACTTAAATTGTGTGCCTAGAGTTAATGAAACGAAATAAATCTTAAAGGTGCACATTCACACCAAAATACCTGAAAATAAAATTGTGTATATTGTATACTTATAGAGGTTTAATTTGTGCACATCAATTTAATGAAACGACATAAATTGCAACAGATAATGACGTCCTCCCGTATAAATTAATATAATTATTTTTGTTCTGTAGTTGAAATAGGGGCTCGTGTCTTTAATTCAATTGGACAACTTAGAACAATTATATTAATTTATACGTAATGAAATCTTCATATGTTAAGATTCTTTTCGTTTCAATGCAAGCCTCTAAAAATATACAATTTTGACACTTTTATTTTCAAGCATTTGGTGTGAATATTCCCCTTTAACAGTGTCCCTAATAATTTCAGGACCCGACAACCGCTATACAGAAGATGGCTGCTTTCCTGGAGGTGTCGCTTAGTGATCAGTTCCTGCAGGACATGCTGATTGCCAGCAAGTTTGAAAACATGAAAGATGCACCCGTGGCGGAAATGGTGAAACAGTTAGCTATTTCGGATACTGAGAATGTCAGCTTTTACGGGAAAGGTAGGCCTATTTCGCTCATTATATGAAAGGGGTAGTAAGGGGTATTTTAGAATGAACCTACCGGTACTAAATGTTGCGTCTCCTATTGAAAGCAATTCACCTTTCCAGAGTATCCATCCATCACCTGACCTCGTATGACGTCATAATCAAGTTAATCAACTCAGCGCGTGTATGATGACATCATAATCATTACATCACAAAGGGTTCCATATAGACGGTCATCAAATCTCAAACAATCCGACACGTTGCAGGAATTGTGTGTCTTTGTAATGGTTTGCTATTTAATAAACATGCTGTTGAATATTTTGAAACTAATTTGGCTGGGCGCTGCTGCTGCCATAGGCAGCCACAGCACCCAGTCAAATTAGTTTCGAACTATTCAACAGCTTGCCTGTATAGTTTTCTTGAAATCGATAGTCAGGGAGTTCAGGGATCGATCGATCCCAACACGAGCGAGGTGTGGGTGGAGCTTAGCTAGAGATAGGCGGGACATAGCTAAAACTGGAAAGGTCCATTACACGTAGCTACAACAAATAGCAAGTCGAAGTAACGCCATTCATTTGACTAAATAGAACGGAATCATTTCGTGAGAAACTTGCCTATGGACAACTGCTAGCAGAATGTCAAAGCCACATTTAAATACTTAGCTTAGAACTATACTGAGCGTACATGCGTGCATGTGTGCGTGCATGTGTGCTTCTGTTAAATATATGACATTTATGAAACATACCCTGTCCCAGTTCTAGGGTCACCAACATGATCGAAATTTAGCATCAATCTCTAAAATACTACGCACAACTAATAAGGGCAATTGCAATAGGAAACATCATCTAGGAAACATCATCTTTAAAATAATGTACTGCCATATGCAAGTACGTGATATTGTGGTGCAGTTGCGTGTAATGTAAAATTTAATACCTTCAGAGTAAACTGTGCTCTATCTCACAACAAGGTGATGGTGGATAACTCTATGCCATGTGGTAATCTCGCCGCATTGCAGACTGTCGCAAGAGATTTGATTTTCGAATATTTGAGAAACTTTGCGTAATTTTCGTACGACATGGTTTGGTCTGGCATGCTGTATCTTTGGCAATATTTAGTCTGTTTATTGTCACGCGATTTGGCGTGGCTGAAGCGGGCAATCAAGGGCGCGTACAATGGGTTTTTGGTCGCCTTGTAGCCTACATATTGCGACGTATTTGAAAGTACGCCTGCCTTTCTGAGCTCGCACGCGTGATCTCCGCGCTCACAACGCTAGGCATTCGTGCACGCTAGGGAACGTTCGTCGGTACACGTGTGCGTGCGTGTGAGCGTACGTTAATGTGTGTCGTTGTGCACGTGTCGTGTCCGATTGTAGCTTAGGCCCGCTTTATAAGTCGAACTTTCTATCGCGCCGCCCTAATGACGACTGGTTGATTTATATAGTGGACTCTGTCATTTTTTGATGACAGATTGGTGACAGATCTCTGGCAGATTTAGCTGGCACGGCACAAGAGAAGTTCGACTTATAAATCGGGCCTAATTGTATTTGAGCCATGCCATTAGTGGAGCGCACTACTCGTGTTGCTCGAACCTGCTTTTTCACCTCCGATAGCACGATAGCACCTACACCCTAATGAAGAAAGAAGACATTGAAGAAGATGAATTGTGCTGCATTGCCACCTTGCCATCAGACTCTTTCCTTATGGCATTAAGTACGTGCTCTATGCTTTGCGATGTGCAGACACTACCTGCCCAATGACATCGAGTCATTCATTGAATTATTGATGAATAGAAACCGGGCAGAAATCCAAGCCTTAGTGGAGCTATGGCAGCCGCTTCCACGAGTCACTACTGATCCTAATGCATCTGATTATGTCGTCCGCTTGGAAATCAAACCAGAGAATCAGTTTTTAAAGTGATCGACCATGGAATGAACATGGAAGCTGATTCTGAGGTAGATGACTACAGCAGCGAAACGAATTTTGAGGAGTACTAACAATGGCCCGGTGATAGTTGGTCAAAGGGTGATGATTACGATGATAACCAATATTGATACCCGATAACATTCCAGTTATATCAGTTAACACAACCGACATGTTCGTCTTGAGTTGAATCAACGATGTACCCTACAGTTTCTTATTTCTTTAAAGCATAAAATGTAGATTCCGTATTATTACCAGTTCATCGTCGACAGGAATATGATCGCTGTTGAAAGTTATTGCGTATCATAATATAGTTGTAGTGTGCAGTGTTTCGTACTGGTTCGGCACTGTAGCATTGGAGGTATGGTAGGAATGAGAGAGAGAGAAAGAGAGAGAGAGAGAGAGAGAGAGAGAGAGAGAGAGAGAGAGAGAGAGAGAGAGAGAGAGGTGGAATGGAGCGAATGAGTGAGTAAGTGAGATAGAGTTGTGTGCGCGTGTGCGTGCATGGACGTGGATGGAGAGATGAAGGGGTGTGAGGGAGAGGGAATGGGGATGTAGTTAGGGAGGGAGAGAGAAATGGACTAAACGATGTTCGCTGTTGTGATTCTTTAGGTCAACTAGTTCATGATTAGTCCTGCCAGCCTTCCACTTTCGAAGAGGCGTCATGCCAAAGAATGCACACCTTTTGCCGAATTTCCCAAAATTCAAATTATCTATCTCATGTTCTGCCCCGATCAGACTATAGCAAACTGATGCACGGAAAATATACTCTCATGGCATCACAATAACGTCATGTTAACGAAGTTAAAAATATATTCTTTGTATATCAACTTATATAGGCCTATGTTAAAATATATTAAGATTCTTGAGATGATATACATAGAATAAAGCGTGCTGTGTGCCATCGTTTAGACACACCAACATACTGTCAAATCTATAAGTGATAACTTCATAATGTCGTCACAAAATAAATGCCGGAATGCCAACATCGGTTTTGGGAAGACTTTAGAATAAGCTCTTATATATTAGAAAATCCTGGTTGTCAAATTATCAAAGCTTTTTTTCAGTAAATGTTATTTTTCAACATTAAACACTACTAAAATATTTTACTATGTATTTATTTTAGGAAAGATTGGAGGCTGGGTAAACACTTTTACAGTGGCTCAAAATGAACTGTTTGATGCAGCTTACAAAGAACAGATGGAGGGGTCAACGGTTACGAGTATCTACCATTAACGGCATTTTGTTAATGCGTATTGTGTATAAAGTAATTAAATAGCTGAATATACCTATTCATATCGTCGTTCTGTTGCCTTGTGGCCATCATAGCTTCGCTCCAGTATACCCACGAGGAGAGTGCTTCAAATATGTGTGGATAACGATGGAGGCATCCGATTGGTCACTCAAGTATATGACGTCATAATAAATGAACTGGTATTAAGCATTTTAGCTGGCAATGAGCGCCCGCGTGCGGTTGAGAGAGAGAGAGAGAGAGAGAGAGAGAGAGAGAGAGAGAGAGAGAGAGAGAGAGGGGGGGGGGGGTAAAGAAGGGTGGAATGGAACGAATGAGTGAGTAAGTGAGATAGAGTTGTGCGTGCGTGTGTGCGTGCATGGACGTGGATGGAGAGATGGAGGGGTGTGAGGGAGAGGGAATGGGGATGTAGTTAGGGAGGGAGAGAGAAATGGAGGGAGTATTAATGACTAGGCCTTATAGTGGTTTTTCATTTTCACATATATGAATTTCTCGCTTATTTATCTTTTTATGAACACGCTGTCTCAAGATACTGTCGTTCGGCTCGAGCGGTCGGATACCGGCCGTACCAGCTGAGCTGGGTACGTGCCGCCCGTCCTGGATTCGTTTCCTGAACACGCCCCTCTGGGTAGAGCCATAAGCACATATAGGCCTATGGGAGAGATAGCGTTGTGAAAACGACTAATTTCGTTAAGGCGTGTAGCGCGCATACGCGCGCTAACCGCTGCATTGACAGAGCACGTGTAGGACGTCCAAGAGCGGGTAGCGCTTTTAGTGTACCGAGCGGGTACGTCAAGTTCGTTAAAGCGCATGATGCGAATGCGCGCGCCGAGACGCTGTTTGTATGGAGCGCGTAGTTACCACCTAGATAGGATGGCGCTTTTAGTGTACCGAGATGGTACCCTGTAATCCTTATTTGATGTCCTGTTCCAGTTAAATCTGGCATTAATCAAGATCAAAATTCAACGAGCTTTTCAAATCTGTAAACCATTTCAAAATCGGCTAAGGAATGGCTGAGTTATCCAGGGAAAACTTTTAATGATTATCTTCAAAATATTGCCGTGACGTCATAACCACGAGGACGCAAAACCTCTAGAATGTTCTAGAACGTTCGACTGCGCTATTATTAGGTACACGCTGATTGGCTGTTGCTCGAACTATGATTGGATGGAGCCTGCGCCTGTGACGTCATGAGGAGTATAAAAGGAGACACGATCAAGTGATCGAGAGCATGCTCGGCCAGGGGCTGAACATGTTGGATCTGTACCAGCTACTAACGAGCGCGACAGACAATACGCATCTTCCTTCACTATGTGTCGGGGTTTTATCCCGTAGCGTGCAGTTCTCAAACCCACCGCACTAAAACAATTTTGTAACTCCCCATTTATGGGAGTAATTTGGAACTTCTGATAATTGTTCACGAATATTAACATCTACATTCGGAACACAAATTTGCGGTGAGGCCTTTACGGCCTGAATATGTGAGGCTACAGATGTAGAGGCAGGATGTTCTTTGATGGATGACTCGCTGAATCTGCCTAAAAGTGGTATTTCAATCGCCGCCGCATTAATCGTGTAGGTTCTTTCTACTTTCGACCACAGCAAGTAAACTCTGTTCAGTGCGTCTTCAGAGCTGGCTGACGTCCCTAGCACCGTGAAGCTTTGTTTTGTATCTTCGTTTGCCTCTGACAACCCGCGCTTGTGATCGGGTTGTTCACACCTTCCATTCGTGCCATCGGTGTATGGAACCTTTCTTCACCACGTAGTACTATCGTATCTATTACTGACTGCTCGTTAGACATTCTTTGAGGCTTACAGTGCTGAGCGATGTACTCCCACCATTAGTGTTCTTGCGGGAATCTTGTTTGTGGAAAACAGCTTGCGGGAACTTTCCAGCTTCCTGGGAATGCATCAACGTGCGTCAACTACGGAATGACGTATCAATTTCAGTAACACGGTAGCCTAACTTAAGAATGACTACTGAGTATTCAAGTAACTATACTTCACATCTTAATTATTTCGCTGTTATGTACTTTGCTAATTATATTATATCCGTAAGAACGGTCCCGGTGACTAAAAGGAACCGTAACAGTCTTAGGACCGCTAGTTATAATTTGTGTATTTGTTGATAATTGTTCTCATTTTCCTCAATGTGTTGCTAACCACACAATGGTAGATTCGTTTACCTGTACTGTTATATATATCTTGATCATTTGACACCGTATTGATTGTTCCGGTTAGATTATGTATATATATGGCCAGTGGCCATCCATTCATATGTTTTGTTTATTCATAGAAAATATAGGATTGCAGTGCACGTAGGAAACACTATACAGCAACATTTATATATGCAGCACTTTCTCCCGCCACCAACAATTTTTCACTGAGGTCGGTGTCCATGCTATAACTCTGTTTATCCTGGCATGCTACTGACTAAACCTTTTCTATTCAGCTCAATAGGATAGGGTCAAAATGATTAGAGACACGTTCTTCATTACATACTGTGTAATTTACTCTTCTCTTCCGGTAGTGCGATAATCTAGCCCCGCACTCCGGTAAGACTCATAAGTAAGATTTTGTCTCTCTTCGCGTTCCACTCAGCCTTGTGGCTTCTTAATTGTTTGAATGTCCCCATCCGCATCATGGGATAATCTGACTCTGGGAAGCTATTGCGGTTTCCGAGCGGTAATGACCAGGGTGCGGTGTCACACACATTCCCATGTATCTTTGGATACCTAATAGTTAGCACTTTAAGCCAATGTAGGAAAGAACTGCGAAAACACATGTATTAATTATTATTTTATTTACTGACAATCCTCCCGCACCGCAGTGCAAAACTGGCAACTTGTATATAAACCTAATGACAGGTAAAACGGTTAGTTCCATAGGACCCAGTGACGGGCGAGATACGTATTACCACCGAATTCCGTTAAAATGTCTGGGCATGATATTTAGATCTGCCAGGCCCTTGCGGGAAGGACATTTACGGTGGGTATTCGTCTCTCTCACCCCCACCATAACGATAAGAGAAATGGTCTAATAATGCTTTTGTGAAATGTAACCCATGTCTTGTAATGTTTTATGTGGTTACGGGGCGGGATGTCCGGATTCTTATCCAGTTCGGAGATCCTGCTAAGTAACATGTATGAGCGCTGTCTCTAGTATTGATGTCTTGGGGCATCTGTTCTCCATGACAGGCGTGTCTAATAGCTAAGTAGATATCAGCCAGTTGCGGCCTAAAAGAATTCTTGTTCTGAAAACAACTAAAAGGAATTAAGCAAAGCAGAAGGCCCGCAGAAATAAAGCGGCAACTACTAATACAGCAAAGCAAGAATTACATAAGATGGTAACAAGGGAATCCATCGGGAATCCCCCGTCCCGTCTTCATGTAAAACAGTACGCACCCCCATAGTCATAATCTCACTAGGTATGGTTTTTTTCTTTCTAAAGCATTTTTTATTGAAATATTAGAGTAGGCCCATTTTTTTCCTACTATTCTTCTCCCGCTTTAAGCAGTGGCGACACCTTCCCGAGACGGAGGCATTCTGCTTTGCTCAATTAGCTTTTAGTTTTTAGAAATAAGAACTATTTTGGCCGCAAATGGCTGGTATCTGCCTAGCTATTAGACACGGCTATCATTGAGAACAGATGCCCTAAGACACCAATACTGAAGACAGCGCTCATACATATTACTTAGTAAGATCTCCGAACTGGATAAGAATGCGAACATCTTGCTCCGTAACCACATAAAATGTTACAGGACACAGGTTACTTTTCATGAAAACATTATTAGACAATTGTACTATAGTTGTGGTGGAGGTAAGAGAGACGAAAACCAACCGTAAGTGTCCTTCCCGTGGGCGTGGCTGATCTAAATATCATGCCAGACATTCTTATGGAGTTCAGTGGAGATACGCATCGTGCCCGTCACCAGGTTCTATGGAACTAACCGTTTAACCTGTCGTTAGGTTTATATACAAGTTGGCCAGTTTTGCACTGTGGTGTGGGAGGATTGTTCAGCAAACAAAATAATAATTAAGATATGTTTTCGCAGTGCTTTCCTACATTGGCCGAAGTGGTAACTACTAAGTATCCGAAGATACAAGGGGAATGTATGTGATAACACACCCTGGCCATCACCGCTCGGAAACCCTAATAGTTTCCCAGAGTCGGATCAGCCCATGGTGCAGATAGGGAAATCCAAACAATTAATAAGCCACAAAGCTGAGTGGAGCGTGAAGAGAGACAGAATCTTGGAGTTATGGGTCTTACAGGAGTGCTGGGCTAGATTATCGCATTGCCGGAAGAGAAGCATATACTACAGATTTTTAAACGAAGAAAGGGTCTCTAATCATATTAAACCTATCCTATTGAGCTGAATAGAAACGGTTTAGTTGGTAGCATGCCGGGCTAAACAGAGTTATAGCATGGACAGCGACCTCGGTGAAAAATTGTTGGTGGCGGGAGAAAGTGATGCATATATAAATGTTGCTGTACAGTGTTTCCTACGTGCACTGTAGTCCTATATTTTCTACAAATAAACAAAACATTTGAACTGATGGATACTGGCCATATATATATATATAAACTAACCAGAACAATCAATACAGTGTAATATGATCAGAATTATATATCTTAGTACAGGTTAACGAACCTACTACGGTGCGGTTAGTGAAAACACCTTACAGAAAATGAAAATAACTATAGACATATACAGAAATTATAACTAGCGGTCCTAAGACCACTACGGTACCTTTTAGTCATCGGGACTGTTCTTACGGATAAAATTTAATTAGAAACGTACATATAGCGGAATAATTAACATGTTAAGTATAGTTACTTGAATACTCGGTAGCCATTCTTAAGTTAGGCTATCATGTTACTGAAATTGATACATCATTCCTTAGTTGACGCGAGTTGATACATTCTCAGGAAGCTGGAAAGTTCCCGCAAGTTGGTTTCCGCAAACAGGATTCCCGCAAGAACACTCATGGCGGGAGTGCATCGCTCAGGACTGTAGGCATAATGGAATCTCTAATGAGTAGTCAGCAAGAGATACAATAGCATTACTGCTGTGAAGAAAGTTCCTGTACACCGATGGCACGGATGGAAGTTGACAACAACCTGATCATAAATGGGGTTTGTTAGATGAAGATACAAAACAAAGCGTAACGGTGCTGGGTACGTCAGCCAGCTCTGAAGATGCACCGGGCAGAGTTTACTTGTTGCGGTTCGAAAGTTAGAAGAACCTACACGACATTAGTGCAGTGACAGTTGAAATACCACTTTTAGGCGTGGCCGGCAGATCCGGCAAGTCATCCATCAAACATCCTGCCTCTACGTCTGTAGAATCACATATTCAGGCCGTAAAGGCCTCACCGCAAGTTTGTGTTCCGAAGTAGATATTAATATTCGTGAACGATAATTAGAAAGTTCCAAATTGCTCCCGAAAGTAGGGAGTTACAAGATTGTTTTAGTGCGGTGGGTTGGGTAACTGCTAGTACAGGTCCAACCTGTTTGGCCCCTGGCCGAGGATGCTCTCGATCTCTGGATCGCTTCTCCTTTTATACCCATTGTGACGTCACAGGCGCAGGCTCCAACCAATCATCATTAATAGCGCAATCGAATGTTCTAGAATATTCTAGAAGTTCTGCGTCCACGTGGTTATGATGTCACGGCACTATTTTGAAGATAATCAAGAAGGGTTTTCCGTGGATAACTCAGCCATTTCCTAACTGATTTTGAAATGGTTTACAGATTTAAAAAGCCCGTCGAATTCTGGCCTTGATTAATGCCAGATTCAACGGGAACAGGTAATCAAAAATGATTACAGGGTACCATCTCGGTACACTAAAAGCGTCATCCTATCTTGGTCGTAAACTACGTGCTCCATCAAAAATAGCATCCAAGCGTGCGCATGCGCACTATGCGCTTTAACGAACTTAGTCGTTTTCACAACGGGATCTCTCCCATAGGCCTATATACAGTTATGGCTCTACCAAGGGGGCCGTGTTCAGGGAACTAATCCAGGACGGGCGGCGCGTACCCAGCTTAGCTGGTATGGCCGGTACCCGACCGGTCGAACCGAACTACACCCTCTCTCTCCCTCTCTCTCTCTCTCTCTCTCTCTCGCTCTTTCTCTCTCTCTCTCTCTCTCTCTCTCTCGTCAGTCAAATGAAGATACTGCCTCTAGGAAAGGGTGAAGAATGGAAAGGTCTAAACACTGTTGGAACAGTCCAGCAAAGATACATATAAAATCTAGAACGACGTGTACCCAGACTTGAATAAGAACCTTCTGCATGTGTGTACAATCAGATATGAATGGTTAAAGAATTATCTGTTGCTACATAGTGTGTAAGAATATATAATAAATGTTGAATGCATTAAGCACCACCCGTAAACAAAGTATGAAAATAAATAATGTTGCTGACATGAATATGTGTGCAGCAGATGTCAATGAGAAGTGTCTGAATCAGTCATGCAACTGATCATGTCCTTTACAAAGCCTCCAAGATCCATACCAAACATTTGTTGATCTTCGCGGGATACCAATATTATCTACCACACATGAAAAAATAAATCAAATACGCTCAGAGAACACAGGAAAGGGGTCTTAAGTATTACACTCTCTGAGGAAAGAGGCGAAGATGACTGTCACTGATCTGGCATATGACCTTTCTAAAGATATTTCCAGACTAGGCCATAATCTACTCAGAGCCAGATTGCATCACGATCAATACACTAAAGCCCATGAAGTGGTGCGTCCTCCATCGCTCATCAATGACACTGGTGAGACTGGGCAGCCAACATATATTTAATCATTTGTAGCCTTGCTATTTCTTGTCTAATTTGACATATGAGTCTGATTGTTTTAACTGATTGTATAGCATCACAACGTATTTGCAAAACTGCTGCTTTGCATGTGGAATGGCTCTGTAGGTCTAATGAATGTCCTTTCCGACACATTTTGAATTTTTACTATGACTGTTTACGTGTAGGAAAATATATTATATGTATCTGGAAACCTTTACCAGTATTATGATCTATATGCAACCAGATATTTAGTTTGTTATTGCTAAGCCTGGTTTATTTTCTGAATGATACATTTTCCCAATGATGTTCATAATGGACGGTTATTTTTCATTGTACAGCATCAGATCAGGAGGATATATATTCGTTAATGCACCACTTATGATGCTATGGCCAACTCTTACATTTTTTTGGTAAGTTCTAACAGTTACATAAATTAATTCAGTGATTAACTATGATCACAACATAGTCAGGGTCATATGTCGAAATGGGCATTAATTTTTACAGCCAATTGTGCAAAGTAGCCCCAAAATACAAAATTCAAACACATAGCTATGAGACAGTTGGACTGTCATAAGCATGTCAATTTGATTTTTTGCAGATACTATGCCATATTTTTCTCTAGAACTCAACTTTTATGCATTGTGGTATTTTAGACCGCATATTGACAAGTTCTTTATGTTTTTAATAAATAAGTTCTTTTTCAATTATTCAACTTCCAACTACAAATTCTCAGTAACCTGATTGAATTTTATAACGCTGTTTGCTTTCTCCTATTATGCAATTTCAGATCATCTACAAATTCGATATGTTTCTTCCTCTCGTCCAGGAATCCTGAAGTTTCAAACTGATCCACTAAACAAAATTGGAGTTATCATTCGGAAACCGATTTTCAAGATGGCTGTCAGTGGCTGGAAGCCATCTTGTACTTAGGATCAGCATCAATTTTGATGTGTTTCCTCCCCAGGCCTAGTCCAACGACACTATAAAGTTTCAAAGCAATCCGATAAACGGTAATGGAGTTATCATCCGGAAACCAATTTTCAAGATGCCCGTTAGTAGTTGGCGGACATTTTGGATTTCGGATCATCACCTATTTCGATAAGTTTCTTCCTCAGACCTAGTCTAATTATCCTATGATGTTTCAAAGCGATCCGATAAAAAAATAGCTGACTTATTGTGCGGAAACGAATTTACAAGACGGCCGTCTTGGTTTTGTGATGTGCTCTCGCACCGATGAGACGGCTCTGGCAAGGCAGCGTGTACACAGCACGGGAAAGAGGCCATCTCCGTGTGGTGAACCAATGGCAGTCTCGGCCGTTGCAGACGTCACATTTGTAATCTCACTTTCAACTTGGTATTTGCCAATAGCCGGCTGACTAGTCGCAACTCATCGCCATTACAGCCAGCTTGGTGTACCTGCATTCAGGAGTGAATGACTAAGGTCAAGTTCGACTCGTAATCATAGTTAGCTATAGCTAACTAGATTACCAGTCGAACTTCAAATAGTTAACTAGCTAGTCAACTATAATCAACCAAGCACCCGAGCTCGGTTCAGATGGTTAGTGCAAAATTTGCGTAAGTTTCAAAATGGCGGACACCGATCGCTTTCCATGAATAAATGCATATAAAAGTGTAAATATTTCATTAAATAACTTAGGTTTGATGAAATTATGCTTTCCCATTGTATGTCAATGTTCCCAAGTCCCTATTTCTTCCCACATTATGTCATATGGATTCTTTTTGACGTCTTAACGGACAAAAATAACCCATTTTCGTAGGTCATCAAAACAGACGACAGAAAGGGTTAATGGAGACTGGTACCCGGCTCCAAATTTTCGGCAATAGTGATTCAATGGGGAACCGGGTACCAACGAAGTATAGTTAACTATTCAGTGTTCGGCTTGACATAGCGACTACGCAATGTTCAGTAACCCATGAAACTGACTATAGTTAGCGAGTCGAACTTGACCCTAGTAGATTAATTGCTTATGTTGCACGAGCCCTTCAACTTTGGCATCAAAGGAGTGTAGTTAAACATCCGGTTGTCTGACAGCAGGAAAACTGGCAGTTTATTATAAATCGAGTTTAACCCGTTGAACATGAAATGCAGAGTTCGAAAACTAAATTACAATTTAAATTTTTATTTAAATAATATTATATTGAATATTTTGAAGCTAATTTGATTGGGAGGTGTTGCGGCCTATGGCAGCAACATACGGCAGCAACTTATTCCTGTTAAATTTGTTTTTGAAGTATTCAATAGTTTATCTGGGGATTTACCTTGGAATTTGGATTTTGAGACTCCAGCGTCCAAGCGGTTAAAGTTTAGAGGAGTTAGCGCTGATGTAATAAACGCGCTTAACCCGAGTGTACCTGTAGACATTGTTATATGAATAGCAAGGGCGAATATTGACAACACACATTAAATACAATATCCTGTTAGATCAATAAAAACGCAATAACTTGAGTTAGGGACGATATTTAGTTATCCATAGCGAATGCCTAATGACGTCACCAGATGCAACCTAATGATTGGCTGTATTATTTCCTGTCAAATAGCCAATAATTGGGCATGTATAATATTACAAGAACCAGACCGATCGTTACGCTGACTCATAGCGATGCAACCTCAAAGAGACTGATGTTATATTGCCAACTGCTCAAACGGGATCCTCACCGCTAAGCAATGCACACAATTGTTCATAATAAAACTCGCACAATTACATGGCAGAATCACAATGAATAATACCATAAAAATTCTGAGCGATTACTTCAGGAGATCAGAACAATCACGACGCCTTTCTTATGTAATGCACATGGTTCAGTCCTGGGTCCGTTGCTATTTGTCCTCTACATAAATGGTTTACCAAATGTGACCAGTAGCAGTACAACAGTATACCCCTTTGCAGATGACACTAAAGTATTCAGAGCAATATATAACAATGACGACACCATCCAGTTCCTAGAAGATATCTATCGCGTTCAAGAATGGGCAGACAAATGGCGTTTATGCGTTCACCCAGATACATGTACGGTAATGTGAATCGGATACTCATGTAGCGCAGATCGGTCGGACGGGTACGGGACGACGGTTCCAGATAAGTTCCAAGCTTGCCACCCTGGGTAGGATAGTATGCGTGTATAAATCCCTATGGGAGAGGTTTCGTTAAAACGGCTAAGTCTGTAAGAGCACGCAGCGCGTATGCGCACGCATCAGAGCTTCCCTGGCAACACGTGTCAGTATTGAGAGAGTGTATGGAGTAGTAGTGTCGGAATTAAAATGATACCACCTCCCTCAACTGGCCGCCGTTCGGCGATCCGTGGCCCTCACAGCCCTCTCAATCCCTGGCAATAGGGTTGCATGTGGTTGGTGTAGGCCTCTAGATGGAGGCCCCAGGGTTGCAGGTGGTTGGGGTATGCCCCGGGATGGAGGGCCCCAGGGATTGAGAGGGCGGTGGGGGCCACGGATCGCCGAACGGCGGCCAGTTGAGGGAGGTGGTATCATTTTAATCCTGACACTACTACTAATGATACCACTGCCCGGCCGCACGGCTTGCCGGAGCCATGGCCACCACTGCCCTCTCAAGCAGCGGAGACCATGAGGTACAACCTCCCTGGCCGCCGGATCCGTGGCCCCAACCGCCCACTCAATCCCTGGGTCATAGGCTGTTGAGAGGGAGGTAGGATCACACTACTACTACCAGGGTCTTAACGCCCATTTAGAGACAAGCCTCCACACTGATATGCACCACTGATCGTCATCAACCACAGGGCCGGCCTCTCTCTCTCTCTCTCTCTCTCTCTCTATTCTGTGTAGGCTCAGACAAACAAGTAGTCTCTGCCAGAGTCGCATCGGCATGATGGAACAACCCCTAGTGGCTTCCATCTACCTTGACAACGCTCACCTGGGAGGATACTAAAGTGATTAGCATTTGAACCATGGCAGACTCTGGCATGTTCACATGTTACGCAGAGAATCTGGTGCTGAGCAATGGTCTCCAGCAGACAACCACGTCCTACCCTCTCCACCCCATAGAAGTGGCAGACAGACTCGATCTCTTTACATGGGTGAAAGCGGTCGTAAATGTTTCCCCGCAAGGGGTCGCCCCAAGGATTGTACTGGGGGTCATCCCGGAAGTGGGCCCACTTGGCATCCAATATCATGGCAGTCTCAGCGCCCTGGGCCACTGCTGTAGACGCCAGCAGAGCAGTATGATGAGAATCATGGCTATATATGAAGAGTTAAACTGAACAGAATGAACCCCTCGAGAAATATATGTGCCAGATCGAGCCCTGTTCCATCCAGATCGATAGTGATCTTCATCCCCTCAGGGGCAGGGGCTAGCTGCTTCACTCTGCCGCCGGCTAAGAAACGTAGCTCTAGGACTATATGAGTCGTTTGCGGGCTAGTGAGTCTGACCTGCTGAAGCAGTTTAACAGCACCCTTGACTTTGGAGACATGTGACATACCATCTACCCGTAGGGTACCCTCCTGGAAGTTAACAGCTTCTTCTGGTCGATCGAATGGATGACGCAGCAGGAGCTCTCCACCTGTAACCCCGATCCGGTGACCCACCCTCGTCAGGGAGACACCGTCGCCTATGTAGGTGAGGAAGGATGATCCCAGGTTGTAGAGCTTTCGAATTGTCCCATCTTTTTTTCACAACAGTGGAGAGGGGAGTTACCTCTATGTCAATGGCTGCAGGAGGCTCTACGTGTGGTGTCAGGCTTAGCTATCGTGGCGCTCGGGATCAGCCTACTCCGCCGCTAGCAAATCAGCTATAAGACTCTCTACAGTAGCAGTGGGGACCACGGTGAGACACTGAACCAGCTTGGCATACCCTACAGCCACTATACCCGCTGCCAACATGCACATCCAAGGGCTGGAGGGATCGGCAGCGCATCCTTTTTCCAGCTTGTAGTATCGCAGAGCCTTGTTCAGCACTGAGTCCAGTGAGACCATGGCGGTCTGTAACTACTGGAACACATCTGACTGATACTTCCGATCCTTGTAGAAACCTTTAGCTCGCAGGAGCTGCTCAACGATACTCCCGCCAATGATAAGGTATTCGAGGAAGCAGATCTGTCCCTTGCCAAATCCTAGATAGAGCTTCACAGCTGTCAGCTCCTCTGTCAGCTCCGCGAGCTCATCTGGTGTCTTCTTCTTGTAGTCCTTCAACTCCCTCCGGACGACATCATAGTACTTCTCGCATAGCTTGAGCCCAGACATGTTTAAGATGTCTCAATAGAGATGAATATTCCTGAGTACCAACCTGGCCACCTGGCCGATGCAGACTGGGAAGATCTTATTAGCTCTCTCGACAGGGGATGCAGACGTTTAACCACGTTGTATACTCAGTGCGTAAACAATGCCGTCAACGGTACAGATCGTGAAGCAACTGTCCGAGAGTCAGGCAAGTCTTCAGAAGGTGGAGAACCTGCTGCGAACCAAGACACAGATGTTACTGACCAAAGCAAAACCTCTGGCAGTCCATGTCGCCAGTAATGTGGCGGCGAATGTGGCCATGGTGAAGATGACAGGGGGAAATGAGGTTCTTCCTGCCGCCACTGCGGCTGTCCTCGCTACAGTGGTGAGTGGGGTGGCTGGGCACTGTCTCGGAATAACTCACCCCATCCCAAATATCGCCCTCAGTGGGGCCTCCTGCACTGTTGCCACCAAGATCATGGGTGAACGTGTTACACTAATGGAGGCAGCGGTTCTAGGGCTAGCAACGAGTGCAATTTCTTATTATTATTATTTTATTATTATATTTGACAATCAGCGTAACTCCAACCCGTGTTATTCAGCATCCGCCTCCTCGCCTTTCTGACCCAGCAGTCAGGAAGGGAACCACGCTGGAACGTCCATACGTGGGAAAGAAATGGATCGCCCATACCCAGGACATTTATCCCGTACCAAACATTACTGCTAGTCGTCTGTTAAAGTACGCTAAGTTCCAACGGATGTTGTCTCCCACCGTATCCGTTTCCGTACCACAACTTCAGCCGACGGTACCGCACACTGCCATCACAAAGACAACTGCAGCCACCACCACGCCAGCTACAACCGGCATCATCACGTCAGGTCCCGTCACCACCGGATCAGCAACATTGGCAACTACTAGTACCGCCACTGCTACACGGATGGATATCCTGGAACCAGCGGTAACTGTGAGGGACATCATGGAGGCCCATATTTCCGTCACCATCACTTCGCATGTTTCGGACAGTGCAAATAATAATAATAATGATGAGAGCATTTCAGCAATGACAGTGCATTCACCACGACCTACCACCATTAGTCGCGGGACCCAAACTCGATGGAGAAATTTCGCTGCTGAGGTGTAATCATGTGTAATTCAGTAGAAATGTTAATAGGCGATTCGTGGAAATGTGTTAATTATTACTTTATTTTTGACATACTTTTCTTCTTACTATATATGTTAGATCAATTGAATCCCATCCCTAGGATGACTACGGTTATCCTACACAGCCGCACACTTTAAGTGTCCGGTTGTGTCTCCTACAAAATGAGCACTGTGGGCTCTAAAGTTGTAAGGACATCGTGTGCGACATAAGAAATACAACCTCCCACAGTGCAATAACATCACAACCCCGTCATGCAGTCTCAGCCGCACTGAGGTTGCCTGACAAACAAGTTTTAAGTTATTATTATATATCTTATTTTTCTTATTAATTTTCTTCCTGTCTTAGATGTCAGGACGGATATGGAGTCAGCGAGAGCTGCCCGTTGCGGACCCGCAAGGTCGAGCCGCAAACAGATATTTTAGATATATATAATAATAATACTTGTTGAAACGGGTTGCATGCCCCTTTATTTACCTTGGGTACGCAAATAATTCGGCATAATTAATAAAAACATACCTCATAAGGGTATGTTACATAGGTAATATTTATATACCTTGTCTTTTTGTTATTATATTTTTATATATATTTATAAACTTAAATTGTGGTACGTTGGAGCTTGGGTGTTCTTTGCGGTGATTTTGATTATCCGCACTAACAGGAACACCCATGCGAGCTATTGTTTGGGATCATATACTAAATAAAGTTATAGCATGCACCGTAATATTAATAATAAAAAGAACACAAAAAAGAAAGGCCTGGAAAAATAATTCCAGGTCAAAAATTGAAAACTAAAAGTATGCCTCCCCCTCCTCTTGGCACCCCTATGTGCTCTGTCTCTTGAATACGTGTCTATGCATCACTACTCCTCTCCAGCCACGCGGCTACCCGGGAAGTCTATGATTCCTGCCTAGCGTAGGTCCGTGCATCGATCCGCCATGCGCGATCATTTGCCGCGGATGTCAAACTAGGAGGGGGTGGTGTAGTTCGGATCGACCGGTTGGGTACCGGCCGTACCAGCTAAGCTGGGTACGCGCCGCCCGTCTAGGATTCGTTTCCTGAACACGCCCCTCTGGGTAGAGCTATACGCGTATATAGGCCTATGGGAGAGAGAGAGCGTATAGAAAAACGACTAAGTTCGTTAAAACGCATTTTGTGCATGCGTGCGGCAAGAGCGCGTAGCTGTGACCTAGATAGGATGGCGCTTATAGTATACCGAGCTGGTACTCTGTAATTATTATTGATTGTCTGTTCCCGTTAAATCTGGCATGTATTAAGACCAGAATTCGACGGGCTTTCTAAATCTGTAAACCATTTCAAAATCGGTTGAGAAATGGCTGAGTTATCCAGGAAAACTCATCTTGATTATCTTCAAAATATTGCCTCGATGTCATAACCACGTGGACATAAAGCTTCTCGAATGTTCTAGAACGTTCGACGATGCTATCATTAGCTGTGTGCTGATTGGCTGTTGCTCGAACGATGATTGGATGAAGCCTGCGCCTGTGACGTCATAGAGAGTATAAAAGGAGAAGCGATCCAGTGATCGAGAGCATGCTCGGCCAGGGGCCGAACAGGCTGGAGCTGTACCAACTATTATCAAGCGCAATGCGCGTCTTTCTTCGCTATGTGTCGGGTTTTTATCCCGTAGAATGCAGTTTCCAACCCACCGCACTAACACAATTTTATAACTCCCCTTCTGCGGGAGTAATTTGGAACTTTCGATAACCATTCATGAATACTACATCTACATACGGAACACAAACTTAAGGCGAGGCCTTTGCGGCCTGAATATGTGAGTCTACAGATGTAGAGGCAGGATGTTCTTTGATGGATGACTCGCCAGATCTGCTGGCCACGCCTAAAAGTGGTATTTCAAATGAGGACGCACCAATCTTTTGACTTTCGACCGCAGCAAGTAAACTCTACCCGGTGCGTCTTCAGAGCTGGTTGACGTAACCAGCACCATGAAGCTTTGTTTTGTATCTTCATTTGCCTCTGACAACCCCCGCTTGTGACGGGTTGTTTACACCTTCCATCCGTGCCATCGATGTACGGGAACTTTGTTCACTACATAGTACTATCGTATCTCTTACTGCCTGCTCGTTAGACATTCTTTTAGGCCTACCGCACTAAGCAATGTACTCCCACCATGAGTGTTCTTGCGGAACCCTTGTTTGCGGAAAACGGCTTGCTGGAACCACCCTGCGACAACTTTCCAGCTTCCGGAGAGCGCATCATCTCACATCGACTACAGATCTACGTGTCAATTTCAGTGACACGGTAGCCTAACTTGGGCATGACTACCAAGTATTCAAGTAACTATACTTCACCATTTAATTATTTCTCTATATAGGTTTTGTTAATTATCTTGTATCTGTACTAACGGTTCCGATGACTAAACGGAACCATAACGGTCTTAGGACCAATAGTTATAATTTTTGTATTTGATAAATAGTTATTTTTATTTTCCTCAATGTGTTGCTAACCACACTATAATAGGTTCGTCAACCTGTATTACTATATATATCTTAATCATTGCCACCGTATTGCTTAACCAGAACAATCCGTTAAATTGTTTTGCTTAAGTATAGAAAACATAGGAATGCAGTGCACGTAGGAAACACTATACAGCAACATTTATATATGCAGCATTTTCTCCCGCCACCAACAATTTTTCACTGAGGTCGCTGTCCGTGCTATAACTCTGTTTAGCCTGGCATGCTACTGACTAAACCTTTTCTATTCAGCTCGATAGGATAGGCTCAAAATGATTAGAGACACTTTCTTCATTACATACTGTAATATATTTTTCTCTTCCGGCAGTGTGATAATCTAGCCCCGCACTCCGGTAAGACTCATAACTCCAAGATATTCCTCTTATCCTTGTGGCTTCTTAATTGTTTGGATGTTCCTATCCGCACCATGGGCTGATCCGACTCTGGGAAACTATTGGGGTTTCCGAGCAGTGATGGCTATGGTGCGGTATCATATACACATTCCCGTGTATCTTCGGATACTTAGTAGATAGTACTTTAAGCCAATGTAGGAAAGCACTGCGAAAACATATGTATTAATTATTATTATTATTATTATTATATTTACTGACAACCCTCCCGCATTGCAGTGCAAAACTGGCAACTTGTATATAAACCTAACGACAGGTTAAACGGTTAGTTCCATAGGACCCGGTGACGGGCGAGACACGTATGCTCACCGAATTCTGTTTAGATGTCTGGGCATGATATTTAGATCTGCTACGCCCTTACGGGAAGGACATTCACGGTGTGCATCCGTCTTTCTTACCCCCCACCATAACGATAGGAGATATGGCCTAACAATGCTTCTGTGAAGTGGTTGCAAGGCGGAATGTCCGGATTTTCACCCAGTTCGGAGATCCCGCTAAGTAACATGTATGAGCGCTGACTGCAGTATTGATATCCTCAGGCATCTGTTCTCCGTGACAGCCGTGTCTAATAGCTAGGTAATTATCGGCCAGTTGCGGCCTAAACTAATTCTTGTTCTGACAATAACTAAACAAGTGATTAAGCAAAGCAGAAGGTCCGCAGAAATAAAGCAGCAACTATTAACTCAGCATATTAGGAATCACATAAGACGGTGACGAAGGAATCCATCGGGAATCTTCCATCCCGTCTTCATGTAAAACAGTACGCACCCCGATAGTCATAATCTCACTAGGTATGGTCTTTTCTTACTACAGCATTTTTGTTTGGAATATTAGAGTGGGCCCATTTTTGCCTGCTACTCTTCTCCCGCTTTAAGCCATAATAGCACTTTCGCGAGACAGAGGCCCACGCGAGGCACATGACTCTCGCAAGGATTCAGTGACGACAGTCCATGCCAGGATAACACTCCTCACCCTAACTTGCACTAGGAGTAGTGCCCGCGTGGGGCACATCACTTTTCGTCTAAGATATTCTTCTTCCTTTAAGCTAAGATGTATAATAACTTATATTAAGCTAAATAGCTATGTCTCGTGTACGGGAGCCTCCCTTGCGGGGATACCTCTGCGGACCTACGAGTCTCTGTGGTACCTCCGGGAGCCCCATGTTTAAAAGTTCATCTACCTGCCTCTATGTCTTGTATTTTCGTATGCTCTTATTGTAGTTTTATCTAGCATATTTTAGGTAAACACATTGTATAGACTTATATTTTTAGGTCACCAAATCAAATCTTGTAAGTCCATAGATCACGAAATAACTATGGACAGGAATACTGGTGACACAAACTCTTGGGATGAGACAGTTGTGTTCAATGTTCGAGGCAATGGTCGCACGGTCCCACCGGAACGATTGAGTTCCACTGGCCTTAGGAGCCGGTTTTTGTTTCCCACAGGGCAGTCTCGTTCAGCTAACCAGCGTCGTCACTCGTCGTGCACTTACGGCGCGGCAAGTCGACATGAGACATCGGAACGGCCCGACACCGCCCGGCGAACTACAGTTCTGTAATGATGTCGATAGCGTGACAGTGAGAGTGAGTGAACCCCAATTTTGAGGCCAAACAGATAATTCTAGGTCACGGGGTCACTAACCGCATACTGAAATATACATTTTTAGCCATAAGTCGGGAACGGAAGTAGATAGAATCACCAGATTTGGCACATACATTCATATTATAGGTAACCAGAGGTTGTCCGGACAATACATCAAATATCTAGGTCACGGGACGGTTCACGAAGTGCATATCGGAATACACATGTTGACAATAATTCTGGATTGCAAGAATGTAGAACCACAAGATTTAATAACACACACATTTAAATTACCCTAGTTTAAGATTGCTTTGAGTTTGAAGTCGGCGGATCAACGATATATGTCACGGGGTCACGAGGTGCATTGTTATTAAGACAGAGTGCAAAGGCATGAGTCACTATCTCCCTCTAGTGATTTATAGTTGTATTTGTGAAACATTCCCTGACAAAATACTTGCTACAAGCATCATAAAATTCATGTAATTATATTCGATTCACTAAACCAGTTAAATCCATAAATAATCGTGTCAGTCACAATAAAATACTTACCTTACAGTGGGTTATTGCGCCACCCGAAAGTAACCTCATAAGCTAGGTGGTCGAATTTCTTTCATGGTGTGTGACACGTATCAGCCACTCACCCTCACTGCCAACCACCCACTCACTCATTCATTCCATCACCACCCACTCGCTCAAACACCCATTTACTGACACTCACATACTACCTCACCCAATGATACCCATTCACTCACCACCCACACTCAGGGTCCCTATCTACCTACCCACTTACGCACTCGCTCACCCACCACCCAACCTACCTACTCAGTGCTAGCATTCTACCCAACTAATGACTAGCAGACACTAAAAAGTAAAGGTACACCAGGACCATTTCAGGACGCACGTACGCACGCATGCATGCACACACGAACGCACACATGCACGCCCCAGCGTGAATGAATAACGTAAATCCAAATGAATTAAAAAGCTTCTAACAATCAGTATGTACTAATATGCTTAATAGCTTCACAAAGATCGCGCAAAATCCACAATCCACAACACATCAACACACAAGTTATGCAACTCAGTGGTGTCGAAAAATTACCTTGCGCAACTGCACATTGCACAATACCAAATGCTTTATCCTCCGTAACATTGCGCAATACCCCGCCGGTCTCCTTATTAATGGGCTCGAATACTGTGCAATGAGTAAATATCGTAGACCTATTTACTTAATCTAGAACATATGTTTATACCTCGGTGCAGCTATATAGGTTAAATTATTTGCCGCAACGGTGACTGCGCTTGCGACATAATTCATTCATACAGTTCGTATAAGCGAAATAGTGAGAGCTAAGCAACATGGCGACGGACAAGTATGAATACAACGTGAAGTTTGAGACTGAGGAAGGGTGGTATGCGCCTGAGCATTGGCCATCTGTACAGAAATATAATGTTATCTTCGAGACGTTCACCTATAAAGATGATGACGTCATTGTGTGTACATATCCCAGATCGGGTAGGCATCTAGTAGTAGCAGTAGTAGTAGTAGTAGTAGTAGTAGTAGTAGTAGTAGTAGTAGTAGTAGTAGTAGTAGTAGTAGTAGTAGTAGTAGAGATAATATTTATAAAGAGATTAGTTATATATTTGCATTGTCGTGCTTGCATACGCACATGGATAGTACACAATCACACATATGTAAACTAGTTTAGATAAATTTAATGTCTCGCGCATACAGCTACACGCACACAACCAGCTACGGCCAGTCAACATTACAGTCTCCTAATAATAAAACGTTATTCACAGTATCTATGCTATCTTCAATCTGGGGTTTTTCAAACTTATCGCCCCATTCAGTAGTAGAACTAGGTGATCTATATAATAATACAAAACTGACTAAATTATTTTGTGATTTAGACATTCTTGTTTCAATCCAGATTGATTCTATGCGATTGGTTTTTTTTAAATCATTTCTACGTATGTAGTTTAAATGGCTTTGTATGTATATGTAGCGCGGATCGACCTGTCAGGGTCGAACCGTCCCATCACGTCTGGATACAGAACGGCCGGGCTGGGTACATTCCTAGCACGCCCCTGGGTAGGACAGTACGCGTGTATGAAGATTAAAAATGTACTATATTAACTGTATACGATTTCTATGGTATAAAGTAAAACGTGAGACCACCTAGCGCTCATTCGCGGGCGTCAGAGAATGCTTGCCGACGCGCATTAGCGTTGGAGTGAAATAGCATCTTATTTTGTACCGAGTTGGCACACGTAATTACTTCAAAATAAACCTTTCTCGTCGTTGTCGGTCCTATCCATGATCGGAATGAAGCGAGGATTCCAAATCTTTTTACTATTTTAAAATCGGTCCAGAAATGGCCGAGTTATAGCTAATTGAGCCGGCAAATTCCTTTCACACCGGTGACACCAACAGCGAGGATGAGACCATGAGGTTCAACTTCTGCTGCAATGGTCGCACGGCCCCATGTGCTTAGCACATGCATACTCTCAGCGCATGGGTACGATAGTGCGTCACGTGACCCGCTTCCCTGCCTCTGAAGCGCGCTCACTGATTGGCTGTGGCGCTCCAGTTGTGTCGTCATGAGCATTATAAAAGGCGCTGGAAAATTAGATTATTTACGCAAACATGACATGCGGTCAACTAAATCTGGACTATTTTAGCTCGATAGGATAGGTTTATAGTAGTAGGGACGATTACTCGGTAGGAGGCATTTTGTGTTAGTCTCTTTTCCGGGAGTTGCGGATATATCACAACGCACACTGGCTAGATTGTAATTGTCTCTGTCTACACTCCACCAGCCTTCGAGCTTATTAATTGTCTGGACCTCCTTCCATCACGTTATTTAGAACTGATTTTGGAACTACTGGGGTTCCAGTACGGCTAGAAATAATGTGACGATCACTGCATACACCGCCCTTGTATCTTCGGATACTAGTTAGTTAGACAATCCCGCCAAAGTAGGAAGCACTGCAAAAATATATTATAGTTACTGGCCTGCAGCGCATCTCTGGGAGATATTACATAACCTTAACGTTAGGTAATTGTTAGCTCCTCGGGTGCAGATCTCATATGATCCGTCCTGATACACTGGTGACAGACAAGACTCAGCTCTCCATCTAACTCTACAAGTGACTGGGTGCAGTCTTAGAACCCACCACGTCTGCACGGGAAGGTGGCTACAAGTTGGATAGCTTTCTCTTTGTCCCCACCCTAAGCTTATATGTGCTTTTCAATGCTTATGTACTGTGACGTGTCCTTGTGCTGTTATATGTGATCATGACGTGATGGTGACGGGATCGTTATATGATTCCAGATCTTTCACCTCATGGTACTTCCGCACACTGTCCAAACTGATGGGGAATGTTCCGTAAGGTGATCATCCGGTCACCGAACATTCTCACCCATCGGACTTATATGTTAAAGATAGTTAGAATACTCTGCCATTTGCAGCTTAACTTAGATCTGGACCCAAAAACTAAATGTTAGGATAGGATCTAGCAGAAGGACCGCATAAATAAAGCGGCAGCTACTAATGCAGTATCTTTGGACCTACATACGGTGACAGTGTTGAATTCTGCGGAAATCATCCACTCCATCTTCACGTAATACAGCGTGCATCACATTAAACTTTTAATTTCACTAGGTTGACTCTTTTACATAATTTAGGTTTTAACAAGAGAATGACCCTTTTGCCATCTCTCTTCCTCCACTTCGGCATTGTAGGCAGTTTCCTGTGATGGAGGCCCGCGCGAGGCACTATCCTTTCGCAACAAATAATGTTTGTGGGGGTTAATTTGGTTTATATTAAACTTGCTAAGTACCCACGTAGGACCCTCCTTTGCAGGTATGCCTCACGGATCTTACTCTGCGAGGTACCTCTGGCGAGGACCATGATGACGAGTCATCTACTTGACCCTATGTACTAGACTAGTAGCAGCAAACAAGTACCATTGTTTGACTGCTGCAAATATTAATTATTATATGTATTTAATTATGTCCCCGCTCTAAATGGATCTTTGGGACCGTCACACTGATGACCCCAACAGCGAGGATGAGACCATGAGGTTCAACTTCTGCAGTAATGGTCGCATGGCCCCACTGGAACGTGAATGTTCCATCGGCTCTGGAAGTCGGTTTCTGTACAATCCGGCAGCATGCAACACCGGATCCGCAACCCCGAGATCTGCAGCTAACCAGCAGCCTCGTCCCAATGTACCATGCACTGGTGGTACCGTGGAATGAGAGTATCCGGTGGACCAGGATGCATACCCGGAGACATTCTCGCAATATCATCGCACCGTACTAATTACGTCATAGGTGGGTTGGCGCAAAGCCAACCTAAATATGGGGTACAGGGTTGGGTTCTTTCCAAGAAAATAGTTTGAAATCTATATCCTGAGATAGCCACATGCACTGATGGGGTGGGGGCGTTTCTGACATATCATCGCTGTAGTATTTTGCCTTCAGGTTGTCAATTTGGCCAACTGTATCGGTGGAGCTGATGTAAAATTGCAATTCTCATAGCTTTGAGTAGCATCAACCGCTGCGGCGTTGTTGTTTTACTAACAAAAAGGTGATCAGCTGGCCGTACACTTGACGGTCAGTCATCTGCACAGGCATGAAAATGACATCGTAATGGAATTCCGTAAAAACTATAATGCTATTATTATTATTATTATTATTATTATTATTATTATTATTATTATTATTATTATTTTTATAAGTATCTCAATTCTGTTTAGCAATATGTGAATATCACAGTAAAAATAAATTGTGACGTGACTGGGAGAGAGCGGACAAACAAAAGGTTTAGAGGGTAACTCAGAAAAAATAAATAAACAACATTTATCAATGATCGCGTCATCGCGTGACTGTCAAGGTTACTACAAAACAGCCAGCAGATCGACTAGAGACGTCATTGATTACATCCGATTATTAAGCGCTTATGTAGTTCGGATCGACCGGTTGGGTACCGGCCGTACCAGCTAAGCTGGGTACGCGCCGCCCGTCTAGGATTCGTTTTTCTGAACACGCCCCTCTGGGTAGAGCTATAAGCGTATATAGGCCTATGGGAGAGAGAGCGTCGCCTATAGTGTACCGAGCTGGTACTCTGTAATCCTTATTTATTGTCTGTTCCCGTTAAATCTGCCATTAACCAAGACCGGAATTCGACTGGCTTTCTAAATCTGTATTCCATTTCAAAATCGGTTGAGAAATGGCTGAGTTATCCAGGAAAACTCTTTTTGATTATCTTCAAAATAACGTCATAACCACGTGGACATAAAGCTTCTAGAATGTTCTAGAACGTTCGACGACGCTATTATTAGCTGTGTGCTGATTGTGTGTTGTTCGACCGATGATTGTATGAAGCCTGTGCCTGTGACGTCATTGAGCGTATAAAAGGAGAAGCGATCCAGCGATCGAGAGCATCCTGAGAGCTGGAGCTGTACCAACTATTATCAAGCGTGATACGCGTCTTTCTTCACTATGCGTCGGGTTTTTATCTCGTAGTATGCAGTTTCCAACCCACAGCACTAACACAAATTTGTAACTGCCCATTTATGGGAGTAATTTGGAACTTTCGATAATCGTTCACGAATACTACATCTACATTCGGAACACAAACTTGCGGTGAGGCCTTTGCGGCCTGAATATGTGATTCTACAGATGTAGAGGCAGGATGTTCTTTGATGGATGACTCGCCAGATCTGCCGGCCACGCCTAAAAGTGGTATTTCAAATGACACCACACCAATCGTGTAGGTTCTTTCAACTTTCGACCGCAGCAAGTAAACTCTGCCCGGTGCGTCTTCAGAGCTGGTTGACGTACCCAGCACCGTGAAGCTATGTTTTGTATCTTCATTTGCCTCTAACAACCCCCGCTAGGGATCGGGTTGTTTACACCTTCTATCCGTGCCATCGGTGTACGGGAACTTTCTTCACCACGTAGTACTATCGTATCTTTTACTGACTGCTCATTAGACATTCTATTAGGCCTACAGCACTAAGTGGTGGCCTTCCCCCGCCATGAACGTTCTTACGGGGCTCTTGTTTGCAGCAAACAGTTTACGGGAACGAACCTCCGGGAACCAGCCTGCGGGAACTTTCCAGCTTCCGGAGAGCGCATCATCTCACGTCGACTACGGATTGACGTGTCAATTTCAGTGACACGGTAGCCTAACTTGGGAATGCCTACCAAGTATTCAAGTAACTATACTTCACCATTTAATTATTTCTCAGTATAGGTTTTGTTAACCATCTCGTATCAGTACTAACGGTTCCGATGACTAAAAGGAACCATGATGGTCTTAGGACCAATAGTTATAATTTCTGCATTTGTTAAATAGTTATCTTAATCACTAGCACCGTATTGCTTGTTCTGGTTAGATTACGTAGGTATATGGCCAGTGGCCATCCGTTAAATTGTTTTGCTTAAGTTATAGAAAATATAGGAATGCAGTGCACGTAGGAAACACCATACAGCAACATTTATATATGCAGCATTTTCTCCCGCCACCAACTATTTTTCACTGTGGTCGCTGTCCGTGCTATAACTATGTTTAGCCCAGCATGCTACCGACTAAACCTTTTCTATTCAGCTCAATAGGATAGGTTCAAAATGATTAGAGATACTTTCTTCATTGCATACTATATAATATACTCTTCTCTTCCGGCAGTGCGATAATCTAGCCCCGTACTCCGGTAAGACTCATAACTCCAAGATTGTGTCTCTCTTCATATTCCTCTTAGCCGTGTGCCTTCTTAATTGTTTGGATGTCCCTATCTGCACCATAGGCTGATCTGACTCTGGGAAACTATTGTGGTTTCTGAGTGGTGATGGCTATGGTGCGGTATCACATACACCTCCACGCATATCTTCGGATACTTAGTAGTTAGCACTTTAAGCCAATGTAGGAACACATGTATTAATTATTATTTTATTTACTGACAACCCTCCCGCACCGCAGTGCAAAACTGGCAACTTGTATATAAACCTAGCGACAGGTTAAACGGTTAGTTCCATAGGACCCGATGACAGGCGGGATACGTATTCTCACCGAATTCTGTTAAAATGTCTGGGCATGATATTTAGATCTGCCACGCTCTTACGGGAAGGACATTTACGGTGTGCATTCGTCGCTCTTACCCCCACCATAATGGTAGGAGATATGGCCTAATAATGCTTTCGTGAAATGTAAAACATGTCTTGTAATGTTTCATGTGGTTGCGAAGCGGAATGTCTGGATGCTCACCCAGTTCGGAGATCCCACTAAGTAACATGTATGAGCGCTGTCTACAGTATAGATGTCCTCGGGCATCTGTTCTCTGTGGCAGCCGTGTCTAATAACTAGGTAGATATCGGCCAGTTGCGGCATAAACTAATTCTTTTTTTGAAAACAACTAAAAGGAATTAAGCAAAACAGAAGGCCCACAGAAATAAAGCGGAAACTACTAACTCAGCATATTAGGAATCACATAAGACGGTGACGAAGGAATCCATCAGAAATCTTCCGTTCCGTCTTCACGTAAAACAGTACGCACCCCTATAGTCATAATCTCACTAGGTATGGTCTTTTCATTCTAAAGCATTTTTGTTTGAAATATTAGAGTGGGCCCATTTTTGCCTACTATTCTTCTCCCGCTTTAAGCCATGGCGACACCTTCCTGAGATGGAGGCCCACGCGAGGCACTTGCCTCTCGCAAGATTCAGTGACGACGGTCCACGCCAGGATAATACTCCTCAACCAAACTAGCACTAGGAGTAGTGCCCGCGTGAGGCACATCACTTTTTCGTCTGAGATAGCCTTCTTCCTTTGAGCTTAGAGGTATAATAACTTGTATTACGTTAAATAGCTATGTCTCGTGTACGTGAGCCTCCCTTGCGGGGATACCTCTGCGGACCTACGAGTCTGTGTGGTACCTCCGGGAGCCCCATGTTTAAAAGTTCATCTACCTGCCTCTATGTCTTGTATTTTCGTATGCTCTTATTGTAGTTTTATCTAGCATATTTTTTTAATTAGTTAGGTAAACTCATTGTATAGACTTATATTTTTAGGTCACCAAATCAAATCTTGTACGTCCATAGATCACGAAATTGCTATGGACAGGCATACTGGTGACACAAACTCTTGGGATGAGACCGTTGTGTTTAATGTTCGTGACAATGGTCGCACAGCCCCTCCGGAACGATTGAGTTCCACCAGTCTTAGGAGCCGGTTTTTGTTTCCCGCAGGGCAATCTCGTTCAAGGTCCGTTACCCCGAGACCGGATGCTAACCAGCGTCATCACTCGTCGTGCACGTACGGCGCGGCGAGTCGACATGAGACATCGGAATGGCCCGGCACTACCCGGCGAGCTACACTTGCCGCTGGTATCTGAGGCATTTCATATTATTTCACGAAAATAGTGTTATATTATATGTATATTACCTAAAATATACTAGCATCTCACGAATTGTTCCCAAATATTACCTCGTGCTATTGTCGCTATGCCTAAAATCCATGGCTCCGTGTATTTACACTGATACAACAGGCGTGGCTTCGTGCCGAGAAGTCAGTCATATCGCCGAAATGTAGATAGAGCGAGGATTTTGATTGGGTCACTCAATTTAGTAACGACGTGCGTTGATTGGCTTAAAACGTTGTGCAGCAAACATGCGCGCAGTGATTTTGGCTAGTTATGTGGCAGAGGGTCAGTCTGGAGTTACGACGTCATGGAGGATTAAGCCTCTGCCGGCGGGAGAATGACCCGGAGACTACATATACAACTAAGGACCCACCCCACCCCACCCCACCCCCATTTCTTGTTATTTCTGTCCTTTCCTTCTGTATTGTATTACTTGTAATGAATTGTCACTATTGTTATCATCGTTAGAGGTTTATGAGATTCCTATAAAATATGGTTTTGCATCTGAGCCTTCAATTAATATTTTAATTTCATCAATTTTGTGGTAGTATGGGATTAACTGTTAGGTATGCAATATGCATTCCTCTCCCATTAATAGCAAAACCATATCAATTTTAGACTTCACATATGCATGGTATATGTACTAGGTATTTGTATTGATTTTCTACTTTATCTGAGAGTGTTATTTCACAGAGTACACGTGTCTCTTAGCGTAATTGTAAAGAGGACGATTAACATAATTACTTTCATTGGTGAAATTGTGTATGGAGAATATTTAAACATGTTGTATGGAAATATTTTAGAGATTTTCTCCTATTGAGTCGAGCCATTGCCGTTTGCAGTTTGCAGCATTAAGTCGTGAGTCGTGTTTGCGGTATATGCTTGTGGTGGCGTATTAATATACTATAGCAGGTTATTAGTGAAAATAAGAAGCAGACATATGCACACATTAAGTTGTGATCATTTACCAGGCATAAATTTAAACTGTTCTAATTATGAAGCGACGAGTTTCAGCAGTGGAGTAGTACGGTAGAAATTAACGAAGACCCATACATTTAGTATAATAAACGGTTTTTTCACTAAGCCCATCACATGAACCTCCTAACACTGAGAAAAAAATGCAACCCTGTGCAACTTTGGGGAAACATATTGTTGGGCATAAATTCGAGATGGCCACCGTCGATATAGGCAATAGATAACACGGTCATATCTTAACTAATATTAGGCCGATTCTGATGAATTTGGTATGCATTATGATAGTTTAACACATGCCCGATCAATTAGAGAGGTGTTCATTATCATCTAAGGTCAACTTCGCAAGATAAAGGTCAAGGTCATGGGCTTTTGGCCTAAAATAGCACTAATTTGCAAATAAACCTGGCCTTGGAGCCAATTAGTTCATGTTATGTTAAAATAAATGCCTCCTCAGGTCAAGGCCATGGTAGCTAAATGTTGCACAGTGTGTATATTGTTAGATTAATAAAGTCGAGTCTGTTAGTATCAACATTCAATGGCACACATTTCTAGATCAACTCTAAGTTTATTCAATCCGTTTCGATTTCAAGAGTGAATGACCATTTTTCTAAGAAGATGGCATAACATCATGTTCCTGATAAAAAATCTGATTAACGATGCTGCATATATCATCAAGCAGGAGATTAGAGAGACAGATCAAGTAGCATAAATGATATTTATCTACAGCAACTGATCATAAACCATTGATAAACTCGAGTAAATGGTACCAAAATTGCAATGGTTGATAGAATGGTTGAAGAACTTAAAAGTGACTCAGAAAAGATAAAGGAAAGGATGTCTAATTTCAAGTGTGTCATTTACAGGATGCCCATAGATATTTTGAAAATTGCATTCAAGGTCTTTTCAAGGATTTTTACGGTCAACAACAATATTTTTCAGGGATAATTTTAATTTCTGACCTACGTTACACCACCTTATAGCACCAGTTCCTCCCACATAATTCTTTATTATCACATTTTAATTGCAACATTTTAGAAACAGATTACAAGGCATAAATAATTAATGTTTTTGAAGTTTGTTTTAAAATATGACTGTTTTACTTGGTCTGCCATAACCGCGAAACTTTGAATATGACAAATTTAAGAGCTTTTCGAGGAAATGCTCAATTCTGCCGAAATTCAAGGAACCTCCTTAGGAGAAATATTTTTCCCAAGGACTTTCAAGGCTGTGCGATTGCCAACGGTTGATCAGAAATCTTTTATACCACGCTGTTAGACATAGGTTTGTATTGTATATATGCATCGATCAACTAGATCATGTGTTTTGCTAGATGTACTTCATCTCTTTGTTTGAGCTCCTACTGTATGACCAGGTTATGGCATTTGAAAGTTTATCTGCAGTTACCTGATCTCCAGGGATCATATAAAATGGCAATGTAGGTTGGTTTCGTCAATGGGTTACATATACTTTTGACTACAATGAGGATGCTCATACTGGTCACAATTCCACAAATGTCATGGGTATCATAACATGTCAGACACATCGTCTCAATGATGAAGACGCAAATGTCATTAAGTGCATGAGTGTTTCTGCAGAGGGATAGTATGTATCGTTGAATTTAGCGATATAATCAGGCCTTACAAACCTCCACTAAAATCTCGTATGGCAGCGGTCAGGTTTGAGCGAATCATTCTAGAATATATGTATGTAAAGAGGCTTCAGTGCTCAGACACCCTGGCTAATTTCTGGTTATTTGAGTCCACATCTACCGAGCTGGCAGGACTTCGTGTCTAATGGGAGTCCTGAGGATTGTGTTGCAACTTCAGTTATATTTAATGCAATGGTTCTTATTAATCCAGAAACAGAGAGGCCGTTTATAATTGTACAATGAAATTTGTTTGTGATGAAGCACTTTCAGTAGGCATGTGTTGTACTGTGGTAATGCTTGGTGCATCTCCCTTCCTAAAGTCATACAAATCAAAGACAGGTAAACTACATGAGTTTAAAACCAAATTCCTTCATCTTGAAGGTTTTCAACAGCTAGTGTGCTTCCTCGGAGCTGGTCGTAAAAATCATGGAAGGTAGAGGTTTGGAAGAAATATAGACAAAGGTTCATGCAAGAAAGTAATTGGGAAAACATACACATACACTTCTACTTACAGCTCTGCGTGTTGCGATAATGCAACCAAATGCTCCAGTTAATAGACAAGGATGGGAAGCTTAAAGTAAAAGACGATGACAACGGTAGTCTGGTAAAGGATATGAACTATGACTCATCATTTGAAACACAGCAGAAACATCAGATATATTTAATACTGCAAGGTATATTATAATCAGATAAACAGCCTCAGAATGTCGACAATGAACTGTTTTCAAAGCTTAAAGGATTTGTTTCAAAATCCCATAAATGTCAATCATAATCGGAAATATTAGCAATAATGACATAAGAAACAATATTCTGAGGCCAAAAATAAATATTTAAAACGTTTCTTTGCTTTAACATACTGTTTTCGAAACCGCTGACTCGTATGCATATTTCTCGGCAATTGTCGGTAAATTTCGGCTGTGACGTCAGAGTAGCGAGACGCCGGAAAGAAGCCCTGCGGCTACTTGTCTTTGTGTAGTGAAGCGAATTATCGATCTGCCTTGTTAACGCTATAATGCCTTATTGTGCAGCTTTTAACTGTGGTAATTCGTCATCTAAAGATTCTGGAAAAGGTTTTTTCGGGTTTCCGAAGGACGAAGCGATCCGAAATAAATGGGTATATCGTGTAAGAAGAAAGAATTTTGTGCCGTCGAAGTACAGCAAACTCTGCTCCGACCATTTCGCCAAGTCAGCCTATGAACGGCCTAAGATCAACATTGGTATATTTTAACCCCTTAATGCCCAAGTTTGGCCAAGAAAAACTAGATTCATCATTAGGATGAGAAGACTTTTTTGTGATGGAATCAGTCATTCAACTGGTAAATTTTCAAAAATAGTCTCAGCATACATACATATATATATGATCCTTCCTCAAGACCAGTGTAAAAGGCATTTTTGGTTGGCTTCTCCGTTAATATTTAAAACAATTAGGCTAAAAGTTGTTGGTCAACATTCAGCAGATCTTATTTTTAGTTCATTTGACTTAATTATAGCTTAATGCCGAATTTTTTTCTGATGAATAGGGCTAAAGGTTAATGCCATGTCTAATTATTATAGATATACATGTAAACCTTGCTATATAAGTATTTGCGTTAAAAAGCATTAGAATACAATGTATACAGTACAGTACTGAGTGAGAGTACTGAGCACGTGTATGTAGAGTTTGAATAACACCTCTGGTCCTGGTGTCTGTGTTTTAAAAGATGAGACATTTCACAGAGGGGTTTGTTCAATGATTTCTTTGTTATGTAGGAGGGTATAATTCCAGGGTAATTATCGTGTAATGTACTGCTTTCTTCACCTATTTCATACCATGCAGATGATAGTTATTACTTTGCTGAACACTGTTGCTAGCGTAAATAATAACTGTAACTTTCATAATAATTGTAAGTTACTACTACTACTACTACTACTACTACTACTACTACTACTACTACTGCTGCTACTGCTACTGCTGCTGCTGCTGCTACTACTACTACTACTACTACTACTACTACTACTACTACTACTACTACTACTACTACCGAAAGCACAAACAGTGGTTATATAACTAGATAAATACCAAAATATGTAATTATGAATTGATATATAATGTCTGATCGCCGTAACATTTATAATTTCTGTAAATTCATATTCCCCATATGCCATTATGTGGCCTGGGTGTAAATAAAAAATCTGAATCTGAAATCTGCTAACATTTTGATGAATAATTTTAACACAATTTGATTATCTTGGTTATCTTGGTTCTAGCTTATATATTTGCAATCATTTTAACTAATTTGTATGATTTTAAAGACGGCATGATTTCATAGAGATGAAACCCTGTTTCCGGGGAAGGCAGAATGAAATAAGTTCAAATGGCTTTGATTGAATAAAGGCGGTACAAAGCTCACATAGGATAAAAGGCTTAATTGGTCACTGGTCAGGGAGAATTGAGTTAATTCAATAATCTATTAAAGTTCATAGCATTTATCAGATCTTTATTTTGTCAATTCAGAGTGCGAGATTATTTTAGAAAATTTACCACGGGAATTACTGGCTCAGTTATCCAGCTAGCCACTCCAGTGGTAAATTTTCAAAAGTAGTCTTCCGTTGGCGTGCCAATAAACATTTGTCAAACTCATTGCAGAATGTGTTTTGGTCGGCTTAGCTGTTAAAGGGTTAAGAACTAACTTGCTCATCACTGAATTATCAGTATCTCAAATTCTAAGTCTTCAAACCAAACATATAACTAAGTTGTTCAAATTAATTTTAATAGAAACTGTTGCAGCCATAGGAGACAAAAGTATTCAGTCAAATAGATTGTAAAATATTCAATAAAACATCTAATCACAGCTGACATAATAAATGTCATCAACCTGTATATAGAATGAAATGTGGTAAATGGTATCATATAGATCATTTAGGATGAAATGCATTAAGGGCATATAAGGAACAGTGTAATACAGATATTACATGTACATTTTTAGCCAACAATGTTCAGTAAATCTATGACAAATATGACTGGAATTGAGTGGGAATTTATCAATTCCGGTTAATTCAAATTATCAATTCCAATTCCGGTGTGTTAAAATTTATCAATTCCAATTCCGGGGACCTCAGATCTATCAAGTCCAATTCCGGAATTGAATTGGAATTGACTGATCAATTCCAATTCCAATCGGAATTGACCCCAACCCTGGCGTAGCTGTGCAAATTGTATGTATACTATTTAATAAACATGCTGTTGAATATTTTGAAACTAATTTGACTCGGAGATTACCCGGATTGATCAATTCCAACAGCACGAAGTGTGGGTGGGGCTTGGCTAGAGATGGTGGGGCATAGCTAAAACTGGATTTCTCCATTGTCCCTTGAATTACCCTATGTCACTGTAAATAAACTTGAACTTAAAGGTGAACATTCACACCATGATACACAAAAATAAAATTATTTTAAATTGTGTACTTTTAGAGGCTTAAATTGTGTATCTCTATGTAATAGAATGAAATCAATCTTAACATATGGTGATTTCATTGAATTCATTCCATATAATAAATACACAGTTTTTAGTTGTGAAGTTGAATTAGGGACTCATGTCGCTAATTCAATTTCACAACGAAATTTTTTTAGTAATAAATGTGCAATGAACTCATGCTTTTGTAACATTCATTTCGTTTCATTGCATATAGGCACATAATTTAAGCCTATAAAAGTACACAATTTTAACAATTTTATGTTCAAGCAGTTGGGTTTGAATGTGTACCCTTAATATTAAAACATGAACCGTAACTTTGAAAAGGTTTCTCAACCTTAACATTGAAAAGGTTTGTTTCAAGGTCGCAGTGACCGTGACATAATGACATCATTATCAGCACGCGACATCTTTTCAGTATAGGCAATCATTGCAGTTTAGTTCTGGTTAAATTTTGAGATTTACAGTTAAATTCAGAATTGTAATTAAACACAATGCAGCTCATAAATAACTCATACACATTGTCAGAACAAAATAAAATGTACTGTTAAATATTTTGAACATAATTGGATTGGAAGACAGCAATGTCTTCCAATCCAATTATGTTCAAATTATTAACAGAGCATTTGCTGACTAACATGTTTTGCTATGGAAATATTTTACCTTATTTATCAGCTCTAATGTAATATACAAAGTCTCTATGCTAAATAATAAATATGAAACTGAAATTTATTGTATTTAACATGCATTGAAGTACAGTAGGAAATCTGGAGATCTTATTAGCAGGACTTATCACACAGTGTCAAAGACTATAATAATAACTACCTGAACAGTAAACATGTAACTCTTGTACATCTTCTTCTTCTTTTCGCTCGCTGATCATACCGCCAGTCATGTAAGTGACTATCGACATGATCATAAGCGTTAAGTGTGTGGGTTCATGGTTTATTAGTGCGCCATGCGGCCTGGAACCTCCGTCTTCAGCATTCGAGGTTTCTGTCAGGGTTACCTCACCCTTACCCCCTTTAGTCGCCTCTTACGATACGCAGAGGATACGGAAGGTGTATTCTAAGCCCCACCTACAGGGCAAACTCTTGTACATAATAACCTTTATTTTCCTATAGAACACTGAAGTTTTCACTGTGGCAAAGCATATTTAAATCCTGTGTAAATATCTGATGGGAATGAAGTTCTTATAGCATGTACTGCACAGGAAGGCAAGATTTTCCTGTTCAACTTGCCGAGAATGTGCCATATCCATCGTGTGAACCTGCGATACGCAATATAGCGATATGTCCTGAAAGAAATAAAAGAATATGCAACTACATAGATGTTTGCTGTCCACATAAGTGTGTAAGTGTATACATGCCAATTGTGTGAGATAACTTAAGCTGTACTGAATGAATCTTGACGAGACCTTGAGGGAAGGTTGCCCTTGGCGTCCCGAATGTGGGGCAAAAGATCAAATTATTGACCAACCTTGGGTGAAAGATTGTCTGAGGTTCAGAAAAACTGTACAGATTTTGGAGTCAAATGATGAAAGTGATCTGATTAATAAAATTCTGTCTGACACGATAGCTCAAATTCTACTGCTGAATGAATATAAGGTGGGAGTGAAGTGTGCGCGAATGTGTGTATGTGGTGTGTGTGCGCGAAAAATTTCGTTGATTTTTTGGTAAAGACACCATAATTTAGTTTAAATATTGGAGGGATCGTTAGGTTGGCCTATGGTGGCAAAAGACGAGGCTTGATTTTCCCTATGTATCCTATAACCAACTTATTCTCATACTTGAGTCAGATAGCAAAGGACACTTTCAGGTATAATTTCTGAGTACCCGACTATTTCCTACTTATTCATATAACCTAGAGGTCACACCTATCAAATTACAGAAAATCGTATTTCCAAGCAGCTGTACAGGAAAGCTGATGAACATTTTGAAAATAATGTGACGAGCCTTTTGCTGTCTAAGGCAATGATGTCAGTCTGTCGGTTGGGGTAGGCACTTCTGTACAGAAAATTTTCAAATCTAGATGCTTATCAAAGTCTGAACCTGCGGCAACTTCCCCCAACCCGTCCCCATATCACTATGTCACAGAGCCTATGTTAATGTCTCACAAAGGCTGCAATAGCACATAAAACATTTGTATTAACATTTTGGCGCGCGAGCCGGCCCAAAATGATTTCTGCAGTGGACTTGAAATGCCTGTTTGCAGACCAAGAGATTATTTTTGAAATTTTACCACTGGAATGACTGGCTCGATAACTGAGCTAGTCATTCCAGTGGTAAATTTAAAAAAAATTAATTTCTTGTTCCTTCAATGGACATTTTCTATGAGAAAACTGAAATGTTTTGGAAAAGATTTGAGCATTAAATGCTAGGTCTTACATATCATTGAGAGAAGTGTAAACAAAGAATGTTATGAGGGTCATTTAGTATGAGTCAGCACAGCTAAGCCATGAAATATGGAAGAAATAACTGGCAGTGAGGCGTGCTTGGCCACACACCGCTTTCCCATTTTAGTGGGTATCATAGTATATAGTTCAGTCCTGGGCTTGAGATGTAATATACCTATGCTTTTGACTGAACAAGCGCTACAACATAATTTATGCCTGGCTAAATTCTCTAAGCAATAACATTCTAGCGGGAATAGCTTAGCTGCTTATATCGCGTTAATTATAATGTTGAATTCTATATGCCACGAAATTACGTATGAGATATTTCGTTATCGGTTTGGGGTTTAATTAATAATTTTTTTAATTCATGACACGGCGGAAATATTGCATAGAGATTTCTGCTAGAATACATCTATATGAGTGACTACGGCTAATCACGATACGCAGTAATTCTGGAGGCTACTCACCAGTCTGCGTTTCCTATTCTGTCGATGTTTACATCAGGAATGCCAGGCTCATCATCATCGTCGTCTCCATCGCCGTAATCCGATCCAGACACAATTTCTTCGTCGCTATCACTTTCTACTGGCTCAAATTGATACGGACGCACAGCAATATCAAATTCTACTTCATCTATTCTCTCATCGACCTCAACAAATTCCATTTCAAAACATAAAACAGTGACGTTTCTACGGCTTTTGTTTTTCCCGGAAAAAATGACTCGCTACTCTGACGTCACTGGGTCACGTGACTGGAATCTTATTAAAAGTCGGAAATACGACTTCGTTTTTCTAAGAAGCAATTTCACGGCGATAAAAATACAAAATTAAATAATATTAGATGAATATTTTCGGCGGGGAATATATTTGCCTAATATGCGAAGTGAAAACTATATAAAATATAACACAATAAGGTTTTCTGAAACAAATCCTTTAAAGATCTTTGTACAAGACTGCCATGACTGTTGCATTGTAACCAGGGAATATAACCAGATTCTGAATATATTCTACAAGAACTCAGTAAAATGTTAGACACGATGACTTCTAAATATCAGAATGTGAGAACAGCACAACTTTGGCTAATGTTTATGATATTTATCTCTACAGCGCGCATACTTATTAGAGCCGAAGGAACAGGCAATTGGCCATTTTATATTAAATTAACACATGATATGCTGCCATTTCTCGATACATCAAGCCATACAACTATAACAAGTGCTGTCATCTATATCTGCAAGATTGTCAAGCCACACGATGATCCAAAGACGCCTTTATGAATCGATTGTTTGCTGTGCATCGGACTGAAAACCTCTCTTGGTGTGGAACATGAACAGATATGACAGTAGAGCAGAGGTCAATGCGATCCGGACAGCAACACAGTGACCTTATCAACAAGACAACACAAAGAAGCTACAAATACTAAATGGCTTCTATCTGTCCACTTTGTAGCACGGTATGCAGATATTATCCATACTCTCACTGATAGATATACTGGTGTATGGTCTGAACAGCATAGAAAAATAACAGCTGGTCACATCTACATCGACTATAATGATTTGAATAAACTCATAGCATTCATGAGGAGTCATAAATCCATGTATAAATGATACGATTCACAGTTGAAGAATATTGCAACATGTGTTATTGCTGATCACCATGTTAATGCCGATGGTGCTAAAACTATTGGTAAGAAAAACAAAAAACAAAGCATGAAATATAGTGATGTTTTGTTGAAAAAGTCCAACCAAGCAAAAACATTTGCAGTGATGAGAAGTCCCTCAAGCTAGAAAGTGGTAAAGAAATATGCAAGGCATCTGCAGAAATCTACCAACGATTATTGGCTATTACATGCTGATAACGCATGTTTCCCTGGAATTATTATCATACTTTAACTTTATTTTTTGTGATGGACTGGAGCCCTTCTAGGCTGATTTTGGTTGTGTGCTCACAGAGATGTAGATGCTGTACTCACTCAGCTGTTGCTTGAACAACTAATTTTCACAATCTAAGTTCTTTATTGTGGGCTTCTTTCTCTAGCAGGATCTCATTAATTGTGTACAACTGAGTTAAAATTTCAATTTGAAATGGCTGATTAGAACTGGTATTAGTTGTTGAGCTAATATACTTCCAGTCCATTATTTATATCTGAGTGTTGTGAAGGTGTGAATAATATTTTGGGGATTGTTGTTTGACAGCGGTGTGAAGTGATTTAAGGCTTGTTGGTCCACATACATTGTTACTCTCAGCGATCGGTGTGCATACTATAGATGACAAATCCAATGTCCCATCATGATAACTAGTTATCTGTACGGGCGATTGACAGCCAGTGGTAGTCACTACAGTATGGCAATTTACTAGTACGGCGCTGAGATTTAAAATAACGCTAAGCTAAAGGGAATTCATAGCAGCGCTAAAACAACAACCCTGTCTGAGTTGTGTATTCTTACTCACTGACGGATGAAAAACTACTGGTGAAATTAAAGCAAAGAAAATTTTAACCAAATTTTTTTAATTCATATTTCTTCTACTAATAACACCATAAAGACAAATCTTTTTTAAACAAATTTCACATCGTCGCAGTTGATAACAACTTACTTTAGTAGCGCATCTAGAAAGTATAGAACTATTACAATAACACCACAGCAAAGAGTTTGCGTCTGAGTAGTAGTAGTAGTAGTAGTAGTAGTAGTAGTAGTAGTAGTAGTAGTAGTAGTAGTAGTAGTAGTAGTAGTAGTAGTAGTAGTAGTAGTAGAAACTGAAATTAATCATTTTTAAATTGTTCAATTCTAAATTCATTATCAATAATGTTTCAGGTACACATATGACATGGCTGTTAGTTCGTTATCTTCTACAAGGCAACGTTGACCCCATCCAAGATGCCATGGAAGACTCTCATCTCCCACCAATTGGCAAGATTACGAATCAGACTGGCAGACGAGTATTTAACACACACTGTTTGCCAGCAAATTTCGGAGACGATTTCTTCATGAATGGCAAACATAAATGTATCCATGTCAGTCGCAATCCCAAAGACGTGATGGTGTCTGAATCTCACGCCATGCAGATGTTCAGAAAGATAATAACAATTTATCCTACAACTTGGGAGGAATGTGTACAATTTTACCTGGTTACTGACAGTAAGATGTTTAACTTCTTGATTTCTTCATTGATTATTTACTTATTCGTTGACCTCAACATGCTAATAGGTGTAGCAAATATGTTATTAAAATTGAAAATCAGTCGGAATTTGCATTTACACTGTACGTCGAGTGTGACTGACAATGGAGAGACCCGTCATTCAAGTAATGAATCTATTAGTAGTTTCGTTTATATCAGTATTAACTATGTTATACATGGTTGGTTGACTTCGTTCACTGGGCTAGGAACTCGAGTTGAAATATTTACAGTCGAGTTGAAATAGTCCTACTCCATTTGAAGTATTTATATTCGAGTTGAAATATTTAAACTAGAGTTAAAATGAATTCTATTAGGGTTGAAATATTTCTACTTGAGTTGGAACATTTCAACTAAAGTGATAATACTTCTACTTGTGTTGAAATAAACCAGAAATTAAATATAAAAGATTTATGAAGGTCAAGTATCAGGCACAGTGGCAGATGATATTTACAGCGAGTATTCCGAGTTTAACTTCTATGATGCAATTAAAGCTGAAGGGCCCTTATGAAATTAAGAAATAGTTTTAGTTAAAAAAATAGCAAGTGAATTAATTATTCATGTTTGCAATTTGTACCAGGTAAGCGTCCGCCATATTGTTTTGCGGCGGCCATTTTCTTATTCCAACACCTCCAACGTAATAAGAGCTCGTCAAATCTAAATCCATCCCCATTCACTTTTTGATGGCTCCCCGGTCAGATGAGCAAGCACCACAATATCAAGTTTCTCCATATAAAACACACAGAAATCATGAACTGAGGATGCAAGAAGGAAATGAATATGTTTATAATTACGTTCTATCCCATCCAGCATAAATATCCATTCAAAATTGAATATAAATGTGTAGTTATTCTCTCTCAAACGAGCACCGAGACATTTTGGAAATATCAATAACGCTGACGTCATTGATCTATGTATAGATCAATTCAATTCAATACAATTAGTTTATTTGCATATCAAAGCAAATGAGCTCTAAACAATATAGTCGCGGGAAGACTGCCTCTAAAAAGTGTCTTATACAACGGCGATGGGATGCATGATTTTACGTTTTTACACCGAGACGCTGCAATCTAAACAGAGCCATAGCTTCGTGCTATGCCGAGAATACACTATCTCGCTCCCGTCAGCGTAGGAGATCTCGCGAGAACACGAATACGAGACACTGATAAGAATTCTCAGTAGTATAGGGGAGATCGGGGTAATATGTACATATACATTATATTTAGCAACGGCCGATTTTGGTCAAATGCAAAATGATGTGGGAGTGAGCTATCAGTACCAGTACCACTACGACTACCAATATGGCTCCACTCCCACTATCACCATCACCACGACAACCACCAACGCCGCCACCACCACCACCACCAACAACAACAACCGTATTCCCCCATTAGACCTCCACCCCACCCACCCCGGTACCACTACTACTACTACTACTACTACTACTACTACTACTACTACTACTACTACTACTACTACTACTACTACTACTACTACCACCACCACCACCACGACTACTATGATGATGACGATGACTGCGGCTACCAGTACTATCTCGGAACCATGACCGCAACCACGACAATGACGATGATGATAATGACGACGACGATAACAACAGCGGTATATCCAGGAGTTCGGAAGTCTTTATAGGATCGAAATCCCTCCTTGTTTATAGAGCGCTATTTTTCTTTCCATCATCATCATCATCACCATCATCAGTCATCTTCACTGTTGTTGTTGTCATCATCATCGTTGTCGTCCCATAACCACCACCACCTCCACCAGGACCATCTCCACCATCCATCACCACCACCACCTCACCTTCTGTTAGCAGTCTTCCCCATCAGCTTAATGTTCTGGTCGGGGTTATTTTGTTTTGAGGTTGATTGTAGTTGATAGTTATCCATCACATGTTGAAACAAACTCGATATAATCTTAGTAGCTGCGGGTTCCAGATAGGTTTATTTTCCAAATTTTACGGATTTTGTCGCATCACACCCAAAGTACTGTGTTAAAATTTGAGCCAAATCTAACCATTAGTACCCGAAATATCCACAGATCCAGTGTTTATCCGACGGTGATCAGGATTCTTTTATCTCAAAATTTGGCCAAAGTCCGGAAATCCTCTTGTATGGCAACTTCATTCGATGTGTTAACATTTCTAGTCAAATCGAGTAGTCTTTAGATATTTTCCGGAATATGCTTTTGTGATTGGCTAACTGACTAAGGAGATGGCGGTTTATTGAACTGCGATCTGCAGCTAACTACCTATAATATATACCGCATGGTGATGGTGGATGTGGCGGTGGTTAAGGTAGTGGCAGTTTGTGCTGATGATGCTTGTTGCAGGAGCGGTGGTGTTTGCTATTGTAGGTGTTCTATTGGCATTGGTGCTGGTTGAAATTGTTATTGTGATGATGGTGGTACTGAGTATCTTTTACAACAGCGCCACGACTGGTCTAGCTGTTACTGTTGGTGGTTAAGTCGTTATTGGCGGAAGCATCGGTTGCTGCCGTGTCAGCAGCGATGGTGGCGGAGGTGGCCACGGCAGCGGCAATGGTGTGTGTGTGTGTGTGTATGCGTGCGTGCGTGCGTGCGTGCGTGCGTGCGTGCGTGTGTGTGTCGACGGATGGGGCATAGAGTTGCTTATTAGTTCCCTCTCACCAAACCACAATATCCTCTTTTATGTTTCAAAAATCACGCATAGTATATGAAAATGCTTACACATTGCCCTACGTTCCCCTATTATATTAGGAATTCCAGTCTGTGGGACTTTATTAAATCTCGATGCAGATTACAAAGGCGCTCAGCAGACTAGACCTTGCTATTTGGCGAGCACGCATATCTTTGATATGCAAATGCATATCTTAGATATGCAAATGAACTAATTGAATTGATCTACACACAGATCGATGACGTCAGCGTTGTTGGCATTTTCAAAATGTCCTAGAGTTCGTGCAAGGTATAATAGCTAGTCTGAGAGAGAATAACTACTCGATTTATATCAGGTTTTGAATGGATATTTGTCCTGGATGGGATAGAACGTAATTATCAACATATTTATTTCATTTTTGTGTCCTCAGGTCGTGATTTCTCTGTATTTTATTTGAAGAAACATTGATATTGGGGCTCTCCTTTGATGCGTTACGCACAAAGCATCAAAAAGTGAATGGGACGGATTTAGATTTGACCAGCTCTTTTATTAGGCTGGCGGTGTGGGGAAAAGAAAATGACCGCTGCAAAAAACAATATGGCGGACAATTACTTGAAACAAATTGCAAACATGAATAATTAATTGACTTACTATATTTTTACTAAAGGAATTTCTAAATTCCATAATGACCCTTCAGCTTTAATAGTCCAGTCAATCTAAGAAATTACCTCGGCAAAAATGCAACAGAATTTCTGTCGGTAGATTTATGGCGAAGAAACAATGGCATATGTACAAGACAAAAATCTAGCCAATTCTGACGGTGGAAAATATATAATTTTAGGCGTTATAACCTGCACTCTTTTGCGCCGTGTTTATTACTGATTTAATGAGCGCTCGCATTGCCCTTACGCTCGTCACCTCAGAATTTAAATCGCTCACTTTTGCTTTATTCTTCCATATATCCTGTTTTTAAACTGGCACGCTTATAAATAGTTCTCTGCATCGATAATGCTTATTTCCATTCAGAAAGTGGTATATATATATATATATATATATATATATATATATATATATATATATATATATATAATAGCGTCCACTCGGGATGTAAAGCATCGTATTATTGGCGCACGCTCTATCCCGATGAGATGCTGGTATATGCAGCACACCTGCTACAACGTTCACAAACAGTTGCCAATATTTGTAATATAGTATTAATATGTTATCTGGTGTCAATAATGAACATAAACCAACTAGTAAATTGGAGTGTATTCTCGATTTCTATAGCGGAAAGTAAATAATAGAAATTACAATTCTAGAAATCCGTTAACATATCTCTTGGCTTGATTTCAGTGCCTAGATTCAGTTGGTTCTATCACATGCGAGCTTGGGAAGAATTTGTAGACAAGAATCCCGGGGCACCAGTTCTTGATCTAAAATTTGAAGAAATTGTACGGGTAAGCAACTAATTTTCACGGCGCAAAAATACATACACATATATTATTGCTGTATATTCTATTGTGATATCACTCTCTTGAAAACATTGAGTGAAATATGTTCTGCCCTGGGCAATATGCCCTAGGTGTGCCGACACTTAAATATTTGTGATATATTGATAGTGATTGATTCATTTATTAGAGAGGGGGTGGGGGTGGGTATGCTTATTAATGGTGATGTTGGCCCATGTTTGTCCACAGAGTGATACTAGGGTATTTCGTTATTACTCAAATTGCATTACTCCCAATGCTGTTTTCTTTCCACACTTTGAAATTCGCCTTTCCATCTATCAATCTGACGTCATATGACGTCATAATCAGCTAAGCTGTATGTAGGATGACGTCATAAACATTACGTCATAAATGATTATATAGTGCGCGTCTTTAACTCTTAATAGTCCGACACGTTGTACGAATTGTTCAAATTAGTGCCAAAATATTCAATGGCTTACCTGTATAGTTTTCTGGAAATTGATAGTCAGGGAGGTCGTAGATCGATCCCAACACGAGCGAGGTGTGGGTGGAGCTTAGCTAGAGATGGGTGTGACATCGCTAAAAACAGAAAGGTCCATTGTTCACTCTCGGTAGAGGACTCCGATGATTTTAAATCTTTCTTGGGATGGGTGATACCATTATCGTGGTGCAGGGGAAGATTTACAGTATGACTAGTGTCTCGACATAAGGACGGATTGACAGGACGTGCTGAAGAGTGGCAAAGCACATTTAGGTATAGTGCAAAGATAGGCTTCTCACTACCATGCAGATATATGCAGAGAAAACAAACATCGTAGCCGATTTCACGTGGCGTCCATATAATGTAGGTCCTATCTATTTGGCAGAGGTTAATCATGTGGCATGCAGCAACACTCATAAAGATAGTCAGACAACTGGATTAGAATGTGTATGCAATACATTCTGTCTGCAAACTCACCAATTATAAAAGATTCCTAATTGGCAGTATTTTAGATTAGTTATCATATTTATGAAGTCAAGAATGCACTCTTGTTTTGAGACATAAGATGTAAAAATTGCCCATGATGTTAATATTCTCACTTTATTCCACTATTTCTACAGTTTGTTATTAATTTTATCGATCTATTTGTTGAAAAACTATATAGCCATTAAGTTACTTCTATGATTCACTATAACTTCAGGAGCCGAAAACAGCTATAAGGAAGATGGCTGATTTCCTAGATGTGCCGCTAAGTGATCAGTTCTTACAAGACATTGTCGTTGCCAGCAAGTTTGAGAACATGAAAGATGCACCTATTTCTGATGTGGCGAACGACTTACTTGTTTCAGATACTGGGAAGATAAGCTTGTATAGAAAAGGTGATTATGTTACTTATTATGTTAAATGGTGCTTTTATATTACCTCCCACACTAATGAGAGAATGCACCACCTCTGTGTTAGAATCAGTGACGGGTCCAGACATAAAAACCTATTTCAATGATGTTATTAGTATTGGAATTGTGCATGGAAACGTTCTTAGTTCATTACATGTCAATGAAGTCTTAGGCTGCGTGTAACTGAATTCGGATCAAATGCATTTCAATGATATTGTATCCATTGGGTAAGCTCCATCAGCAGTTTCAGTGTCTGATGTTGTTTGTGTGTCTCTATTTATGTGTTGTCGTGTGCGTGAAGCTGGGTGTATATGTGCGTGTGTTTGTGTGTCCAGTGGGATAACGCAAGTTCTAATATGGGGATCTTGACAACTTGGTTGCAGTGATGCCCTGGAGGCATGCGGAACCCTATTGATTTGGTGTCAACGGTCAAGATCATAATCACCATGTCTATCCATCTGTCCATCCATGTAGGGATGCATCCGTGCAAGCGTCCGTTAGTCGGTCTGAGTGTCCGTCAGCCCTTCCATCTGTTCGTGGGGCCATCTAGCAATCCATCTATCTGTCGATCCACCCATCTATCCATCACCCCTACTTGCCAGCCCATCCGCCCGTCTACCCCTACATGTGTGTCCCGTGTCGTCCTGAAGGGACCTCTTGATTTACGGTCAAATGATCAAAGAACCATCTCATCGAAAATGACAGGCGGCGTGACTCGAAATTCTTTCAATAATTGCTTGTTCATTCATTTGATTTTTCCCTCTAATTGTTTCATCCATTTGTTTATTTATTTTAGGAAAGATTGGAGACTGGGTGAACACATTTACAGTGGCTCAGAATGAACTATTTGACACCAAATACAAAGAGAGGATGAAGGGGTCAAAAGTCACGAATATCTACCATTAATGACCGCTTGCCAAATAAATAGTGTACATGGATCAATTAAATCTCAGTATTCATTCATATATTTTCCTCTTCATCTGTGGATTTGGGGGGGGGGGGGGGGGTTTATTCCACTTTGTCAGTAGATTGTTTCGGTAGACAGAAATAAAAAAGGTGAACCTATCAACTATGCCAATCTTTTTGTTAGTGTTTTATATATATACCTATGTAATTTCTTATAATGATGAACGTGGTGGGGAAGTTACCCATGCACTTTTGGGGAACAGGTTATTACTGTGAGGCAGTTAGAGGCACTCAATTTGGATTACAGACAGTCGAAGATCTCTGAATCCTCTAACCATTGAAATGCTGATGTCTTCATTTCAAGATTATACGGGAAAGCTATCGAATATAAAAGCACCAGCTCAATATGTTGCAGGTTTTTGCCAATAATGTGTTCGATTCCATGACTACAGTAAACCATGTCGTATATAAACACCTTATGGTGCACACACAATTCACCTTTCCAGAGTACCCGCCCATCATATGACGTCATAATCAACTACGCATGTGTAGAATGACATCATAATGAATGACGTCGATAAGTACGTCACGAACGCATATTTGAAGACGATCTATGCGTTGTTGTAGGGCCTACAAATTGTTTGCTTTTACTATTTAATAAATATTCTGCTATGGCAGCAACAGCACTCAGTCAAATTAGTTGCAAAATATTCAACAGCTTCCCTCTATAGTTTTTCAGGAAATTGATAGCTAGGGCATTTGGGGATCGATCAATCCCAACACGGCGAGGTGTGGGTGGAGCTTAGCTAGTGATGGGCGGGGCATGGCTAAAAATGGAACGGTCCATTAATCACTATATATGCGTGTGGTTTCCTACCACAAACTAGTGACTCATTATAGAATATGACTTATAGATGCCAAATGTGGTCGTTTGACCTGTCATAAAGAACCACCATAATTCGATTCGGAAAGGCAGGGGTTACTCGCAAGCCAGTTTGACTCTACCTATTAGCTCTAGCTCCATTCCTAGAATGTGACACCCCAGCGTTAGAAACTGGCACTGCCTTGGGAAACCCCGTAGTTTGTCAATAGCAATCTGCGCTTTCCAGAACCTCATTTAAAGGTGTGGCATATGATGTTTTAGTACAAAGCCTAAGCGCGTATTTGTACAAGTTACACGCTTAAGCGCGCCATCCATGTACGCGTACATGTGCGTATGCCTAGTGCGTATACGTGCGCGCATGAGTGAAGTGCACAGATTGAAGACTGAATTCTCTCTGTATATACAGAGCTCCGCCCATTCCTACTCGAAGCTCGTCACGTGATCTTCAGTTACTGACCTGCAGTTACGCCAGATTCCACGCGCGTATGAGTGAAAAATTGCTCCTTGAGCGATTCTTGGCAGACACGCACACGGACACCAGGATGTAGTCGTATTGTTTCCTATGATTTAGATTTTATACGCATTACGCCTTACGCAGAAGCGCATACATAGATGGCGCGCTTTGTGTAACTGGTTGGCCAAATATTCTGTCAAGAACCTAGAATGACTGATTTAAACCTGGCTGGATTAACTCTAGGCTGCTAAGCCCGAGAATAGCTATACCGAAATTTTTTTGGTCAATTCCTTTGGCAGCCATCTTGAATTTCCAAAAATGTTCAATACGTCCATGTTGACGCATTAACAGGAATGCGCGGTTCCACAGTCTAGTGATTACAAAATAAAAACAATCAGTTATCAGTGCAACGATACGCCTGTAGTATTTTGAGAAGGATAAGATGTCAAAACTCATAAGCCCACTCGGTATTATTCCAATACTGAGCTCGAAAGATTTCATTCGCTAAGTAAATTCAACAAATACAATCTTTTCAGTATATGATTCTTCACAGCTCAGTTTCAAAACATCACAACATACAATGAGTTGGAATAAACGTCTTAACTTGAATAGCGCCGCTTGCCGTCTTTAATAAGAGTTTGACATAAAGTCTCTAATGCAATTGATGTCGGTGTAATTTTATTAACGCTTATGCTGATGACATGTCCACACCTGGGAGATAATATTGGGTTTAATGTATGATCCTATTCAAAATAAGCTTGCCCAACGGCGCCGTCAAATTAATAATTCCTCATAAATCCAAAGGATCAGCAGATTGTATAATTTTTATCACTTGTATCAAAATTTAATAAGCATTGTGCGCGTTCACGGGCAGAAGAGGGGTAAGTGATTTGCCTGACAATGCGTCCCACGCGGCACGAGTCTATTCAATCACTGTCTCCACATCCAGTCTGCGCCTAGAGCCAGCCTCGGGTGAACACTAAACACACAATGGACACCGACTGTGGTATTACAGCAGAATCTGTCCATCTACTCACTGATGTCGGCATATAATCAAGTCGACTGCGCGCGCATCACATTGACCATGGTTCTGAACACTGGTATGCTACAGTCCATTCAGACAAGTTTTTGCTGAAATCAGTGCAGTGGTTAATGAGTAGTAGTTGTTTAAATAATTTATCTGATGTTTTTGGAAATCCAAGATGTCAACCAAATAAAATTTCTGCATAGAGCTTCGCGGGCCTTGGTTTGTTTCAGCCAAATTTGAATAAAATTATCTCAGTAGTTAGTGAGTATTATTTAAGTGGATTTCTGGACAGTTTCCGAAATCTCTGAAGCGCGAAAATACCAAACAAATTTCTACATAGAAATTCTGAAGCCTACAAAGCTAGTCCTTCAAAACAAGTTTTGTTAATCAGTCCATCGAGGAACTAGTAGACTTTTTAATGATTTCCTCAACGGAAATGCAAACTGGCTGCTGTAAAAGTGACATCAAATTGTTGTACATAATTCTGAAAGCCACCATACTAAGCTCCTTTTAAAATCGCCACAGCGGTTAATGAGGCTTAGTCTTTTAATTGGTTTCCTGAACATTTTTGGAAATTCAAGATGGCTGCCAAAGGAATTGACCAAATAAATTTCCGTATAGCTATTCTCGGGCCTAGCAGCCTAGAGTTAATCCAGCCAGGTTTGCTTAAAATCGGCCATGCAGTTAATGAGTAGTAATCTTAAAGACGATTTTCCGGACGTTTTCGGAAATTCAAAATGGCCATCGAAAAATCAGTCATTCTAGGTTCTTGAAAGTTATTGCACAGTCATACTAGATTTCACATTCCAACGAATATTGATAGGGGTCCTAAGTGTAACACATTACATTAATTCACCTTTCCATCAATCATCTGACCTCGTATGATGTCATAATCAGCCCAGCGCGTGTATGATGACGTCACAATCATTACGTCACAAAGGATTCCATACAGACCGTCACCAAATCTCTGTAATTCTTTGCAATTTAATAAACATGCTGTTGAATATTTTGAAACTAATTTGACTGGGCGCTGTTGCTGCATTAGGCAGCAACAGCCTCCTAGTCAAATTACTTTCAAAATATTCAACAGCTTACCTGTGTAGCTTTTTGGAAATTTAGTCAGGGTGTTCAGAGATCGATCGATCCCAACACGAGCGAGGTGTGGGTGGAGCTTAGCTAAAGATGGGCAGGGCATAGCTACAACCGGAAATGTGAATTCCCAAATGTTGGATGAAGCAATCAAATCAATATAAAGAGTAATGGCATCGAAATCAGCTTTTGATATGTACATGTAGCATCAAGCCCATTGGAGTTCATATATAGATTGATTTCGATAGTGATCATTCTTCACATACGAGACACAATTGAATTACATCGGCGAGGATCAATTGCAGAGTAATAGGTTAAATAAAAGATTGATGACAAATATGCCGTCATCCACACCAACACAAATTGGACAAAACGGCTAAATGGCCTGTATCGCTCACCTGGAATATTGGCATTTCAAGTAGGTCATGTTCTCAATGTAGAGCTAGAAATTTGTGTCAGAATTTCAACAGATTTGGCTAGACACAGAAATTTAAATTACAAAAGTATTTTGATTGGTCGGCGGTGATGTTTTTAATCAATTTTAAAAGCTCTTAGTCCCTAATCATATTTAACAAATTTCAGCCCAATCCAATCTTTAGCTCTGGAGAATTGTATTTGCAAAAACTACGTCATCCAAGATGGCCGCTAGACAGCTCAACCAATCATGTTCTGTCAAACAACTTGGGTTAGGAATTGCTGTAGATGAAGTTTTTATAGCTTCAAATCATCGCCAATCTGTTTAGAATATGTTTAAATCTTTTTAAAATGGAGCAAAATCCAAGATGGTTGCAGTCAAAATTGAACAATTAGCTTTATTTGAACTAGGCCTGGCTCTCTATGACACAACGAAGCTCCTTGAAAGCATTGTTTGAAAGTGACCCACTGGTTCATGCGAATATGTCATTTATTGCTACCCCCATTCTTTTCCTATGGAGGTTTTGGTGGGAAAATAAGCTTGATTAACATTGGCCTAGTTGTAATACCAATGCGAGCAATCTTCAAATAAATTTGTTGAAAACTGAAAAATAAAATATAGCAAAAGGACTGAACAATTATATTTCTGTATGTGTGTTCTGAAGATTGGCGCTCAAGCGCTCTTACAGACAAGCTTTTGTTGAAATCAATCTAGTGGGTAATGAGTAGTCTTTTAAAAGAGAGGTCCAAGGGCCTGTATCGCTCACCTGGAATTATAGACCACTGGCAATAAATACCGAACAAAATGAGGTGACCACTGCAAAAATTTACTAATCTAATTTCGGTAAAGAAGGATTAGCCAAGTTTGATTCAAATTGCTCCAATGGTTAATAAGTAGTCTTTTAAAGTTTTGTAAGAAATTTTCAGAAAATCCAAGATGGCCACCAAACACACTAAAGTTTGATTGATCCACGTCGGTAATGTTTATTTTACGCAACAACTTCCTTTGAACACCCTTTAATGGTTAATCCCTAATCATATCTCCCAAGCTTCAGTCCAATCTGTACAGTAGTTCTGGAGGTCATTTTCTTGAAAACTAGGTCATCTAAGATGGCCACCGAAACAGTTGGCCAATCAAGTTCCATTGAACAAACCTCGTTCAGCTGTTCCCCTAGATGAGCTTTGATCAGTTTTGAATCGATCGGTTTTCAAGCGGTTTTGGAAAAGAAGATCTTTAAAGACATTTCTAAAATCGCCAGATTCCAAGATGGCCATGGGGCAAATTGGCAGCTTGGCTTCGTTGAACAAACTTGGGTCTCTATGACCTCTGGATACTTCGTGCCAAACATAACTGAAATTGGCCCAGTGGTTCTTGAGAAGACCTTTTAATTTTCCTATTGCTTTAGTATAGGAATTTTTGACACGAAAATGATCAAATATGGCCGCCAAACCATTTATCCGGCAGGTTTTCAAGTGGTAAATTAGAAATCAGCACAATAAAAAACCTCTATAAAAACAATTTCATCAAATTTGGTCAACGGCGGCTATGGGGTTTTTTTTGGACAAGTTCGCTTCCCTTGAACAAACTTTAATGACATGTAGTGCCTAATCATATCTCCGCAATTTTATCCCGATCCGTTCAGCGGTTCTCGAGAGGTCATTTTCGCAAAAAGTAAATTATACAAGATGGCCACCAAAGCATTTGGCCAATCAAGTTCCCTTGAACAAACTTGGTTCAGCTCTTGTCAACTCATGAGTTTTGAATTGATCCTGGAGATTTTTAGAGGTTCTAAACATCAGCCAAAATCCAAGATAACCGGCTGCCGAATTGGCTGATCAGTTTCCTTTGAAAAAAAATGGAATCGCTATGCACTAGAGAGTAGAGATGCTTCCTACCAAATTTGGTTGAAATCCGCTCCAGTTCATGGAAAATTGTTGCCTAAGGTGAGCTAATACTTTATTTGATGTTATTCGAAATACAAGATGTCAACCAAATAAATTGACCAATCACATTTTTGCATAAAATCGCAGTTAGTGAGTAGTATTTAAATGGATTCCTGGACAGTTTCAGAAACCCAAGATGGGAACAGAAGTAACCAACCAGCTTTCTATAGAGAAATTGTGAAACCTACCAAGCTAGTCATTTAAACCAAGTTTGGTTACAATAAGGTCATCAATTAATGAGCAGACTTTTATAATACCCTTTAACACTCATATGAGCGGAAAATGGCATCTGCAGTGGTCTCGAGAAATGTCCATTTGCAGACCAAGAGAAGAGTATTTTTGAAAATCTACCACTGGAATAACTGGCTCGATAACCGAGCCAGTTATTCCAGTGGTAAATTTTCAAAAATACTCTTCTCTTGGTCTGCAAATCGACATTTTCTATGAGAAAATTTACATTGTCTTGAACAAATTGGAGGGTTAAAGCGCTAAAGAAGATGAATATGAAGTTTTCTGGGCTAACTTTCAACAATGAGAGTGTACAATCTCAAATTCAACACACCATTACTTCAGAAAAGCTGATGCATATTTTATACTAACCCTTTTGTGGTCAAATCTAAATATTTCCTTATGAATGTCCATTTGCAGGCCAAGAGAAGGCTATTTTTGAACATTTACGACTACATTGACTTGCTCATTTATCGAGCCAGGCATTCCTTTAGTAAAATTTCAAAAATAGTCTGCTCTTGGCCTGCAAATGGACATTCCTCGAGATGAATGTAGACTGTAGAGGCCGGTTGTAGCTGTCTTGACCATTAAAGGGTTAAATTAATAGTAACAGCAGCCAGTCAAATTAGTTTTTAAAAATTCAAAGGAGTACAGTCAAACATGCGATAACTTTAGGCAACCTCTATATAAAGGGCACGTCTATAAGGGCACTTAAATTACCAAAACCTATGAAACAACAGATTTGACACCCATAGAAAGTGCCCCCCACCCCCCTCTATAAATCTACTTTTATCTGTCTCCCCCCCCCCTCCTACCACCAACCCCACCCCACCCCCACCTCCCCCCACCCCCTGGTTTTACTATATTGCCAAAAAACTTTACTGTCTGCTAATGCAAAGCTTAAATTCTAATATCCAGTGAGTGCTGTGGCTATTGGTGGGATTACAGAGTATTATCCGAAACAAAATACATATAAAACAGGAAACAATGACATATGAGTTAGCACATTTTGAGATTTTTATTAACATTTTAATAATCTGATTTTAACAACTAAAGAACAACATTATCATTCAACTCTTCAAAATAGCAAATTGTCATAACAAGTTGTATCTTTAAAAAACTTTAATATAGCTGCCTAATAAATAACTGTGTTCAAAATGAGCAGTCATGATAAAAACTCAATAACCCTTTAACCCTCCAATTTGTTCAAGAAAATCTCACTTTTCTCATAGAAAATGTCAATTTGCAGACCAAGAGAAGACTATTTTTGAAAATTTACCACTGGAATGACTGGCTCAGTTATCGAGCCAGTCATTCCAGCGCTAAATTTTCAAAAATAGTCTTCTCTTGGTCTGCAAAGGGACATTTCTCAAGACCACTGCGGAAGGCATTTTGGCCGATGTGACAGTTAAAAGGTTAACACCTACTTGTATTAATCTTATCAATAAACTTCTGCTTTCAATACATCTATTACGAGGTCAGGTATTGATTTCACAACAACACTAAAAGGATTCTCTCCATACATAGAGCTCATAGTTAGCCTATACAACTCACGGGATCATATTACAAGTACACACACGCAATGTGCAACAGCTGCATTGTTATCTACAAGTATGCTAATTTAGCTGGCATATGCGCACCCAAGACCCATTGGCGATCTGCGAGCTCTATGAATTAACCCTTACCACTTTGATGTCAACATTTGTAATTTTCAAATTGAATTAAAAGATGAACTGGTGTACATTTTTCAACAAATTTGGTGAGAAATGATGCTGTAACAGCAACATCTTCCACCAAAATTGTTTTAAAATGTACACCAGTTTCTTTGATATTGACACAGTAAAAGATTGACATCAGTGTGGTAAGGGTTAAGAGAATACGTTTATAGAGGTTGTGAAATGTTTGATTGACTGTTCAGCTTTAATGTTAGTCAATCAGTTACACAGGCAGGTCTTTGTCTGGGAATTTCACAGACACACCATCCATCACCCATGTCTTGCTGCTTATATTCCAAAATGCTCATGACGAGAGATTAACAGTCATCTTGATGTGTATTAAGCGAATCATCTCATAATTTATCATTGGAATGACTGCACGGTTATCGAGCTAGGCATTCTAGTCATAAATTTTCAAAAATAGTGTTTTCTTAGCTGGCTTGCAAATGGGCATTTAATAAGCAAATAATGTAATTATCTTGACCATATCTGACCATAAAGGCATTAAAACCTCAATATTGTGGCTACCAGTACTAATGGTAGTTAGTGAAAATGGGCATTTATTAGTAGCACTATTAGCAGTATGAGTTAGTAAAATAATTGTATTAACATGCAGGTTCAGCTTTTAGTATCGTTTGAGACAAAAACTGGAACAGAAGGGTCCATTTCTAACAATGCACCGGCCATGTCTAGCTAAGCTCCGCCCATGTCTAGCTAAGCTCCGCCCACTTTGTACGTGTGTTGGAATCAATTTATAAAACATGAGTCCTGATTTTCCAGTTTATCTAAATGTCAAATTAACTATGCAGGTAAGCCTTTGAATATTTGAAACTAATTTAACTGAGGGCTGTTGCTGCCTAAAGCAGCAACAGCTACCATTTAAATTAATTTTTTTAAATATTCAATAGAATGTTCATTAAATTGTAAATCCATCAAAAACATACAATTTGTTCACTTGACATTCTTTTTGAGTTTCATAACAGAGAGCTATACATCGTGTTGATTGTGACGTCAGCAAATAAATGACATATTTGATTATGTCAGATACTTCAGCCACAGATCTGATCCCTCTATTGTAAAGGGATTTCTCTTACTTACAATACTGTATCCATATATGGCAATAAATTGACTAATTTCGAGCTACATGTACATGTACGCTCTGCTCACTTTGTGAACACGAGCTTAAAGCAATTTTAAACAATGATAGCTGACAAGCATTTAGCAATAGTATATGAATTAATAACTATAATTATCCACTAAAATAGTCTCATTTTCTTACAAAAAATGTAAAAATTACTTTGATTGCCAACGTCATAATATAAGGAGACATACAATTGAGAGTTACTCTTATGTCTCCTTTGCATCGGACATACATCATTTCATTGTGATGTCACATAACAAATGACATATTTTGATTATGACATCGGATACTTCAGTCATGTGTCAGTCACAGCTCAGTTATATGTATTGAATGTAGACTCGACAAGAGGCCAAAGGGACCTGCATCGCTCACATGAAACATTGGCATCTATCATAGCCCTTTAGTATTGCCCTAAAGATTTTGTAGGGAATAGAAAAAAATAAGTTTTAAAAGCACAAATTTTAGCCGGAATAATAGCACAAAAGTCAAGATTACTTACTGCCAATTAAATCAAACAATTAGTTGTTTATAGAAACTTGAATTACAATTTTTAGGGGAGATAACTTTGGTGAATATGAATGGATCTTGCTGAGGCATCGCACGCATGGTCGTCTCATAGTCGTTAAAATCAGGCCATAAGTTAAGAATTAGAGGAAAATCCAAGATTGAAAAATTGACCAATCAAAATTCTGAATGGAAGTTCTGGAGCATACCACCACCACAAAGTCCTTCCGCCCAAATTTGATACTTAGGTAGGAGTATCTATTTCATGGAAAGTCAGATGGTAGACAGACGGACAATAAATGGATGATAGGAGGCCGCTACCGTATAAGCTCATTTGCAATTGGCCTTTTGGATTAAAAAAATTGGCCTATCTAAATTATGTACACACGTTCTGATGCCTAATCAAAATTCTGCATGAGAATTGTAGAGCAGCATATGCTCCTTGTAGCCAAATTTGGTTGAAACCGGTAAAGCTTTTGAGGAGAAAGCCATTTGATCATTTCCAGTAAATCTTTCATAATATCTAAGATTTTCATTAAAAAGTGATGAACCAAAATTCTGAATGTAGGTTCTAACACCCATCAACATAGAATCCTTCTAGCCAAATTTGTTAGAATCGGTTAAGATGGTAAGAAGAAATTTGACAATTTCTGGTAAATTCTTAACAGAATCAAGATTTTCATGTAAAGATATGATGAATCAAAATTCTGAAGGGAAGTTCTAAGCCCATCACCATATGATCCTTTCAGCTAAATTTTGTTGAAATCGGTCAAGTTGGTAAGAAGCGATTTGATCATTTGGAGTAAGTTGTTCATAAAATCTAAGATGTTCACCAGAAAATTGATGAAACAATATTTTGAATTATCTAAAGTCAACAACCATATTATCGTTCTACCTAAATCGGGTTGAAATTGGTCAAATTGTTAGCGAGAAGTGATTTGACAATTTCTGGTAAATCTTTCATAAAATCTGATTTTCAGCAAACAAGTCAAAATTCTTAAAGGAAGTTCTAGACCCTATGACCATAGGATCATTTCAGCCAAATTTGGTTGAAATCGGTCCAAATTTTATTGAGAAAAAGCAACTTGACAATTTCCTGTAAATTTTTAATAAAATCTAAGGTTTTGACCAAACAAACTGACTAGTCAAAATTCTGAATGGACAGTCTGGAGCCGAGGATGATAGGATCCTTTGACCCAAATTTTGTTAAAATTTGGCTCTTGGTTAAGGAGAAGTAGCATCTTAAAGCAAAGGTTGATGGATGGATGACGGACAGTATCCGTGGGATAAGCTCACTTGATCATTTTTGCCAGGTGAGCTAATAAAATTGAAGCATTTCCTGGCCAGTTTTTTACAAATTTTACTGCATGTAATTTATGTGCAGCAAAATTGGTACAAAATCTAAAAGCTAGTGACCAACTTTCTCCGAGGTGGAGATCAAAATGTGGGTGCATTTCTGGTTTATTATGTTTAGAAGTAATAACAATGGATATTATTTATGATGCACCAATTTCATTTTATCTATAAATCTATGTAACTACCAGTAGCCATATTGCTGTTTTTCTCCAATCAAGATTATGAGCAAGCAGCATTTGCATCCATAGTCTACAATCTACATTGTTCATAAAATCATCAAAATAGTCAATTTCTGTCAAGAAAATATAAATATTTGCGTATTGAATGCCCATTTACAGGGAAAGAGAATACACTTAAAATTTATCATTGGAATAACTGGCTCGATGACCAAAAAACTGTTTTCTCTTGGCCTGTAAATAGACATTCAATAGGTAGATATTTAAATTTTCTTGCAGAAATTGACTAATTCATGGTTAAAGATGAGTTTATGAACAATGTAGACTACGGATGCAATGCTGCTTGCTCATAAGACTAGGCTTGCACGATATTGTCCTAGGAGGTATCGCGATATATTGTGGTGAAAAAAACGCGATATTTCGATATATCAATATTTTAAGGTATATGAATTCATTGGCCGAATTGGTCTTGGGTCGAGTTGGACTGCACGGTGTGGCGTATGTAACCATATCGGCTTCGCTCTGAGTTTCCATATCAGTTTTAACCAAATATGACTTCTAATTGGTAAATTTCAACAAAAACATGAAATCCAGTCACCAAAATGCTTAAACTAAACCCGATCATTAATAATACGAAAATAGGACCCAATTTCCTGGTAATAAATTCTTGCCGCCTTACACATTGGCTTAATGTATACCATGTCCATCATCCCTGGAGTGAAATTATTATATTGGACAACCTAAATATTGCATACTCTGTTAAAATCATCGTTTATTACATCAAAATTAATCCTAAAATTTGACATTTCATGTCCATTTATCGTCTTCGTGAAAATATACACATCACATGATATTAGGAATGTACTTTAGATCCATAGGCATCTATTGTTTAGATCTGCTCCGCATTTACAGAGTGCCCGTTTACTAATAATAGTTAGCATTCAGAAACATCACGGATAGTTCACCTTGCTGGCTAAAGCGTGTATACCGTCTCATTTGGCTATCACATTTGTGAGCGAGCAATATCATGTGATTTATATATTTTACTACTAATAATTATCCTTCAGAAACATCTAGGATAAGTCGCCTTGCTTGCTAAAGCATGTATACCATCTCATTTAGCTATCACATTTGTGAACGCACCATCTCTCGCCCCCAAAATTACGAGCGCAAGTAATATCACGTGATTTATATATTTTCACGACATCATTTATTGTCAAATTTAGGATTAATTTTGATTTTATAAACCATGCTTATTAAAAAACATGCAACATTTATACCGTCCCAGATAATAATTTCACTCCCGCGATCATGGTTTTGAGGCATACAGTAAGGCGCCAAGAAATTGTACGGGTAAATTGTGTTGAATTTTCGTATTATTGCCCATCCTTTAAAGCAATTTTAGAGAATGAACTCTAAGGAACAGCTTGCTGTAATAGACGCCTATGCTACAAATAGACAGAATACGACGACAATAAAATGTTGGTGATATTTTGATTTTTTTTCAAGATCACATCATAAAAAAATCGTAAATGAAAAAAAAAATCGCGATTTTCGATATCGGATCATCGTGCAAGCCCACATAAGAGATGCGCACAACAATGAAAAACATTACTATATTATCTAACAGCTATTACTTTAAATACACAAGGTGGCCAAAACAGCTTCTGAAACAGCGTCTTTAGAAATGTCCATTTGTAGCCCAAGAGTATTTTTGAAAACTTAACACTGGAATGACTGAACCGTTGTTTATGGAGCCAGTTATTCTTGGCCTGAAAATGATCAATTACTAACCACAAATTTGTATTTTCTTTAATCATCAAGCTGGCCAAAATGGTCTATGCAGTGATCTTGAGAAATATTCATTTAGGCGCCAACAGAAAGCTATTTTTGTATAAACTCCAGTGGTAAAAACGATGATAACTCTTGACTGATCATGTGTAGATTCTGTGGTTGATAAATAGTCAGTCATTATAGAAATTAAGGAAGGGAAAATGTATTTTTGAACGCTCTAAGTCTAACAAAGATGGCTTATCCAGTGGTTTTGAGAAATGACCACTCGAGTGGCCAAGAAGGCTTTTTTGAAAACTCACCACTTGGTAACCAAGCTAGTCATTCTAGTGATGAGTTGTTTAACCCTTGACACTGATATCAAAATTTAAATTTTTCAAATTAAATTAAAAGATGAACAGGTATTAATTTTTAAACAAATTTGGTGGGAGATGGCGCTGTCGTAGACAGCAACCTTGTCCACCAAAATTGTTGAAAAATATACACCAGTTTCTTTGCAATTGACACAGTAAATGATAGACTATTGACATCAGAGTGGTAAGAGTTAAAATACATTTGTCATCTACTTTAATGGCCTGCAAATGGATATTTTCAGAGAAAATTTTCTCGACCAATTTTGACATTTTAAGCATGTTAGAGTTAAAATAATCTAACTATTACTTTAAAGAGCTAACCATAACAGTAAGTTTTCAAATACTAGACTGTTATCTTCTGTCATGTCTGTAAATAATAGTCATCTAGAATGCACATCAGTATTAACTTAATATTCACCTAAAACAAAACAAGAACAGGTTTAGAACACACACCAAGCATGTGCCAGCATTTTGTGTGCAGCAACATCGGCAAAAAATGTAAAACCAGTTTATCATTTTCTGACAAAACATTTGTTTTGTGGGTGAGAGATCAAATCTGTTTCTGATTCTATTAACAACATCAATGTGAATGTAGAGCTTTTCTGATTTGTTGAGACAGGAAAAAAAAGAAGATATAATACAAGAAATGACTTTGTTGGAATCGATTTATATACTTTAAATCCCGAATTCCCAGAATAGTGATTTCAAGTTAGTACTTATACAGGTAAGCTGTTAAATATTCTGAAAGTAATTTGACTGCCAGGGCGGTTTCTGCCTATGTCAGCAACAGCTCCCAGTCAAATTAGTTTCAAAATATTCAACAGAATGTTAATTAAATTGTAAATGCATCAGACATACAATTCGTACATTACATGGAGTGGACTTTTTGATTTTCCTGACTGAGGTATACATCATCATGATTGTGATGTCAGCTAACTAGTGACATAATAGAGGATTCCAGTTTACCTATCAATCATATGATGTCATAATCAACTATGTGGCATATGTCGACGTCATAATCAATTACGTCATGAGTGATGTAACTAAGTCTGTCACGAACGCCTAATTGATGACCGACTAAGCGTTGTTGTATGTCTTTACTGTTTAATAAACATGCTGTTGAATATTTTGAAACTAATTTGACTGGCCGCTGTTGCTGCCATAGGCAGCAACACCGCCCAGTCAAATTAGTCTCAGTATATTTAACAGCTTACCTATATAGTTTTCTGGAAATTGAGATTCAGAGTTCAGGGATCGATTGATCATAACCCGGGGAAAATGTGGATGGAGCTTAGCTAAAGATGGGCGGGGCATAGCTAAAACTGGATACCTATAATTGATTATGAAATCAGACACATGAGTGACGGATCAGATTCCTCTATTACATTCAAGTTTCACGTCTCATACATTATCAGGTACTCTGAGAGCTGCCAATATCTTTCCTCGCATATTCATGGCGAACACCCGACTGATTTTTATTTTGTTTCTGTTTCGCTTTTGTTTCGTTTTAGGTACGCTTGAATAATCCTTTATTTCTGAGCTGTATTGTCTCTCATTAGTGGTGTATGTGGTCAGCATAGACCTTATAAATGGTGGCCACGCATTAAGTGCGAGTAGAATCCATATTTATTATGACACTGTTTGCCACAAATGTTGCACACAAAGGGATCTGTATGACTGTGACAACCAATATGTATTGAATAGAGAACCTCATCATCAAATGAGATACCACAGTGTGGGCATCGGCTTTCTGACCCACTCGCGGAGCTCTGCTCTCCGCTCAACTCCGATTCACTAGCAAATGATGATGTGCGAGTGCGAAGTTGTCCACCAGTTGGCCTAGCCATCGAGATGAGATCACACTGAACACCGGCCTCTATAAGCAGTGCTTGCCAGTGCTGCTTATCTCCAGAGTAAGGCATGGCTAAACCATGTTGTCCTGTCTGTTCAGACTTAACCACGACACTAGCCAGTGGATACTCCTGTTTCACATGAGAAATATCTGGCACTATCACATCTAATGATGAACTTCTTGTAGAATGAGTGTGTGATATAGAAACTGGGAGCCGAGACAGATCACGTTGAGCATGTAGGCCATGTGCAATTTGATTACCAGATAACAAATTGTGAGTTGGCAGTGTCGCATTGCCATGCGGTGTTGAAAAAATTGGCTGTGGTATATGGGTAGAATAATCAGACAGCCGAGAGCGAACTGGATTATGAGAAAGTCTAGGGAGAGTGTCATCATAACTAAACTGTGAATTTGAATTACCAAGCAAAGACTCTGAGCGCTGAGAGGTGACTGTTATGGGAAGAGATTGTTGTCTACCAGAAAGATGAATGAGTCTTTCAGATGGAGTACTCAAAAGTCTTCTGTGATTGACTATCGGTGTCACATAACCAGATCTTGATAGAGGCTGCATTGTTACTGGAGGATGCTGTAATAATCCCGCTCTATGTAGCAGATTGTCACTGACAGTTTGTTTTTGTGTCTGCATGCATGCAGATCTTGATGTCACTAGGTCACTGCTGGCAGGATGTAAAACAGAGAACTGGCGTACCTGCATCGATGGTACTGATGGTACAATTGAATTAGAAACAAGGTATTCAGGCAATGATCTTGTATATGTAACATCTGAAACTGTAAAACTACGTGAATCTGTTACCATGCCAGCAACAAATGGATGTGTCGCTACCATGGTAGTCACATGTGGTGCCGTCACAATAGTCATATGTGGAGCACAGCCCTCTGGCGCATTATTTGATGGTGCAATATTTCTATGACTAGTATGTGCTGATGTAGCCCTCGCAGTAATACCTGGCCTTGCTCCCGTCATTATGCTATGATGTGTCAATGAATCATTAATAATAGACACCAGAGGACTGGAGTAGTGTTGTGTTACTAGTGAACTAATACTACATGTATCTGAGGAAGTGCAATGCTGTATGCTGCTGCCTGATTGCATATTAGAGGCATTCTCCGGCAACTGCCTGAAACGCTCACATGGTAAAGCTGGCATCTGCGGTGTAGTAACAGGGGTGGTCAAACTTACTGCACTTACAGGGCATTGTGGCTTTGTACCACTAGAGCAGGTATTATAGCTAAATGTTGACAGAACTCCAGATGAACTATTCATTGGAAATTGTCCCGTATCAATATGATGTGTACTTTGGTTTTGTGACCGTTCACCAACTGGTGTACTGTAATAAGGCGTTTGTGAGATTTCCTGTGATTGACTTAAACAGGGATTTGAGCTTGTCACGTGAACGTGTGACACGTGTGGTAATGCTGATGAAGATGATGTGATTCTGAAACTGGTATCATATGCTGATGGAACTATTTCATCAGAAAATGGATGCGATATTTCTGGTGATAATAATGATACTGAGATATTACTACAAGCATCAACAGGTGCGGAGCGATACTGACCAGGCGTTGGTGAGTGATCAATAATGTGACGCGTGTTTAACTGTTGCGAGGATGGTAATTCTGCGTAATCAGGAATCACTGTAAGTGATGATGACACTGGAGGTACATGTATTGGAGGTACATGTATTGGGGGTACATGTATTAAGTGATCAGTTGTTATCATTTCCCGTGACTGCCCTGCACTACTGGATGCTGATGATGATGATGTCATTACAGATACATGTGGCATGGTTGCCACTGATGTTGCCAGTGCCTGTAATGGCAATAGTGAAGTGGTAATAGCAATGCTATCATTAGTACCATGATTATCTCCATGCATAGTGCTTGCTTGACCACTGTCATAACTATATGTTGCTGCGTGAGAGAGAGGTTGGTTATGCACAAACGACTTACTTGTCAAAACATTAGCACTAGAATGAATAGAATCAATGGTGTTTGAACAAAAGTCCATTGGCTCAGACTTAATTCTCACAAGCCCTGGATTATTTCTGTCTAATGTAGCGCCTAAACGGGCCACCTTTCTATCACTCATAGCGAGATATGGTAATTCACCAATTACTTGATATGTCCTCTGACCCTGATTAGAATATTGCTGCGGTGTGCTTGTCCCATACACAGCAGGCCTATTTAATACCTGCCCATAGATGTTATGAGGGTGTGTTGTGTTCACTGTTGGTAGAACACGAGATGTGGGATTTGCCATATGCATTGGCGTTTGAATTGTGGAGTGTGGATAATAATGGTGTGTGCTGTTAATATTAGAACTGTGATTGGGAGAGAAGATTGAGTCCAAGCCTTCAATTCTATTCCCATCATTCTGTCTCTCTACATACAATGACTGAGAACTGAATGAACTGTGGCGAGTTTGATTCCTACCATCTGGACCATCATAAGAGGACATATCAAACTGGTATCGGTCGTATTCAGTCGGTGATGAAACCAAAACAAGTGGATCTTCAGAAGTTTGTTCCACACCTGAACCAGAGAACTGTGATATGTAAACATCATGATGTTGGTGGTAATAATGATCCCGAATCTTTTTCGGCAGTATCGTCGTGTACGAGCACTGTGTACATTTCAATACACTGACAGGGTTAGTTCTCAGGTGCAACCGTTTATGTCTCTTGAAGTTGCTTTTATCATTCGTCTCATAGTCGCATTGGGCACACTTAAGTGCTTTCAAACCTGCAAGAAAGAAATCTGGTAATCATTCAATGGTCGAGACAGCTAAACACTGAGTCTGAAGGAAATTTCAATTTCCCTTTCTCTGAGATCTAACAATACTTACCCATTATATTACTCTTTGATAATAAAAGCTAGCTGGCTAGGTGCTCTAGGAATCTAGATTTAGAAAGCTTTACCGGCTCCTGGAACCGGGTACCCGGCTCCCAACAACCAGGTACCCGTCTACCAGTGAGACTCATATTGTTTGCATAGCTACCAAACAAGAGAATACCAATGGCTTGCCTCAATGGGGCTGGGAGGCAGGGTCCGTAATATAATGGTAAGTATTGTTAGATCTCGGAGAAAGGGAAATTGAAATTTCTTCATTCTTTTTTGATCAATACTTACCATTATATTACTTTTTGATAACACCAGATTTAGTCAGTAACCTGGTGGGAAGGGGCAAGCCATACATAGCCTTTTTTCCCCCTGGAGAAAGAACTTAGACTTAAGCTTGTCATACGGAGACCTAAAAAGGACCGACAAGTTTAGGGACCGAATCACAATCGCATCACCGCTCCCCACCCACCCACCTTTTCTCCTAAGAAAGGGAGAGAACTCACGAACATGCATCTCTCCTGAAAACACAAATATGCGAAGAGGGTTAACTGCTCTTTGCACATATAAGCCTGGGAATGAGCATGAATAAATAAGATGAATGATCATGATATATAAACATAATACAAAAAACTGTCTAACTTGAATTACCCCATGAATTATGGATTCCAGATGTGGAGCCACCAACCAACACACTTTCGACCAGACGTGTCCAATACGGTTGAATTCCTCTCGCCTGACCATGTCTGTTCTTACTACCTTTGCTTTTCAAAGTACCAAAAGGAGGAGAGCAGTATGGCCATAAACTATCATCTCAAACCAGCTAAAGCGAGTGGATTGGCCGAGTCTGACATGTCCCTCATATAATAATCCGTGAAAGAGGACTTACAGTGCCATTGTGCAACGGCCACGATGTCCTCTAACGGGACACCATTGAATAGGGCGGTTGAGGCGGCTATTCCTCTAACATGCACATTGCACCTGGTGCCCAGTCACAATCTCGTGGGTAGTCTGAATGCAATCAACCACCCAACGAGAGATAGAATCCATGGATGCGGCGCCATATGGCTTCTTATGGCAGATCCACAGATGTCTATCATTTGACCATAAAGAGTTCGTCCATTTCTTGTACTTAGTCAAAGCACGGACTGGACACCAGGCACTGGCATCACGATCAAACCTGGTTAGCTTTGGTATAATGATCGGTTTGCCAGGATATTTCAAAGATTGATTCTTTGACATAAACTCTGCTCTTGGCAGTAGTCGCAGACCCTCTCCGGAGACAATAAATCGGTCCCTCTCTGCTGAAAGCTCATGGATCTCACTGCGCCTTCTCGCTGAGGAAGCTGCCAATAGAAAGACCGCCTTTAGAGTCAGATGCGTTAGACTAGCCGAACCCAAGGGTTCGAAAGGGTGCTTAGCCAGTACACTAAGCACCAAAGATAGACTCCAGGCTGGAATGACTACCGGTTGTCTCGGTCGGAGATTGCTCATTCCCTTTACCATCACATTCAACTGGGCCACCTCTGGACTATCCCTGTTGGCTAGACATGGGATAACTGATGCCAAAGCGGACTTGTATCCAGCAATTGTGAAAGGAGCCAGTCCTGTATCGAACAGCTCACAGAGTCTGCTTTTTGCTGAATAGTGGATTGAAAGGTATCAATGCCCTTTCCTTCACACCACTCTGCAAATTTGTTAACCTTGTGGTTATATGACTTGAAGGTTGACCTCCTTCTCGTGGCTGCGATGAAACTCACAGCCTGTTGAGAAAAGCCTTCCGACGTGGAACATTGTTTGATAACATCCACACAGGCAATTTGAACATCCCGGGCCACTCGTGTAGGAAGCGGCCCTTGGCCTTGGAGATTATGTTCAGAATCTCGGGCAGCTGCATTGGATTGTCCACCAGCAGATCCAGAAGATCCGTGAACCATTCCCTGCTAGGCCAAAATGGCGCTATTAGCAGGACCAGGCACGGCTCCTCCCTGATCGTCACCAAACCTTCGGCAGAAGAATGGTGGGTGGATACGCGTAAGTGTGCATCCCTCTCCAGCTTCATCCCTCTCCAGCTTATCAGCAGTGTCTGTATCGACGGCATTTGGATCTGGAATCGGCGAGACATAAGTCATGATTTGAGCATTTTCCTTTGTGGCAAACAAGTCCACGTTTGGTTTGCCCAAATGCTCGAAGATCCTTTGAAGAACTGGAGGGTTGAGACCATTCTGTCAGCAGAATCCTCTGTCTGCGAGACAAAGCATCCGCCAGAATGCTCAATCGACCAGGAATGTGAGCTGCTTTCAAAATAACTGAGTAATTCCTGCACCATTGAATCAAGTGCCACACCTTCATACACAGTATGGGTGACTTGTTCCCGCCTTGGCGATTTATGTATGATACTACTGTCGAATTGTCCGACCGTATCAATATCACCTTGCCCCTGACTTTTGGAAGAAACTTTTCCAATGCCAGTTCCACTGCCATCATTTCCAACAGATTGATATGCAGCTGACTCTTTTGAAGAGTCCATGTGCCCAAAACCTGGTGTTCTCCCGGGCAGGCCCCCCCCCCCCCAACACCCCTCCAGCGATGCATCCGTGTACCAGGAGATTCTGATGCTTTTTCCAACATACAAGATGCGACATCATTGGCTCCAAAACTGGTACCAGCTTTGACAGGGGTTCTGCTCTCTGTTTCCACAGAGACATCAGATAAAACTGGATAGGTCTTCGCATCAGAGCAGCATACGGGATTACCTGCTCCATGAAGACCATCATGCCCAGCAACTGAAGAAACCTCCTCGCCCGAATGTGGTTTCCCAATCAAAAACTCCCAAGGATGGCTAACAGAGACACCACTCCGGGCTCTGACGGGTAAACCCTGGCTTCCTCGAAATCGAATCGCATCCCCAAATAAACAAAGAGTTGAGTGGGTGTCAACTCGGATTTCTCCCTGTTGACTATCCAGCCTAGGTCTGAAAGCAATTTCAGAGTCAGTGCAGTATCCACTCCTAACCTGGCTGGCGTGTCTGCCTTGTTAAGCCAATCGTCTATGTAGGTATGTAGGTGTGAAGCGCCACGTTCTCTTTTCTGAGAAAAGCTGTCACCGCTAAGACCACTCCGGTGAAAACCCTTGGGGTTGTCGACAGGCCGAATGGGAGGACTACAAACTCCCATACCTGATTCTGAAATGCAAATCTCAGAAACCTGTGACAAACCCTGTTCATTGGAATGTGGAAATATGCATCTTTCAAATCGATTGACACACACCACATTTCTTTCCTCAATCCTGCCATTACCGATCTCAGAGTTTCCATCTGAAACAGAGGTGTATGGATAAACCAATTCAATGGCCCGAGATTGAGTACGGGTCTCCACCCCCTGTGCTCTTGGGGACAAGGAACATGTTTGAATAGAAGCCTGAAGTGTTCTGGTTTGCTGGTTTTATTGCTCCCTTCAGAAGCAAACGTGACACGTCGTTTTGAATGGCTTCTAACTTGTCTGGCTCCCATGGTACATGCGGGAGTCCAGACAGGTGCCAAAGACAGGTTTTCTCTGGCATGTACCCCTAGGATATCCATCCCAGGACCAGACTGTCTGACGTCACACATCGCCAAGCCTCGACGAAACGCATGAGCCTTCCACCCACCATAGACGCATTGACGCCTAATGCTCGTGATCTGCTCCCCCTCCCCTTTTAACGAGAAAGTGAGAACCATTTTGGTCTTGGCTTGACTGGTCTAACTGGCACCGCTGTTCCTGCCGCACACGCGCGGTCCAGGCAGATACGAGGGGAGCTACCATACCCTCAGGTATGATCAGCTCCCTTCTTTCCGCCGTTGGTGGACTTACCCTTGCCCTTCCCCTTCCAGCCTCTCGGGTGATCAGGAGCAACACTGGGGTGGGCAGGAGCCTCCACAACCATCCTCGCATTCTTAGAGGCAGGTGACTGCGAAGGCCCAGCAATAGCAGAAGCTTGCTTGGCTTTCGCCTTGCCCTTATGCGTCTTCTGTTTCTTGGAGGAGGGTTTAGCCACAGCCCCTAGTGCATGCGCCTGGTGCACTAGTTCTAGCTGGACGTTAACCGCTAACCGATTCTGCACTATGTTAGCAGTGTCCTCTAAGATAGCCCATGCTTTGACACCGAAGAGGCTAGGACCATTCAGGGGCGTTCCAAGCAAACGCTCCCTGACAGCCGTAGCCGGACGCATATGGTCAAGGATCATCTGCCTCCTGGACTTCATAACATGCGCTTGCACCCTGGCCAAAGTGTCCATCGACAGCAACAGGCTGTCGTTTACGCAAGAGAGCGCCACAGGTGGCACAGAGTGACCTGCCCCAGCTTCAGCCCACACCGACTGAATCAAGCGATAAGAGTGATTGACAGCATTCATTGCTGCCCTCACTCCCTCATCGCACAGGGACAGGACTTCCTCAACGTGTGCTTGGGATCTGTCCACAAGCACCTGAGCGGGGCCACCCGCTCCAGCACTCTGAACCCCAAGAACCCAATGTTCATCCTCAGTGACCGTTGGAACCACACCATAGTGCTCGTACTCCCCTCTGGGAATACAGCACCTTGCCCGCACCTCCCTAGAAGCAGCAGGGAGTTGGCTCTTGGTCAAGAGTTGCTTGCTATAAATAGTATCAAGCAATTCCTTGAACCATGGATCCAGCCCAATAGACTGGATCCGAGCCCCAGGCAAGACCCCTGTCCGAATCGACGCAATCAATGGACGGGGCATGTCTTCTTCGGCTGTGGTCCATCTCCGAAGAAGACAGCCCCGTGAGTACATCACTCGTTGATGTATTCACGGGTCTACCAGCAGTGGCCTCCCGGCTAGGAGCCACTGCTGGTAAGCTAGCAACACTGGTACCACACGGTTCCGCCGCCACCCCATGAAACAAACTGTTCCATGGAGTAGGCCCGCACGGAAAACCATGCGGACCTGTAGTGGTTATGCAACCGTGGCCATACATGGGCGCCAACTGCACTCCATGTGTGGCCGATGGACCAGGTGAGATAGGCGTGTACCAAGTCTGGCCAGCAACACCCATCACCGTGTCGGTTGGTGGCAAACCAACCAGCACTGGACTGGACTGGACGGTTGCCCGGTACCGGTGTGGCCCCAACCACGGGTGGAGCGGCTGCCATGGCTTGCGCCCAGCCAGACAGATGCAGAGCGGTTCCGTCCAGGATGGAATCGACCTCCATGCTCTCCACCCGCGGTATCTCAGGCCGCAACAATCTCTCCTCTTCGGCTTCCTCATCCTCAGACACCGAAGAGTCCTCACCGGATGAGGAAACACTGGTGCCGTCCTAGCAAACGGCTCCCATGCCCGACGGACCGGCCACCGCTACTGGACCACCCGGAGGTGGCCGCAGAGAAGCAGTACCGCCAGGCCGGAGCCTGACGGGACCCCCTCAGTAGCCAATCCAGAACCCTACAGTCTTCGTTATCAGAGACGACACCAGTGTGGGTCGACCTTGCATAGCGAGCCCAAACCACGCCGGAGGTGCCATCTATGAAGCCTCCGACCGCAGACGAGGAGCGCCCCTAGGGGCCGAAACGGACACTCCCCGATTTGATTTCGGACCGCCTGACACCGCGTCAAATCCAGCCAAGTCCTTCTGGGCAAGGAACTTAACTAGCAACTCAACCAGCCACACTGCACATTCATTACATCTATTGTCAATGTTACACTTGGAGCATCTAAAACAGACATGGTCCTTATAGGCAACGTTTACAAATTTGTGGCATTCAGAGCAAGATGGTGGGGTAGGCTTGGCCTAAAAGATAAGCACAAAACCTAAAATACGCAAGCGGAACGATACAGGAATGGAAGGCAGACAAATAATTTTCAAATATTTTGACCATAAATTAAATGTTAACCCTCCAGCACCCCACACCCGCAACATTACAACCAAGATCGCGTAAGCTGATGACAAGAATGCTAGCGGGACATTAATACACCCATAAACTGATCCTGACAGATGTATCACATGGAATGAGGAACCATATCGAATTGCATTTGCGGTATATTTAAGAATTAATTTCAAAATTATACTACTCAAACGAAGGCCAAAACGATACGTGAAGGAAACAACAAAATGCATAAACAAACTGCTGTAGAACACGGTAAAAACGCAGAACACACATCTTTAATCAAGAATTTTGAACCCATCGATCAATGCAAGCAGATTGTGATCACCACGCAAAACTTGACATAATTCTTTTCTGGTACAAAAAGCACGCAGCACCAAGAACAAGATGCACGAATTAATGAAACATTTCCTTCAACATAAAAAATCCGAGAAACAACACGGGTGTGATGTCACCCGCTCGGATAATACGGAGAACGACGTTAGCCGATTTTAGTGTTAAAAACCATATAGCCAACATCCAATTTCATATTACTACCGATCGCCATTGGGATTAAAGGAGGCGATCTTATCTGGCATATTTCGTTGTAACCACACGTCCCAGATTCAAGGTCAGAAATTGGGACATGCAACACAGACAAAATTTTAGAGACTTAAGTCTCCATATATTCTAGAAAATAACATGAAAGAATACAGTTTCAGTAGCTCCTTCCATGGTAACCCAATAATTCCTGGCGCGAAAACTAGCTTAATTAGGCATAAAGATTTCAACTTTGAGAAAATTCTAAGATTATTTCAATATGCAAAAAGCATGTATTGCTCTTGTTGCTATGCAAACAAGAATGAGTCTCACTGGCAGACGGGTACTCGGTTGTTGGGAGCCGGGTACCTGGTTCCAGGAGCCGGTAAAGCTTTCTAAATCTAGATTCCTAGAGCAGCTAGCCAGCTACATGTGTAGCTTGTATTGTCAAAGAGTAACATAATGGTAAGTATTCATAAGTCATTCCAGTGGCGAATTTTCAAGCACAATTTTCTGATGAACTGCAAATGGACATAGACTAAGCAACTGTCAATTTTCTTGACCCATCTTGACCATTAAAGGATTAGACTTATGGTACTAGTTCTAAAGACACTCAAACAATTTAATGGTTAAGATGACCAAATCAAAGTGATGCAATGGTCCTGAGGAATGTCCATTTGCCCGTCAAAAGTATTTTTTAAATTTGACCACTGGATTGACTGGCTCGATAACTGATATAAGCCAGATGTGGACATAAAGGCCACATCTTATGTAAATGAGAGACATAGTAAAAGACCACAACCTGTCTTTAATGACCACATTTAGGTGCTCACTCAGGAATTTCAAACAGAAACTAGATTGCTCGGTCATTGACATGTCATCGCAAATCCCCATGTTCACCACTTTAACCTCTTGATCCATCCCATCCCACACCCACAGCCGGGGCCAAATGTAAATGTCCTCTCGCATGCCACAGTCATGTGGGTAACTCACCTATAAAATTTGTTTGAATTCCATGAACCGGTTTCGGAAGAGTTGCTTTAATCAATTTCTTGATTTTGTGAACCCTTCCCCACCCAATGTCATCATGCAATCCACAATTACATGGCTAACCCACATAGCAAATTTGTTTGAATTCCACACAACACATTGAGAGGAGATAGTGTGATGGACAGTTTTTAAGATATTTGTCCTTTTAACCCATCCCCTGAGATCCCACGGGGCAGAGACAAAAATATCATACAATCCGCAATTATATGGATAACCCACATAACATATTTGGTTGAATTCCACACAACGGTTTGGGAGGATAGCGTGGGATTTTTTTTACCCCGTCCCCTGCCGGCAAAGACATCAAAATGTTGTCTTGCAAAACGCATTCATATGAATAACCCACATACTAAATTTGGTTGAATTCCACACAATGGTTGAGGAGGGCGATCTGAACAATCGACACATGAACGGACAAACAGATGGAGTCAATTATAATATCCTCAACATAAAACGATGGGATAATTACTTTCAAAATTATGTCAATGTTGGGTCATTCCGTATAAGATGGACCAATGCCCGTCAACTCATAGTCACGGATTTCCTTCAAACTTTCTCAGTGTGAGCATATGGATGTTTTAGTTGAGCATGACAATTTTTTAACTGATATGTGAAATACTTTTTGAAAAATGCCCTCTCAAAGACCCCTATGCTAAAATTGACAAAAGTTTCAAGTACAAATCCAATGTTTGAGACATCATATCTCATCCAATATACTGTTTACAATACTAGATCTTTTCTTTCTAATGCTCTGTTCAGCATACTTGAGGAAAATAACAAGCAATATGTGTTGACTTGTTTTGGGTGTGTTTTAGGGGTCACCAAAAACGTTAAAAACAGCTAATTTTCCTGTTTCAACAAAATTTGGTGATACAGTAAAATGTATATTATAGTTGCTGTAACTAAATGATTTCTACCCAGTTCACTAGAGCTAATATTAGCTTAGTAATATTTACTGACTAACAGCAAGGTTTGCTCATCAAAAAATTTGGGGGGCCCAATGCACCACCCCTGTTCACAAAAGAGGGCCAACTTCATCGCCTATTAAGTCAAAATAACCCCTTTCAATTTTTATTTTATTTTGGTGAATGGTAGATATATGGTCAATAGTTACATGGTTAAAAGTTGCACTCTTACATTTGTTCCCTTTTGGAGCTATGGCATATTAGAAATGTGATATTTTTGTAAAACTTGTACGATATTCCATTTTTGGGGGTTAATAATTTTAAAATTATAGGGCCTAGAGGCATGAAACAAGCGATACAACCAGTTCTCCTGCTATATTAGAAGAACCAATCAGCCTTCCCTGGTTATATAATACATAAACATCGATTTTCTAGACCCAAAGACCTGACTCTGTTAAAATTTGACATTTTTCGCGACAATCTAATTTGTTTTAAAAAGTTTAAAATATCTCCACTTTAGCATTTTAGATACTTTTTCATCATAGGTGGACATTGAATGGTATATTATGGTCATATTAGTACAGCTACATGGACTTCTATGGCCATTTATAGACAATTTTGACACACTGCGACCAGGCCAATATGTGTAATCTCTCATACTAAAGTATGCCTAAATGTCACCCATTTCATGGAATTATTTAATAAACTGAGACAGGCATTGGTTAATACACATGATATAATATAAAAGTGTTAAGAGATAGTACATAATACTACATACCTCAGCAATAATTGATGATACGGTACATGATCCAGCATATACCGCTCCTCCAAATTATTTAAATAGTCCATTTATAAAGTCGATATCAGTTTGTGGAAAAGTGTACTGCCGGCCAGTTGCTGTCAATGGTGTTGACACCTTACTTAGAATGTCACAAAAAGGAACCCAGCACTGGTCTGTGCGCCTTGGCCAACTAAAGGATCGAGCTGGTCCATGCGGCTTCATAAACGAAATAAACGAAATCTAGGATTTCTTTTTTCACGAGAGAGTTGATACTTACCTCCCTAATACTTTTGATATTGCTAAATATTGGCGTTCACTCAATAAAACACTCAGATTAAAAACAGTTAGGTGCCCCTACTGGGCAGGTAGACAGAGGTAGTCAGGCGGATGCCGGCCCCACCACCGCGCATGCGCCGACTACTACTTCCTCTGACTAATTTATTGGCTGACACACATGCAACTACTAAGAGCCTGAAGACCGAGCCTCTGTGGGGTGGAGAGGCCGGGTCCGTATCTAGGGAGGTAAATATCAACTCTCTCGTGAAAAAAGAAATCCTAGATTTCGTTTATTTCACATCAAGAATATACTTACCTCCCTAATACTTTTGATATTGCCAGAATTCGAAAGTGAATCTGGCGGGAGGGAGGCGAGGTCAAAAGACCAGCTCTTCCCTATACGCTTTCACGCGTTTACGGCACTTAAAAACGTCTGAAACTGTGTGAGAACACAGTCAGGATTTGACAAACCATCGGATAACACAACCGATGCATGAGAGATGACCGAATGTCATATGCGCTCCCCCCCCCCCCTCCTGGGAGGAAGACTAGATGACCTCAATGTCCTATACGCTCTCTACGTACTAGTGCCACGTACTACAGGACAGAGATGAAAGTACTCCATATTCGTATACTCTCTATGAACCACAATCCACACAAACCATCACCATATTAATAATAACGGGTAACGTGACAATACATTTAACAATGAACAACACATAAACAAGACTGACCTTGTTGAACTTGGAAGCTGTCATCACGTTCCCAGTAGAGAAGCCTGATGCAGTCCCGACAAGTGGTTGTTACCATTACTTAAATGTGATGTATATAAGAAACGAGGAAACGCTCCTCATAAAACATACAGGCGATTATTGTTTCAAAATCGACAAGGCGAGAGGATTTGAGGTGTCACGGAGGTAATGGTCTGTAAAACTTGACTCACAGTGCCACTGAGCCACGGACATAATGTCATCCACAGGGACCCTAGGTGAAACAGGGCAGTGGATGCCACGACACCGCAGACACTGTGAGCCTTGGCCACATCAACCTGTCTCCCGGTGGCGGATTTGTGACAAAACTGAATACATTCTATAATCCACCTGGAAATGGTGTCCTTAGACGCCCTGCCATGGGGTTCAATATATGACAACCATAACGCTGACTGGTCGGTACGCCACTCCGAAGTACGCTGTTTGTACCGGAGCAGCGCCCGTACGGGGCACCATACTTTAGAATTAGGATCATATCTAGTTAAAGATGGCCAAAAAATAGGTTGACCTGGATATTTCAAAGACTGATTCTTAGCCAAGAAATTAATCCTAGGTAGAAGCTTAAGGCCTTCCCCTGTAACCACAAAACGGTCATCCTCGGCATTCCGTGGGTAAAATACTCATCCTTCGGCTCAATGAGTCTGCTAGCAGATTTAGCCTTCCCGGAATATGAACTGCTCTCAAGGTAATCCTGTGATCCAGGCACCAACAAAGCAGTTTCCAAGTCATCATACAGAGACTGGGCGACTTCATTCCGCCCTGGCGGTTTATGTAAGTCCCTACTGTTGAGTTGTCTGAACGAATAAGAACAATCTTGCCATGAACTTTCTGTAAGAAATGTTCCAGGCCCAGGACTACTGCTCTTAGCTCCAGTAGATTGATATGTTCCTTTGACTGATCCAGATCCCAAAGCCCTGATATTGTGGACTCTTCCAGACAAGCTCCCCACCCTTCCATCGATGCATCTGTATACACAGTCACCTGAGGGTGGGGAGGGGTTAGCAAAACCCCCAGCAAGAGATTCTCTATATTCAACCACCATTGCAGGTGGTGAATTAGAGGCGCCAACACTGACACGTTCGAGTCCAGCGAACCTGAACTCTGGGTCCACTGTGTCATGAGAAACAACTGGATCAGGCGCCTGCGTAAGGCGGCCTGCGGAATGACTGGTTCCAATGAAACCATCAAACCCAGCATTCTCAAGTAAACCCGTGCCAGGACATGACGACTGTCGCACACCGACTGTATTAAGGAGATGAGTCGCTGAACCCTCTCCTGAGTAGGATAAACATATCCCGTCTCCAGATCGAAGAACATGCCCAGGTAAACAAACTTCTGGGATGGAGTCAGCTCTGATTTTTGGAAATTGATTATCCAGCTCAAGTCCGTGAGAGTTTTCAAAACAATCTCCAGATTGGCCGATAACGTTTCCTGGGTGTGTGCTTTTAACAGCCAGTCGTCTATGTACGTGTGGACTGCTATGCTTCTCCTGCGGAGGTATGCCGTGATCGCGAGAACCACACGGGTGAAGACCCGAGGAGCCATGGAAATTCCGAATGGTAATACCCTGAATTCCCCCTGTCTGCCCTGGAATGCAAATCTCAGGAAGCGATGGAAACTCCTCTCTATGGGAATGTGGAAATAAGCATCCTTCAAATCTATTGAAGCTGTCCACATTCCCTGCTCTAACCCCGCCAACACCGAGCACACAGTCTCCATCTTGAAACTGGGCGTCTCTATGAACTTGTTCAATGGCTTGAGGTTGAGAATCGGCCTCCACCCTCCGGTGTTTTTTGTTACTAAGAACACGGTTGAATAGAAGCCCGGGCACCTCTGCGCCGGCTGAATAGCTCCTTTTTGTATGAGGGAATTTATCTCCTCCTCGATACACAACCTTTGATCTGGATCTCTCGGAATCGGAGTCCAGACCGGCACGAGAGACAGTCGCGATGGCGGGCCTGTCATCCAATCGGGATGATAGCCGACAGAAAGCCATCGCAAGACTAAACGGTCCTGAGTCAACCGCTTCCACTCTGGCAAGTGGTCGGCCAATCGGCCGCCCACCGGTCCACCTAGGGAGAGAGGTGGACATAAGGAGTGCGAGAGTGGCACTGTCTTCTCGGCCAGAAACACCGGAGTGGTTCCCACCGTGGTAACCGGCCCATCAGGCCCGATTACCGTGACCAGATCCCCGCGCGCCACGCCCAGCACCGCGCGCACCTCGGTGCGCGGGTGGCTGCCTGACTGGCTGCGCCTGGGGAGCCTGCGCCCCCCCCCTCGCTGCGGGCCGAATCGCACGCGGCCTAGGCCGTCGCTGCGATGATGGCTGGCCTCTGACCTGGCCACCTCCACCTCGAGCCTGCAGGGGACGATACGCAGGGGGTGCTGCGTGAACGCTCGCACGACGGAGCACTTCAAATTGCTCGCGCAGCGCCCTCTGGTTGTTGACCAGAGTCACCGTCTCCTGGAGGTGCTTGCATCCCTCACCTCCAAAGAGACCAGGACCTGTCATAGGCGTACGCAGTAGCCTATTGTACAGGTCCTGGGACGGGCACAGATTGTCCAAGGCAAACGTGCGCCTCGCCCGGACACTCCTGGTCACCGCCCGCGTCAAGCAGTCCAGAGCCAGGTTGATACCATCCTGGATGGCTCTCTGGACTGTGACCGGGCTTGGTTGGCGCGATGCGGATGCCGTTACCACCCCCTGTAACAGCTGGGAGACGTGGGACAGAGCAGCAATCGACGCTCTCCCACTCTCCTCCGCATCACGCAGCGCAGCATTTGCCGAACGCAACGCGTTCGAGCACAGGACACCCGTGTCAGAACGGGAGCCTGGCCGCGCATCATCGCCCAAAGCCGCGCGGTCATCGACGCTTGGCTTGGGCACCACACCGTACCGCTGGTAGTCCAGGGGCACGATGCGGCAACGCCTGGCCACCTCGCGAGGGGCCTTCGCGAGACGCCCATTCGCCTTAATGGACGTCTCCGCCGCCTCGAACATGTCCACGACATGCTCAGCCAGCGGCAGAGATGGCATAGCGTTTGCAGTCGGCTTACCAGCTAACCACGGCCTGTGATCTCGCTGGCTAGCCGACTGCTCCACGGGCAGGTCTGGCCGAACACTCACCAGCCACTGGCAAGCGTCCGACCAATCCTCCTCCGTGGCTAGCTGCGAGCGCTCTACAAGACGGGGGCCTTTGTCTTCCTCCTGAGCGCACGCAGCAGAGCTTGACGGCGGGTATGCTGATACCGCTGGCAAGCCAGGGAAAGCATGCGGCCCCGAAAGACCAGGCATGCTAAGCTCACTGGCTTGACCAAGAGCAGGTGCCGTGGTAGAGCGCGGGGCAGACACCGCCCCACCACGGCCCAGACCAGCACCAGCGACACTCTCGGCAAGTCGAGGTATGCGGTAACGCTGGCCTTCAGCACCGCCCAGGGTCACCTTCTGGACCGTGAATTCTACTCCTGCGAGTAGAACCATGGACCACGTCGCCTGCATTCCCCGCGAGGGGTGCACAGACGTCATAGTCCATGGTCACGTCCCCAGACGGCGACCCTAGCAGGAAATCCTCTTCCTCCTGGCCAGAAAGGTTAGACTCCGGGTCAGCAAAGAGAGCTAACCCGGACTGGCCAGGGAAGGTGCCATAGGAGGCATTGGCACCCGCGGCGTGCGGATACCCAGGGTCTGATGAGCAGACCGCGGGTTCCTGCAACAACCGATGTCCACGGCCCCTCGGCGCGGCACCAAGCCTGCTACGAGGGTCGTGGAACGCCCCCATCAACGGGGCCACCTCTGAATCGTTCTCAAACAACGGAATCGACCTACGGAAATTAGATTCAGAGGCGGGGATAACCTGCTCTGAAGCAGAGGCTGAGGACAACAAAGGAGCTGGCCCAGGAAGCATGCTGCGAAGCAACTCTGGGACCAAATCCTTTATTGTCCTCTGCATCTCTCCCAACATTTCGGACCGGAAGGCCTCCATGTCCACCGCGGACGAGGCCTTCCTCTTACCCTTCTTCGAAACACTCTCTCTCTTCGCCTTCCTCTCCTCCTTCACGCCCTTCTCCTTTGCCTGCAACGACAAAAAGTCAGACATTAGTTCGCCCCCCCCCCCCATTGCTTACATACGTCGCACTTAAGCAGCGGTCCACAGGGACTGCAGCTGAAGCACAAATGGGGAACAAACCGATCCTTCAGAAACCGGCCACAGGACGGACAACCAGGTCTCTGAAACAGGACAAAGGACGAGGACAATGAGTAAGTTAGTTACGGTTAGAAACTCAAAACCAAACTAAAAGAGAGGGACAAGATCATAAAGATCAGTAATCAAGAAAAACCAGCGTTGGACAAAACTTTAAATGTTAACAAAGAGCAAGGCTGATTATGACGTCATCAATCCCTTGACAGAAATTAAATCGGTCCGCAACAAGCATCCAAGTGCAAGGACGAATTGTATTCGCAACTAGAACAACCTCACATGGATATTCAGACTACACACCATCAGATACCCAATGATAACAATGGTATAAAACAGTCATTATTTTTTCAAATAATTCATATTACCTCATATCATTAATTAGATACCTGACACCTGGTATAGACAAACCATCCAACGTGATGCACTGGAGCACTCCACCAAGACTACGCCTCTTAACTCTCTCCACCTAAGGGGAAGGAATTGGATCAAGAGGGCAAAGTGAGAAGACCTTTATATCAAGCCTCCAACTCACTGAGCATAGATTTTTTGGTTAGATAACCTAACAGTATTAGTAGGAAATGGAACCGTGGTGGAGAGAAACAAACACTCCTGTGCTGAGATGTCCACTAATAATGCAAATCCATACCTGTGGACATAAACACAAAGAGAGATTAGACTTATATAGCACCGAGTTGAAAAAACCAACTCAAACCGGCGCTCATCACGGTAAGCGCGAGTCCCGGAAACACATTACACCGGGGAAAAACTCGCTAGAATATAGTTGAAATCACCTGATAAAGAGATCCAGCTCCCTCCTCCGGAGAAGTCGCCCTTTCTGACATCTTTCTCTTTCTTTCCAGGTATATTCAGACTATTTTACACAGGTAAACGAGTGAAAACTTTTTACCAAGCACAAACGCATGTGAACTCTCTGCCAATAAATTAGCAAAGAGGAAGTAGTAGTCGGCGCATGCGCGGTGGTGGGGCCGGCATCCGCCTGACTACCTCTGTCTACCTGCCCAGATGGGGCACCTAACTGTTTTTAATTAGTGTTTTATTGAGTGAACGCCAATATTTAGCAATATCAAAAGTATTAGGGAGGTAAGTATACTCTTGATGTGAAATGAGACAGTCCTCATTTTCTAGACTAATTTCTAACACTATGCCAAACCACCAATTTTTGTCATACAATGCACCAACATAGTCACTCAAAGACAGTTCCATAGGGATATTTAAATTCTGAATCTCTGATGACATACCAGGTTGTGTGTTAGAAAATGACCGAGTGTATGAAACATCATCAGTTGAAATTCGCTTTACTGTGATAGAGTTAGTGTCATTTGGAACAAACGAATGGAATGAGCTGGTTCCTTGCACTGTTTTGGCAAGGAGATACCGCTCTTCCAACATTGTATGATGGCTCTGGATCTCATCTTTACTAACTAAGAAGAACTTGATCTTGCTTATGTTCTGTTGGCTGAATTCATACAATTCACTAGCATTTCGTATAAGCGCTGTTTGCAGACTAGCCCTTGCGGCTAAGCGCTTCACTGTGCCACCGATACCGTCGCAAACACCTTTACCATGGCTGGTAGCAAAGAAATGCCATTCTGCCTTAATATCAAAATCTGAATAATGATGGCAGACATTAATACAGTTTTTGAAGTTCTTGTATTGTCCTGCACACCCATCACTAAAGTATTTAATTATATGAATATTGGGATACTTTTCCTTCAAATATCTTGTAAAAATCTCCTGAAAACAGTACACAGTATTTGTTTCGTGTTTCAGACACTCAGAGATGAAGCATACATTTTCTTCATTCAACTTTCCATAAGCCTTAACATAAAATGCCAAAGGATGTATCGTGACTTGAGAATTGTTCCAATAAAATCCCTGTACACAATCTTGCACAATAATGCTGTAATTTTCAGCAAAGTCGAGAACAACAATGGCAGTAGTGTCATCTAAATCATGTTTGCACGCTTTCAAGAATTCACTTTGAGATTTCGCTATGAAGGAATGTGGTGTTAATTCTTGGATCCGTTGACATAATATAGAAATAAAATCTTCAACTGATACTTCTCGGCGCATGATTTCAATTCGGTCTGTGGATACCCATTCATTGAATTTAATGATGTCATCCTCATCCATGTGCTCGTAAAGGTCTTGCTCTAAGTAAGTTTTGAGAAATGCAGTTCCTGGACACTTTTCACATCGTTGCAGCATGCAATTTCTAGAACTACTGTCACATACAGATTTGTCAATTAGGTTATGATAGTCTTCAGAGATAACATTCACCATAAACTTTACATTTTGGTGTTTTTCGCATACACAAACATTGTGGCTGCCGCCAGAAGAAACAGTTACACACCATTTGGGTCTTAACTCAGCAAATTTAGAGAAACCAATTTTAAGTCCAGTTTCTGTTTTGAAATTAGCATGTACTTCCTTCAAATTTGTCAGGATTAGCCGTTTTTGCTTATGTTCTTTGGTACCACAAATTCTTATAGTAACAAAATCATTTTTCCCAGGTAATAGTCTAGATACAGTATCATCTTGGTAGTAGTTAATAACACTATCTAGTGTATGCTGATCAAGCTTATTTCTTTTAAAGGTTTCACGATCAGCGAGTATTCCATCATTCTGCGCAAGTTGTCTGGCTTGTTTCACCATATAACGCGTAACACCACATGCCTGAAAAACCTGAACAGTTTTATCTATCGACCATGATTTAGGTGTAATAGTCAATACTTGTATCGTTTGATTTCGTGATGACACAGACAGTTTTTCATTCATGTTCGATACCAAGTAGTCCACATCTAACTTAGAATCACATGTACATTCAATTTGTGAAGTGTCAGCAACTAATTTATTAGGTGGAAAACCTAGGTGGGATGCCACGTGACTTGTTGTTGCTTCTGCCATTTGTTTGATTTTTCGTTTACCATATGATACTTTCCTTTCTGAATGGACACTCTTTAGGGGAGAAACTCCAACTGCTGAGAAACTAGAGTTGAGGCATTCAGCATTACTGTACAAAGTATCTGCTATGGCCATTGATTCCGGTTCACTGTCACTACAATCTGTCAGGTTATTAATTTTCTGCAAACAATGATGGCAAATCTTTTGGCCAGGTTGTTTTCTCTCTCTAGTTTTCGACTGTATTAATGCCACAATTTCTTGATCTATATTAACTAGTCCCTTTTTAATAAGCTTTTTGTGAACTTTTAGGGGATCACAACATGAAGTGTTCTGCTTCATCATCGGGAATATATGCAGATAGTGTTTCTTGTGGCAACAGCACACTGTTTCTAAACTATCCTCACTCTGGCCGCTTCTCATTGCAACAAGTGTTTTATCTGTAGCCGTCAATTGTACAACATCATTTACAGAGCATTTATCCGTAAACTTATGACATTTATCATTAGTGAGACGTCCAACTGAACAAAATGTCTCTGGTAATTCAGCCATTGTGCAACGTGTCCTAGTCAAAGTTTACACTTTTCAAATTAAAAGGCCTAATTTATCATTAAAATGTATAGTGAATTATTAAATTTCTAAAGTAAATATCTAAACATTTGTGTATAAGCAACAATGTCAATGTTTCAAAGCAGTAATTATTAAACACTTTCACTGGTCATGCTGCCTAATCTTGATCACTTAAAATGCTTGACTGAACTCTTGTTGATAGCAATACTTGCATGCAGATCTCTGAGAAAAACTGAGACCATGTGACTAATCAATATCACCTCACTACCTATGTCTATTACAGCAATTGACCTAATTATATACAAAGCTCTGAAGGTTGAGTTATTTTCTCTAGATATGAAATCTCTCAGTCTTTATTAACACTGGATAACTGAAGACTGAGTGATGAGCTGTTGCAGCTCGACCAGCTTACAGGACAAACTCTGTACCTGGTGTATATTTTGAAAATGATTTGACTGAAAATTATTGATGGCTAAGTCAGCAACAACTTATAGTCAAATTGTTTTTTAAATATTCTCCAGGCAATATGTTATTCCCATTGAAAATGTTGTTGAATAATGACTTGTAGTTTACCCACAAAAATGTCAAATTTTAACAAAGTAAGGTTTTGACATCTCTAAAATCCATGTTTATCTATTTTGTAAAAGGGAAATGCTGGTTGTTTCTTTTAATAAGGCAGGGAAACGCGCTACATCTCTTGTTTCATACTTCTAGAGTGTATACTTTTAAAATTATTAACCCCCCAAAATCGAATATCGTACAAGTTTTTGAAAAAATATCAGATTTTGTATTTGCCATAGCTCTAAAAGGAAACAAATGTAAGAGTGAACCTTTTGGCCCTGTAACCATTGACCATATACATAACATTCACCAAAATATTTAAAAAATTGAAAGGGGTTATTTTGAAAAAACATGTTATGAAGTCACCCCATTTTGGCGAACAGGGGTGGGGGTATGGCTCCCACAAAATTTTTGCGGAGCATATCTTGCCATTAGGTAATAAATATCACTAAAGTAGCAGTAGCTCTAGTTAACAGGATAGAAATCATTTGTGTAAACCAAATACAAATACATTTAACGGCATCACCAAATTTGGATTAAAATATGAAAAATCACATTTTTTGGCATTTTTGACGACCTCTAATACATGCCTAAAACAGGTCAGCCCAAAATGCTTGTGATTTTCTCGAACTATGGTGACCAGACTGTTAAAATAAAAAGACCTAGTATTGTGAGCACTGTAGTCGGTGAGATATGAAGCCTCAAACATAGAAATTGTGTTACAAATTTTTGTCAATTTTAGGCAGGGGGTATTGGATAGGCCAGTTTTCAAAAAGTATTTGACCTTTCACTATAATACTTGGAATTTCATGTTAATACATACATATGCTTACTCTGACAAAGTTTGAAGGAAATCTGAAACTATGACTTGACGGATTTCAAAAATTTTGGTCCTTCTTATATGGAATGACCCTGTTGGAGAGATACCAGTATTTGATGGTAATAATGGCATGATTCTGAAATAAGAGAAAAAACTTATCTGAAATGACAACATCGTTGCAGTTAAATTACATGTACATGTACAAATGAGATTTAAGTGTGGGAGATGCAAACCGATTCCAGAAGCCGGTACCAGTTATGTCGACACATTTTTGCCGGTATGAAATGCTGCAGAAAGAAGCGGGTACAGCTACCAATGTGGTGCTAACCACTTCCTCGAAATAGTCCACTTCTCCATGGTTGGGGCTGTTGATACCAAAGGCAGCAATATCTCCAAGTCAAATTAGTTTCAGAATATTCAACAAAGTATTACGTTAATTACCGGTCTCTCCTGTTCTAGTGGAATGTCAACTTACAGGGCAAGAACATTGAATTTTTTAACATTTACCACTGGAATTACTGGCTCGATAACCCAGCCAGTCATTCCAGTGATAAATATTCAAAAATTATATTCTCTTGGCCTATAAATGGACATCCCATAGGCACATATTAATTTTTCTTGTCCATATTTGACCATTAAGGGGCACGTAAGTCATGTCAGGTGGAGAGGGTATGTAAGTGGCCCCGATAGACCATGTTAGTAAACTCACCACTATGTTGATTCATGTGAATTTGAAGCTGGGTATATGAGTGCCCAATAAAAGGACAAAAACGACAGAGATAATCATGAGCAGGAGAGCATGATGTCCATCGGTCAACTGGTGACATCATGAAATGGTCACCAACAGGACTTGTACATGTACCTGGCTGGTCACAGCTTAATATGTGTGGCAAATCTGCTGTGAAAAAAAAATTAAATATTACCAAAAATGTTTGTCCCGATCCCAGGATGATTCATGTCATCATGATAAGGAAACTTAGTTACCTCTCCGGGATGTTTAAATTGTTTGAGTAGCTTTCGTGACCATCTCCGTCTATTCTTCAGTACTAACTGATGACTGCTGGCTATGTCACTCTGGTCAGTTCATGTAGAACCAGGTGACAGCATTGATTAGTCAACCCGGTACATCGCAGAGATAACCAATTCTCCGTATCGTAAATATTAGATGTTGGTATGTGTACATACATGTACCTCCCACATTCACTAGAAATTTCATAATGCTCACGTGAAAAGTGACTGTCAAAATAGTTTATGTATTACCCTATGCGATCCTCCTCGTACTATTCTCAATGGACCTTTCCAGTTTTAGCTATGCCCCGCCAATCTCTAGCTAACTTCTACCTATACATCAATCGTGTTGGGATCGATCAATCCCCAAACTCCCTGACTATTAATTTCCAGAAAACCATACAGATAAGATGCTAAGTATTTTGAAACTAATTCGACTGGGTGCTGTTGCTGTGGCCCAGTCAAATTAGTTTCAAAATATTCAACAGCATGTTTATCAAATAGCAAAGATATAAAATTCGTAAAGTGTCGGACTATTAAGCATCAAAGACGCGCTTAATCGAATCATTGATGATATTACGATTATGGCATCGGCCTACACATCACATAGTTGATTATGATATCATATGACTGAGTGAGGAAATGAACTGATCTATAACATTTTTAGTTGTGACTCACAATTACATGTAGTATAAGTTTGCCCATAGGTCTGTCACATTTTTAACATTTCTGACAAAGCCATAACTATAGTGTGTCACACATGTTAATTAACAATTTAAAACTTTAAACTCAAATTTGTTCAAGGAAATTAAAATTTTCACATAAAAAATGTTCATTTGCAGAACAAGACTATTTTTGAAAATTTACCAGTGGAATGACTGACTCGTTTATCCAGTGGTAAATTTTCAAAAATAGTCTTCTGTTGGTCTGCAAATGGACATTTCTCAAGACCATTGCAGAAGCCATTTTTGGATGATATGAGGGTTAAATGGTTAACCCTTTCATGCCTACAACATCCGAGGACAGCCTGTTCACTCAGGATTATCACGACCGAGGACAGCCTGTTCACTCAGGATTATCACGACCGAGGACAGCCTGTTCACTCAGGATTATCATGCCTGAGGACAGCTTGTTAACTCAGGATTACCACGACTGAGGACAGCCTGTTAACTCAGGACTATCATGACTGAGGACAGCCTGTTCACTCAGGATTATAACGACCGAGGACAGTCTGTTCACTCAGGATTATCACGACCGAGGACATAAAGAGTTGTCTCCTTTGAGCTGCTAGACACACTATAATGAGCCTAATTTCTGCTGTCATGTACCAGTATAATGTACACCCCCCAACCCAAACCCACCAGTTCTAATTGTGCAGAATTTCGGTGAGCCCCCACCAACCTCATGGCGATAATATACTTAGTGTATAATGTAGCATTATCAGAAATCCTATTACTAATGCATGGGTTGCCTACGGACAGTGTAGTAGCACGGGCTGTCTACGGATGGTGTAGTAGGTATAAATGGGCATTTGAAACTAACCATTGAAATATGGTCAAATTTGCGAACATTATGGGGAAAAAACTTAGTCCCCAGGGAACATTTACATGAAAAGCTAGTCACAAATGGTAGGGCATAATTTAGAATTTAATATTTGCATAGCATGAATTGCTATGTGAATTATAATTTGCATAGTTGTCTGCAAAAATGTATAGCAATTAACTCTTTCTCTGATAAATTCTCTGTATCTCAATCTCAGAGCAAATAAACAGGAAAGCTGTTGAATATTTTGAAATTAATTTGACTGGAAGCCATTGCTGCCTTAGACTAAACGAAATCAAGGATTTCTTTTTTCACGAGAGAGTTGATACTTACCTCCCTAATACTTTTGATATTGCTAAATATCGGCTTTCACTCAATAAACACTCAGATTAAAACAGTTAGGTGCCCCTACTGGGCAGGGAGTCAGAGCGTAGTCTGGCGTATGCCAGCCCCACCACCGCGCATGCGCAGACTAGCACTTCCTCTGACTAATTTATTGGCTGATACACATGCAACTATTAAGAGCCTGAAGACCGAGCCTCTGTGGGGTGGAGAGGCCGGGTCCGTATCTAGGGAGGTAAGTATCAACTCTCTCGTGAAAAAAGAAATCCTTGATTTCGTTTATTTCACATCAAGAGTATACTTACCTCCCTAATACTTTTGATATTGCCAGAATTCGACAGTGAATTCGGCGGGAGGGAGGCGAGGTCAAAAGACCAGCTCATCCCTATACGCTTTTCTGCGTTTAAGGCACTTAAACTTCTGAAACTGTATGAAAAAACAGTCAGGATTTGACTAACCATCGGATAACACCACCGATGTATGAGAGATGACCGAATGTCATATGCGCTCCCCCCCCCCCTCCTTCCTGGGAGGAAGAGTCGAATGACCTCAATGTCCTATATGCTCTCTACGTACAAGTGCCATGTACTACAGGACAGAGACGAAAAAGCTCCATTTTCGTATACTCTCAACAATGAACCACATAAATACACAAAACCATCATCATATTAATAACGGGTAACGTGACAAGACAATCAACAATGGACAACCCATGCACAAGACTGACCTTGTTGAAATGGCTGCTGACATCATCTTCCCATTGGTGAAGAACGATGCAGTCCCAAAAAAGTGGTTGTTTCCATAAATTAGTTGTGAAATATATAAGCAATGAGGAAACCTCATAAAAAATATAAGCCTAGTTATTTTTTCAAAATCGACAAGGCGAGAGGATTAGAGGTGTCACGGAGATAATGGTCTGTAAAACTTGACTCAGTGCCACTGAGCCACCGACATAATATCATCCACAGGGACCCCATTAAATAGGGCAGTGGATGTCACTATGCCGCGGACACTGTGAGCCTTGGCCACGTCAACCTGCTTCCCGGTGGCGGATTTATGACAAAACTGAATGCATTCTACAATCCACCTGGAAATGGTGTCCTTAGAAGCCCTGCCATGGGGTTCAATATATGACAACCATAACGCCGACTGGTCGGTGCACCACTCCGATGTACGTTGTTTGTACCGGAGAAGCGCCCGGACGGGACACCATGCTTTAGAATTAGGATCATATCTAGTTAAAGCAGGCAAAACAATAGGTTGACCTGGATATTTCAACGACTGATTCTTAGCCAAGAAATTAATCCTAGGTAGCAGCTTAAGGCCTCCCCTGAAACCACAAAACGGTCATCCTCGGCTGATAAAGCATGAATTTCACTTCTACGCCTAGCCGAGGCCGCAGCAATTAAAAACACAGTCTTCAGTGTTAATAGTTTCATAGAAATGGAACTAAGTGGTTCAAAAGGCTTATCACCTAGTACTTGAAGCACTAGCGATAAACTCCAAGACGGAATCACAGGGGGATTCCTTGGTCTTAGATTGCCCATGCCTTTAATTAATACATTTAATGTATTTACTTCATCACTTCCCCTCTTAGCCAAGCAAGGAATAACAGACATTAAAGCTGACTTATAACCAGCAATAGAGTTAGGCTTGAGGCTATAGGCATCATACAGGTGACAGAGGAAATCAGCTACTACCTGAATAGATGAATCCATTGGATTAATACATCTTTTTGAGCACCATTCTGCAAATCTGTTGATTTTATAATTATATGCTCTGGAGGTTGACCCCCTCATGGCTTTGGCCATAAACATGGCTGCTTGCTCAGAAAAGCCCTCCTTAATTCTAGATTCCTTGACAACATCCACGCAGTCAATCAGAACATTGACGGATTGTTGTGAAGGGCCTTGCCCTGGAAGATAATGTCGTCCATCAGAGGCAGAGGAACCGGATTGCAGACCAGAAGGTCCAGCAGATCCGTATACCATGATCGGCTTGGCCAATCCGGGGTGATCAGAAGCACTTGGCATTCCTCCTGTCTGATTTTCTGAAGAATTTTTGGAATCAGGATTGCTGGAGGGAATGCGTATGCATACATTCTCCCCCAGCTGATAGCTAACGCATCTGTTGCGAAAGCGCTTGGATCCGGAATCGGAGAGACGTACGTCGTCATCTTCGCATTCTTCTTCGTTGCGAACAAATCGATGTTGGGTTTCCCCCAATGGTCGAACAGACGATCCGCCACACATTGATTTAGTTGCCATTCCGTGGGTAAAACACTCATCCTTCGGCTCAATGAGTCTGCTAGCAGATTTAACCTTCCCGGAATATGAACTGCTTTCAAGGTAATCTGGTGATCCAGGCACCAACAAAGCAGTCTCCATGTCATCATACAGAGACTGGGCGACTTCGTTCCGCCCTGGCAGTTCATGTAAGTCACAACTGTTGAGTTGTCTGAACGAATAAGAACAATCTTGCCCTGAACTTTCTGTAAGAAATGTTCCAGGCCCAGGACTACTGCTCTTAGCTCCAGTAGATTTATATGTTCCTTTGACTGTTCCAGATTCCAAAGCCCTGATATCGTGGATTCTTCCAGGCAAGCTCCCCAGCCCTCCATCGATGCATCTGTATACACAGTCACCTGAGGGTGGGGAGGGGTTAGCATAACCCCCACCAAGAGATTCTCTGTGTCCAACCACAATTGCAGGTGATGAATCAGAGGCGCCAACACTGACACGTTCGAGTCCAGCGAACCTGTACTCTGGGTCCATTGTGTCATGAGAAATAACTGGATCGGCCGCCTGCGTAAGGCGGCCTGAGGAATGACTGGTTCCAATGAAACCATCAACCCCAGCATTCTCAAGTAAACCCGTGCCAGGACATGACGACTGTCGCACACTGACTGAATCAATAAGATGAGTTTCTGAACTCTCTCCTGAGTAGGAAAAACATATCCTGTCTCTAGATCGAAGAACATCCCCAGGTAAACAAACTTCTGGGATGGAGTCAGCTCTGATTTTGGGAAATTGATCATCCAGCCCAAGTCTGTGAGAGTCTTCAAAACAATCTCCAGACTGGCCGATAAACTTTCCTGGGTGTGCGCTTTCAACGGCCAGTCATCTATGTACGTGTGGACTGCTATGCTTCTCCTGCGGAGGTATGCGGTGATCGCAAGAACCACACGGGTGAAAACCCGAGGAGCCGTGGAAATTCCGAAGGGTAAGACCCTGAATTCCCACTGTCTGCCCTGGAATGCAAATCTCAGGAAGCGATGGAAACTCCTGTGTATGGGGATGTGGAAATAAGCGTCCTTCAAATCTATCGACGCTGTCCACATTCCCCTCTCTAACCCCGCCAACACCGAGCGCACAGTCTCCATCTTGAAACTGGGCGTCTCTATGAACTTGTTCAATGGCTTGAGGTTGAGAATTGGTCTCCACCCTCCGGTGTTTTTTGTTACTAAGAACAGGGTTGAATAGAAGCCCGGACACCTTTGTGCCGGCTGAATAGCTCCTTTTTGTATGAGGGAATTTATTTCCTCCTCGATACACAACCTTTGCTCTGGATCTCTCGGATTTGGAGTCCAGATCGGCACTAGAGACAGTCGCGATGGCGGGCCTGTCATCCAATCGGGATGATACCCGACTGAAAGCCATCGCAAGACTAAACGGTCCTGAGTTAACCGTTCCCACTCTTGCATGTGGTCGGCTAGCCGGCCTCCCACCGGTCCACCTAGGGATAGAGGTGGACATAAGGAGTGCAAGAGCGGCACTGTCTCCTTTGCCAGAAACACCGGAGCGGTTCTCACCGCGGTAACCGTCCCATCAGGAACGATTACCACGCCCAGATCCTCGCGCGCCACGACCAGCACCACGCGCACCTCGGTGCGCGGGCGGCTGCCTGGCTGACTGCGCCTGAGGAGCCTGCGCCCCCCTCGCTGCTGGCCGAATCGCACGCGGCCGAGGCTGACGCTGCGATGGTGGTTGGCCTCTGACCTGGCGAGCACCACCTCGAGCCTGCAGCGGACGATACGCAGGGGGTGCGGCGCGAACGTTAGCACGACGAAGCACCTCAAACTGCTCGCGCAGCGCCCTCTGGTTATTTACCAGAGTAACCATCTCCTGGAGGTGTCGACATCCCTCACCTCCAAAGAGACCAGGACCTGTCATAGGCGTACGCAGTAGCCTATTGTACAGGTCCTGGGACGGGCACAGATTGTCCAAGGCAAATGTGCGCCTTGCCCGGACACTCCTGGTCACCGCCCGAGTCATACAGTCCAGCGCCAGGTTGATACCATCCTGGATGGCTCGCTGGACTGTGACCGGACTTGGCTGGCGCGACGCGGATGCTGTTACTACCCCTTGTAACACCTGGGAGACGTGGGACAGAGCGGCAATCGAAGCCCTCCCACTCTCCTCCGCATCACGCAACGCGGTATTTGCTGAACGCAACGCGTTCGAACACAAGACTCCCGTGTCAGAACGGGAGCCTGGTTGCGCATCCTCACCTAAAGCCGCGCGGTCATCCACGCTCGGCTTAGGTACCACACCGTACCGCTGGTAATCCAGGGGCACGATGCGGCAACGCCTGGCCACCTCGCGCGGGGCCTTCGCGAGACGTCCACTCGACTTAATGGACGTCTCCGCCGCCGCCTCGAACATGTCAACGACATGCGCTGCCAGCGGCAGAGAAGGCATAGCGTTAGCAGTAGGCTTACCAGCTAACCACGGCCTGTGGTCACGCTGGCTAACCGACTGCTCCACGGGCAGATCTGGCCTAACACTCACCAACCACTGGCAAGCGTCAGACCAATCCTCCTCCGTGGCTAGCTGCGAGCGCTCTACAAGACGGGGGCCTTCGTCTTCCTCCTGAGCGCAATCAACAGAGCTTGACGGCGGATACGCTGATACCCCTGGCAAGCCAGGGAGAGCATGCGGGCCTGACAACACCGGCATGCTAATCTCACTGGCTTGACCAGGAGCAGGCGCCGTGGTAGAGCGCGGGGCACATACCGCCCCACCACGGCCCCGGCCAGCACCAGCGACACTCTCGGCAAGCCGAGGTATGCGGTAACGCTGGCGCTCAGCGCCCAGGGCCACAGTCTGAACCGTGGATTCTACCCCTGCGTGAGTAGAACCGTGGAATAAGTCGCCTGTATTCCCCGCGAGGGGTGCACATACGTCATAATCCATGGCCACGTCCTCAGACGGCGACCCCAACAGGTAATCCTCATCCTCCTGGCTAGACAGATTAGACTCCGGGTCAGCAAAGAGAGCTAACCCGGACTGGCCAGGGAAGGTGCCATAGGAGGTACTGGCACCCGCGGCGTGCAGATACCCCTGGACTGATAAGCAGCCCGCGGGTTCCAGCGACAACCGTCCACGGCCCCTCGGCGCGGCACTAAGCCTGCTGCCAGGGTCGTGGAACGCCCCCTCTAATGGGGCCACCTCTTAATCTTCGAACAACGGAAGCGTACTAAGGAAAGGTGATTCAGAGGTGGGGATTACCTGCTCCGAAGCAGATGATGAGGACAGCAAAGGATTTGGTCCAGGAAGCATGCCACGAAGCAACTCTGGAACCAAATCCTTTATTGTCCTCCTCATCTCTCCCAACATCTCGGTCCGGAAGGCCTCCATGTCCACTGCGGACGAGGCCTTCCTCTTACCCTTCTTACTCACACCCTCTCTTTTCTGCTTCTTCTTCTCCTCCTCCACCACCTTGTCCTTCGCCTGCAAGCACAAGAATTCGGACATTAGCTCGCCCCCCCAGTGCTTACATATCTCGCAATTAAGCAAGGGACCACAGGGGCTACACTGATAACAGAGATGAGGCACAAACTTGTCCTTCAAAAATCGTCCACAGGACGCACAACCAGGTCTCTGAAAAAGGGCAAAGGATGAGGAGTATGAGCAATCTAGTTAAGCTCAGAAACTCAACCAACTCAAGAGAAGGAAATGATCATAAAGATCAATATTCATCAGAAAACCAGCTTTGGACAAACTTTAATTGTTAATAAAGAGCAAGGCTGATTATGACGTCATTAATCCTATGACAGGAAAAAATCGATCCCCAACAAACATCCAAGTGCAAGGACGAATTGTATCTCTAACCAGAACATGTGCAGTATGGACATTTCGACTACACAACCATCAGATATATACTGATAACAATGGCAAATACTGTTAATTATCTCCCTTTCCTCTCTAAATAATTAACATCACCTCATATCAATAATTAGATACCTGACACTTTGTATAGACAAACCATCCGTGATGAACTGGAGCACTCCACCAACTGAACGCCTCTTAACTCTCTCCACCGCTAGGGGAAGGAATTGGATCAAGAGGGCAAAGTGAGAAGACCTTTATACTAGGCCTCCGACTCACTGGACATAAAATTTTTGGTTAGATAACCTAACAGTATTAGTAGGAAATGGAACCATGGTGGAGAGAAACAAACCCTCTGCTGATGTGATGTCCATTACATATCGTCACACAGACCTGTGGACATAAACACAAAGAGAGATTAGTATTATATAGCACCTAGTTGAAATAAACCAACTAAACAAGGCGCTTATCACGGTAAACGTGAGTCCCGGAAACACATTACACCGGGTAAAAAACTCGCTAATTTTACTAGAAGTCACCTGATTTAAAGGTCCTGGGCCCTCCTGTGGCGAAGTTATCCTTTCTGCCATCTATATCAGGGATTATCACTTCCAAAATTCACACAAAAAGACTATGAATTGAGTTAGAAAAGCTCTAGCACAAAAACATGTGTAGACTCTCTGCCAATAAATTAGCAAAGAGGAAGTGCTAGTCTGCGCATGCGCGGTGGTGGGGCTGGCATCTGCCAGACTACGCTCTGACTCCCTGCCCAGTAGGGGCACCTAACTGTTTTAATCTGAGTGTTTATTGAGTGAAAGCCGATATTTAGCAATATCAAAAGTATTAGGGAGGTAAGTATATTCTTGATGTGAAAAGCAATAGCTTCTAGTCATATTAATCTCAAAATATTCAACACAAAATACTATACATTGTAAAGAATTTACTTTTTCAGGGATTAGTCGTTGAAAAGGTTAATGATAGAACATAAGAAAATCAATGCTAAATTGCAATCGCATAGAAATTTTGCATAGCAAATACAACTATGCACGATGCAGAATGTATAGCAACTGCCTAAATATGTGTAGCAAATTGAGATGCGATACCAGATAAATTATGCGCTGAATGCGTTTAATGATCAAGCAGGACAAAACCGTTCTATGCAGTGGTCCTGAGGAATGTCCATTTGCAGGCCAAGAAACACATTCTTGACAATTTACCACTAGAATTACTGGCTCAGCAGACAGTCATATTATTTTCAAAATATGCAATTTCACCGTCCAAATTCAAAAATAGAGTTAAACATTCCATTGAGTACATACAAGTAGTTTCCTTTTATTTACCATTCGAAGATGTGTGTGTCATTGCTGCTAACTGTGGCAAAGTGAGATTATCACTGCTTGTTCTCGCTTCATTCTGCATACAATAATATTGTCTCTTCTTCGCCATGGTTTGTCCCGTCTCTTCAGCGTTCTGGAAATGCATGCTACCCAACATTGTCTCTGTCTGTATTCCAGTCACACGATTATCCTGGTGACAGCTGCTCTCTCCAAGGTCCATTACTGAGACAGAGCTACTGTCAACAAGCCCACAATCATCTCCACTTGAGAACTGCAATGAATTATCAACCATTATGCTGTCCTTCAATTCCTGATTTATATGCGTATTACACATATCTGAATTGTTATTATTATCTAAACCATACTGGCTCGAGAGTTGGCACTCAATAGCCTGAAAACCTCTGTCAATAATACATTCTGGATCATCATTAGTTAGCGTGCTGCCATGATGCACTACTGGCTTGGTCAGCTGATTTGGATGCTGCGGTGTATCGCATATAGATGTGTTCTCAGATAATAATATAGTCGTTGAGTCATCTGAAGTTGAATCACAACATGTAGCTTGTACTATCGACGTCTTGCTATGCTTTGTGACATTCTCTGTTGTACAGACTGTTTTTGTGAACACATTCTGGTCATCATTGGGTGTACTAGAAGAGCCGCTGCCAAGCATACCAGAGTTTAAAGATGGCTCACAATTATCATGTGTGGGCACTATGCTAGACTTGCCGGACATGTTTACATTAGAAATAATTGAATCTTTAATAAAATGGTCAGTACCATGATTATTATGTATGTCTGATGGAAAAGTGCATGGCAGTTTTGTCCCAATTGTTGTGTCATCTCTTGACACCGACAATGAGGGATATGGTAGTAGATGTACCGAACATGATAAAGGAATTGATATTTCTGATAAAGGGAGCTCAACATGTGATGCAGAACTTGATAGTAGTGCTACTGTCAATGGTGTATCTGATGAACTGGGAGATGATGATGATGGCTGGAGTGTCGATGCATCTGTGAGTACATGCACATCTGATGATGACGATGATCGTACCCTAGTGAGTTGAGACGATGGACATACTGGTGACAATGGCAAATTCAAATTTGACGTAGAACATGTTTCTGGAGATTTAGAGTAGAAGTCTGATGAACAAGACTGTTCTTCCACAACAGATGGTGGGACAAAAAGCTCTGCTGACTGCGAGTCTTGGGCCACAAATACCTCGTGCAGTCCAGAAAGAGACGATAGGTCAGTCATCTCGACATGTGTTGTCTGTTCGGCCTTTGTATCTGACATTGTTCCATACACTGTGAAAAATAAGAAACAATAATGTACATTAACTTTCTGAACAGCACTGCAACAGAGGGATTCATTTCTAGCTGTACATCCCTCATTTCTAGCTAAGCTCCGCCACCATTTTTTTGGAAACAAATTGAAACTTTGAGACCTGAATTCCCAAAATATTAATTTCAAGGTAACTACATTGATACAAGTATGCTGAATACTATTTAGAAACTAATTTGACTGGATGTTATTACTGCCTAGATGACAATAGCAGCTCCTAGTCAAATTAATTTCAAAATATCCAACAAAATTCTAAATTTATCAAAGGCTTACAATGGAGGATTCCAGCTTAGTCATCAATCATATGACATCATAATCAACTACATGACATGTATGTTGATGTCATAATCAATTATGTCACGAATAACGCCGCTAGGTTTCGTCACGAACGCTTAATTGATGACGGACTAAGCATTGTTTTATGAATTGGCTTTACTATTTAATAACCAAGCTGTTGCATATTTTGAAACTAATTTGACTGGCCGCTTACAGCATACAGTCAATGGGCACTGACAGCACCCAGTTAAATTAGTTTCAAAATATTCAAACGTTTACCCGCAGTTTTATGGAAATTAAGATTCAGGGAATGCATGAATCGATCAATTCGAACAGGGGGACAGTGTAGGCTTGCACGATATTGTCCTAGGAGGTATCGCGATATAGTGTGGTGAGAAAATAGCGATATTTCGATATATCGTATAGCCTATTTGATGGTAAATGTATATGAATTCACGGGTTGAATTGGTTTTGGGTTGAGTTGAACTGCACGGTTTGGCTTATTTAGACATATCTGATTCGCTATGAGTTTTCATATCAGTTTTAACCGAATATTACTTCTAATTGGTAAATTTCAACAATACTTTAAATCCAGTCACCAAGATGCTTAAAGAGCGATCGTTAATAACACGTAAATAATACACACTTTCCTGGTATAAATTTTTGGAGCCTTACACTTTGGCTTAATGTATCCCCTGCACATTATTGCGGGAGTGAAATTATTACGTGGAACAGCCTAAATATTGCGTACTCTGTTATAATCATTGTTTATTACATCCAAAAAATGTGATATTCCATGTCGTCTTTGTGAAAATGTACCAATCACGTGAAATTAGGAATGAACTTTAGATCCATAGATATCTAATGTTTAGATCTGATCCGCATTTACTGAGTACCCCTTTACTAATAATAGTTAGCCTTCAGAAACATCTCGGATAGTTCACCTTGCAGGCTAAAGCGGGGATACCGTCTCATTTAGCTATCCTATTTTGTGAACGCACCACCTCTCGCCTCAAAAATCAGGACAGCGAGCAATATCACGTGATTCATATATTTTACTAATAATAGTTAGCTTTCAGAAACATCTCGGATAGTTCACATTGCTGGCTAAAGCGTGTATACCTTCTCATGTAGCTATCACATTTGTGAACACACCACCTCTCACATAAAAAAACAGGAGAGCAAGCAATATCACGTGATTTATATTTTTTCGCGGCACCATTTATTGTCAAATTTAATCAAGTATTAGTTTTGATTTTATAAACCGTGCTTATTAAGAAATATACAATATTTATACCATACCAGGTAATAATTTCACTCACACGATCAAGGTTTTGAGGTATACAGCATGGCGGCAAGAAATTGTACCAGTAAATTGCGTTCAATTTTCGTATTATTGTTAATCTTTTAAAACAATTTTAAAGAATGAACTTCAACTTTTTCTATTCCTATTCCTAATGCAAGCCGACCACTCTCACAAAGATGTGGTTTGGAAATAAATTGAATAGCTTGCCATAATAGAATGGTTTGTAACACATGGCAGATAGGCAGAATACGGCATGACAGTAACATTTTGGCAACATTTCAATTTTTTCTAAATCATATCACAAAAAATTGTGGCTGGAAAAAAAATCGCGATTTTCGATAATATCGGATAATTGTGCAAGCCTAGAACAGTGTGGCTGGAATTTAGCTAGAGATGCGCGGAGCTTAGCTAGAGATGGGCGGGGCATAGCTAAACCTGGATGCCTCCATTCGTACACTTTCCAGAGACTTTTTGATTTTTGTGTTGGGGGTTATTTGGATTGTAACATCAACTAACATCATTACATGTGACATATTTGATTATGACATCAGATACTTGAATGACAGACCATATCTATCTTTTCAAGTATTTATCCATTATATATTGCATGCCAACTATACAGGAAAGCTATTGAATATCTGGAGTCATGCAACATATTTAACCAGCAAACGGCTTCCAGACAAAATAATTTCAACTTTTCAAGGGATCAATATGAATATTTATTACATGAAAGAATGCGTTACATGTACATCAAGAGATGCTTATAAGGTTAAATTTGGCAAAATTCAGTCTGGAGAGATTCCAAAGAGAAATTTGCTTTAACAATGGATGTATCATCCGGAAACCAATTTTGAAGATGGCCGCCACTGACTGGTGGCCATATTGGATTTCGGATTATCATAAATTTCGATAAGTTTCTTCAACCTACATATTCCAACAATGCTACGAAGTGATCCGATAAATGGTAACGGCGATATCATCCAGAAAACAACTTTAAAGATGGCAGCCCATGGCTGGCAGCCACCTTGGAGTTCGGATCATCGTCAATTTCGATAGGTTTCTTCTCCAGACCTAAACCAACCGCTCTGAAATTTCAAAGCGATCCGATAAATGGGAACAGAGTTACCATATGGAAACCAATTTTCAAGATGGTGGCTGGTGGCCATCTTGAATTTCAGATCATTGTCAATTTCGAGCTAATAAGACGTGATTAGCCATGTTTATGACTTGTTACCTGATGTTTGTTCTGGGTGAGAATGAAGTCAGATGCCTAGCACTGGTTTAGTGCCTGCTATTTATAGGCAGTTGAGTATGGCTTGTGTACTTGCCATTGCCCATGCGCATTAGTGGGTGTATCTTTGGGTAACCCAAATTAGACCCAAAACATTTTGGGTAGATGGGAACTGCACATGCGTGTGCATGTGCAAGTGAGGGTAATCACTTGGGTATACCCAAATTTGTATCCAAAAGGTTGGGTACATGCCCATGGCGCATGCTCACGCATGCGTGTTGTTTGTGAGCTGTTTGGGTATACCCAAGTAGAAAGACCCAAGTTGTTTTGGGTACATTTTTCATGCTAATTTTTTGGTGTTGCGGAGCGCGCAAGCGTGAATTAATGGCGGTGTCGGGTGATCGAGTTCGGGACACGTTGGGGGATACATCCTACATAGGCTTTTAAAGGGCCTATAGATAGGTGAGTAAGTAACTACCAATAAAAATAGAAGGCATGGATGAGAATTCTCTGTCCTATACCGAGATCTGACTTATGGCATTTCGTTCCTAGTAGGATACTCATCAGAAGTTTTTTTTATCAAAAACAGCTGACAGAGAATGCGTTTCTAGACTTCATAATGTAGTATTGATCTCTTTAATAGTGCGTATAGCTATGGTCAATGGCATGTGAATTTACATGCAAGGTATAAGAACATTCTTATGACAAGGTGAACAGTATACGAATTATGAAATGCTAAGATTTTTTCAGCATTTTATGTGAAGATGATTGGCAATGATGAAGTGAACTTAAACATTATGATGTAATATGATTGGCAACTGAAAATATTAGTGTCTATTTTTGAAAAAGTTTGGTACACATTCTGTTTTATGTTATCCTGGATTGTCCTACTGGTTGCAGGCAAGATTGTCGTTGATGAGGTCCAGTAATTGTAGAGCTAGTTCCTTTAGAAACGCTAGCTGTTTAGGATCTGGCGTGATCGTGGCCAGGCCCATTTGTGAGGCCAGAGCTCTGATAGCGTTTTTTGGTGCTGCGTGCGTGAAGGTCACGTTTGATTCAACTAGTTGATTTAGTACTGACCCAGGGTTGGTCTGAGTTCATTGTGCATTGAGAATGATGCAGAGCACAATCAAGTTCTTTGCATGGAGGTACTGACTACTAACTCAGGCGATGGAGAAACCGGGAACGGGGATATTGTTATAAAACATCCAGGTTTTTATGGCATATCTAATAAATTGATATCAGTTTCCATGTTATATACGCTATCGCGGCTGTTACTGGTAGTAAGTTTACCTCCTTCTGCCAAGCTAGCAAGGATAGAAGCGACTTCTAGATCACCGCCATCTGAACTGTTGTCCAGATTAAGTGTGGTTCTTGATGTGCATGGGACATCTGAAGTGTACGAGTTCTGAGCTGGAGTGGAGCATTTTTGAAGAGATAGATCGATTCCCGCATTATTAATAGAAGGTAGATTGTTCCGAACCGGTTTAATAAGTGGAGTGTTTTTGTAGTTACAATGTAGTGTTAACGGTAAGATCCAAAGCTTCATCCACGGAATGATGGATTTGTGAAGTTTTTATTCAATTTTGGATCACATGAGGTGCCAGTTGTGGCGGCAGGATTCTTAAATGCGGTAGGATGTTTGATCCTACTTATTAACCTGTAACCCTTTTGTTTAAACATTCCGGCATATTCAGTTGAGCTGTTGATTACGCCTGTTGTTGGCAGAGCGTCAGATGTAGCGGTGGTTGATTGTCTGTGATCGAGGTCTTCGTTGAGCCAAAGTTCTCTACTAGTGAACGGATTGGGAATTTTGTTGAAAGCTTCTGAGACAGTCTTCTGGCGGGCTGTGACAGTGGAGACATCAGTGAATGCTTGAAAGCGGATGTTGATACAGGCTCCTGCAGCAAAGTTTCCTAGGTGATGTTCGTTCCTCAGGTGAGCAGAGTCAAATTCTAGGTGGCTGTAGTTTCTCGGGCATGTGACACACGTCCATGTAAGTTTAGTGGCTTCGTCCAAGTGGTCTTTGTGTTGTGAGAAGTGTCTCTTATAGTTTCGGAGATTGCTGTAGCTCTTATGAAGGAGTGGACAGTAGAAAGGTACAGAAGATTACATAGTTGTGTGTACTATTACTTTGTAATTAGATAGATAGGTTTGATTGCGCCATAGGCTATTAATTCTCTTTGATGGTTGTGGCCATGGGCAACCGTGATGTCATAGATGATTGACGTCATTAGAAGTGTGTGGGTGACATCATAGTGACGTAGCATTTTTTGCGTGATAAATAGTTTATAGGAGATTAAGACATGGGGATGGGGGGAATTTTTTAGAGGGTGGGGGAAGTGAAACCATTTATCTGAATTGGTTGATGCTGAATGGGTCTGGAGTGTGGAGCTAATGGATCCAGAATAGTTCCTTTTTTCAGCTAAAAGTACTGTATTTCGCTTAATTGAAGCCTAGGCTTCTATTACGACAAGAGGTGTTCAATTTCCAACCCAACATCTCTGAGAAAGGGGGTGGGCTTATATTAGAGTTTTCCCAAAAATGTTTTATAAAACTGATACCACGGAAACTCAATGCACTTTCTCCCGTAAAAATTCCGACCGCCTACGACTATGTTTAATGTATACCTCAAAACATCACCAGGGAAGTGAAATTATTTGATTTGAGCGCCTAAATATCCTTTAATAAAGGTCATTTATTACATCAAAATTAATCCACAATTTCATGTAAAATGGCGTCGCGAAAAAATACAAATCACGTGATTCGCCTCCAATTGAAGACTTTATTTTAGAGCGAGTACTCGGATATAAATATTCTGGAGTCTGGGACTCGGAACTCGGGAATTTATATATATTATCATTGCGCGATAGGAACTGAGTATTATACTGATCTGAATAACAGGTACCCGTTTGATAAACTTCCGTTACCGTATAATATCTTGCGAGAACATGGCGCCTCCCATCCCAACTTAAGAAGCCAGCTATATTGTCGTTCGTAATAATTCAATTTGGATCATTTAATGTTGATCGGCATTACAAAATTGATGCACATTTTCTCCCGGGCTTGTTTGGTACAGAAATTTGATCTTAAAATATATTTATAAGGATGGTATTTAATCAGACCAAGACTGTTTTACGCGCATTTTGACTAGAAAAGTGTGGAATAAACTTTATTATATCTTGAACATACGTGGCCTACTATTAATATTAATCCGCTGAGTTAGGGGGTGGGCTTCTAATACAGAGTTTTGCCGTTTTGAAACTGCTAAGAAATCATTGGAGCTCATATTAGGCTTGTGCGATTTTTCGATTTAATCGTGAAGTTCGATTTATTTTTAAAATCATGATTTTTACGATGTAACTGAGGAAAAATCGGAAAATCGTCTTAAGTGTGTACTTTTCCGTCGCATTTTATCAGTACATGAGTACAATTATAATCGATTCACGCCTGTGTTCATTGTGTTTATATCCCGCCGTGCCGAATAATTACTAATCACAACACAAAACGCTACAATAAACAAGCTAACAATAGCGAGGTGACACCTTTGTTATTGAGAAAAACCAGCTAGTTACTCCGTCGAATCGCCATGTAATTTTCTTTCTTTCGCTGCAGACCCTGAGTCTGTCATGAAATGCCAAGTATATAGTTAGTTGCAGAGTGTTAGGCAATCAGTGAACAGAATTCTTTTTAATTCTCGGGTTAGCAGTTTCAGGCGGTGTAATAATTTTTCCTTTTTCATTCGGTTGTCATGTAAAATTAAATAAAATAAAGCAACAGCATTCCAGGTGGTTGATTTTGAACTGTGGGTTCTGTTGATTACTCTTCAATGTAAATCGCACATTCTGAAAGCAACTATAAACTGCTCTATAGGACGAGTTTACGCCGTTACACTCGTACCTACTCAAAGCTCCTGTCCTATGTATGTGGATTGCCCAGTATCGCCCCGGGTACTAATATTAAAGTCTTCGCGTTACTCCGATAATGACCTAAACTTGTCCTACAAAGGGAGGCTATAATCGGTGACATTTTATCTCAAATTTTGATGAAATAAATAATATTTATTAAACTATACGCAATATTTAGGCGGTCCCAATTAATAATTTCACTCCCGCGATGATGGATATAAGGTATACATTAAGCATAGACGTAGGATAGTAAGAATTCGGAGCATGAAAATGTGTTCTAATTTCGTGCTATTTTTGCATCAATTACTTCAACTTTTTCTAGAAACAAGTCATATTACCCGGTTTATACTTTTAGGAATTTGGACCTACGATTTAATCGAAAATCGCGATTTTTTAAAATAAAATCGATCGCAATGTTTCAAAGCAAAAATCGCGCAAGCCTAGCTCATATGTCAAAGTTAGGGGTGGGCTTCTATTAGAGCATAGGCTACAATTAAGCGAAATACGGTAGTGCTGGTATCCGCATTAGGGTCCCCTCTCAGGACTTGTATGATGCGGTAAGATAGGTCGGTATTGGCATGGTGAGGAAGATTGAAGTGTCTGGCCATAGGCGAGTGTCTCTTGTGGCTGATATCTTGAGTTAGGCTTGCGCGATTTTTCGATTTAATCGTGAAGTTCGATTTATTTTTAAAATCGCGATTTTTACGATGTAATTGAGGAAACATCGGAAAATCGTCAAAAATTTCATGTTTTTACAAAATCTGAAGTGTGTACTTTTCCGTCGCATTATATCAGTACATGAGTACACTTATAATCGATTCACGCCTGTGTTCATTGTGTGTATATCCCGCCGTGCCATGCATGTGTCGAATAATTACGAATCACAACACAAAGCGCTACAATAAACAAGCTAACAATAGCGAGGTAACACCTTTGTCATTGAGAAAACCAGCCAGTTACTCCGGCGAATCGCCATATAATTTTTTTTCTTTTGCTGCAGACCCTGAGTCTGTTGTGAAATGTCAAGTATATACAGTTTCAGAGTGTTAGGCAATCAGTGAACATAATTCTTTTTAATTCTAAAGTTAGCAATTTCAGACGGTCTAATAATTTTTCCTTTTTGATTCGGTTGTCATGTCAAATTAAAGAAAATAAAGCAACAGCATTCCAGATTGTTTGATTTTGAACTGTGCGTTCTATTGATTACTCTTAAATGTAAATCGTACATTCTGAAAGCAACTATAATCCACCCTATAGGACGAGTTTACGCCGTTACACTAGTACCTACTCAAAGCTACCGTCCTATGTATGTGAATTGCGCAGTATCTCCCGCGCTACTAATATTAGCGTCTTCGTGTTACTCCGGTTATAACCTAAACTCGTCCTACAAAGGGAGGCTATAAGCGGAAGCATCACATAATTTATATTTTTTTCTCGGCGACATTTTATCTCAAATTTTGATGAATTAAATAATGTTTATTAAACTATTTAGCCGGTCCCAATTAATAATTTCACACCCGCGATGATGGATATAAGATATACATTAAGCATAGACGTAAGATGGTAAGAATTCGTCGCATGAACATCATCATGTGTTCTAATTTCGTGCTATTTTTGTATGATTTATTTAAACTTTCTAGAAACGAGTCACGTTAACCCGGTTTATGCTTTAGGGAATTTGGACCTACTACGATTTAATCGAAAATCGCGATTTTTTTCATAAAATCGATCGCGATATTTCAAATCAAAAATCGCGCAAGCCTATCTTGAGTGTTCTTGAATGCGGACTCTAAATTCTCTCTTGGGTTTCCCCATCATATTGTTTCTTGCAAAGTGTGCAAGTGAGTAGATATATCAGGTTGCGGGTTTTGCAGTTGCCAATGATTTTGCCTGTATAGGTGATACTGGTATATGTGCTCTTGAAGTACCTGGTTTTGATCATTTTGTGGCATATGCTACAATGTCTCCTCTGACAGGTGATGAGGGGGTTCAGGTGGATGGTGGGTGGGGTGGGTAAGAGAAGGGGGAGTTGAGCCCTGACAAGCTGGTTGCCTATGGTGGGGTTTCTTCTCTAGCCGAAGAGGGGTAGGGATGTAAAGATGTCCCTGCCCCTGGTGCTGCTGGTTAGAACTGGCCAGTATTTGAGAATGATCGTTTTGACCATAAAAGATGCTGGATTGTAGTCGGCTACAAAAACGTTGTTGTTGGTAGAAGGAAGATCTTTCCTTTGTGGTTTTAGGAGAGAGTTCCTATTTTTGTTGGCGCCAGTTTTTTGCACATTTTTTAGCAGTGTGGCTGGGTAGCCACGGGCTGCATAGTGCGCTATGAGTTGATTGCTGTGGAGAAGGTAATCTGTTTTTGTTGAGCAGATTCTACGCAATCTGAGCATTTGGCCTAGGGGGCGTGTGTTCTTGCAAGCCTTGGTATGGGCTGATTTGTAGTGGAGGTAGCCATATGTATCAGTGGGTTTAGTAAAGAGGCCAAAGCTCAAGGGTTCATGATCCGTTCTGGTAATGGTGGTGTCAAGGAATGAGATCTGAGTTGGGCAGTGCTGGACTGTAAATTTAGTGGAGGGATGTGATCTGTTCATGTGTTGAACAAAAAGTAGGAGATTTTGTTTCACTTCCCTGGTCCCATAACATGAAAATGTTGTCCATGTATCTTAGATAGAGGAGTGGTTGAAAGGGGGCGGATGCCAGTTGTTCTTCTAAATCCGCCATGAAGATGCATGCATAGTAGGCAGCTTTACTGGCCATAGCTGTTCCTCCAATTTGGAGGTAGAAGTTTTCATTGAACACAAAGGTGTTTTTCTCTAGGACTAGTCTCAGGTTTAGAAGACCTCTTATAGTGAGGGGACCTTCTAGGCCATATTCACCTCCCCCCTCTCTTACCCACCCCACCCACCATCCACCTGAACCCCCTCATCGCCTGTCAGAGGAAACTGTGGTTTTGAGACCTTAGCTTGTCTTTAGCCACGCCTTAGCCACTCTTGATTAGGCCTTAGCTAGGGAGTGGCTATGCATTATCTTGGCTAAACTAGGCCTTAGACAGGCTTGACTAGGTCTTACCTAGACCTTAGCTAACCTTGGCTTGGCCTTACCTAGGGCATAGATAGGCATTATCTAGGCTTGGATGGACCTTACCCAGGCCTTACATAGGCTTTAGCTACTCTTGATTAGGCCTTACCTAGGGAGTGGCTAGGCTAGGCCTTATCTTGCTTACCCAGGCTTTAGCTAAGCTTGGTTAGGCCTTAACTTGGCTTAACTATGCCTTACATAGAGTTAGGTAGATCTTATTAGCTAGGCCTGGCTAGACTTTACCTAGGCCTAAACTGGGCCATAGCTAGGTCTTAGCTCGGCCATATCTAGGCTTGACTAGGCATTACTTAGACCTTAGCTTAGCATTACATAGGCCTTAACTACATTTGGTTACGCCTTACCTAGGCCTTCGACATGCTTAACTATGCCTTAACTCAGCCTTAATAAGGTTTGTCTAGGCCTTAACAAGGTTAGACTATGTCCTACACATGCCTTAGCTAAGCTTACATAGGCTTTAACTTGGCATTGGCCAGCCATGGCTAGGTCAGAGTTAGGCCTCCTCTAGGCTTGAATAGCCTCATCTAGGCCTTAGCCACACTTGGCGATGCATTACATAGGTTGTATTACCTCAGCTTTAGCTAGGCTTTACCAGGTTTGGCAATGTCTTACCTATGCTTAACTAGCCCTTACCTAGGCGATATGTAGTTCTTAGCTAGGCTTGGATAGATCTTAGCTAGGCATAACTAAGTTCCGCCTTATTTAGGCTTGGATAGGCCTTAGCAAGATGTTGGCAATCATGGCTAAGGCCTAGCTACGGTCTAGCAAAGCTAAGGCACAGGTAACGCATAGCACGGCATTAACAAAACCTAGCTACGGAATAGCCAAGCCTCACTAAGGCCTAGTCAAGCCTGGTGATGACCTAGCTAATACCTAGCCGAGCCTAAGTAAGGACTAGTTAAGGCCTAAGTAAGGACTAGCTAATGCCTATATATATGGCTTGCTAAGGCCAAGGTAAGACTACGCCAATGCTAGGTAAGGCATAGGTTAGGCCTAGGTATAGCTAAGCCAAACCTAGCTATGGCCTATCTAACCCCTAGGCAATGCCTAGGTAACACTAGCTAAGTCTAGCTAAGGCCTAGATAAGGCATATCCATGTCTAGATAAGGCCTATCTAACACCTAGGTAAGGCCTAGCCCATCTTAGCTACGGCCTAAGTAAACCTAGCTAAGGCATAGTTATGTCTAGATAAGAGGCGTGGCTAGGTATTACTAAGCCTTGACAAGACTTGGCTAGGCATTGCCTATGGCTTAGCTATTCTTCGATAGGCATATTTAGACCTTAGATAAGCCATAGCTTAGGCATAGGTAAGGCCAAGCCAAGCCTAGATACGCCCTAGGTAAGGCTTATCCAAGCCCAGCTAATGTCTGCATAAGGCCTAGGTAATTGTAGCTAAGGCCTAGAGAAGACGTAGCTACAGGCTAGATAAGGCCTATCCAGAGCTGTCAACCCCCAGTTCAAGCAATCAGTAGTTTCGGGTGAAAAACCATGATTTTCAGTAGTTTCACACACTCTTTCAGTAGTGGATTTTCAGTAGTTTGAGGAACCTTTCAGTAGTTCAGTATTTTTATTGAAAAAGCAGCAAAACATGATTTTAACCCTTTCGTGATGAAACCGGCCAAAACTGGCCTCTGTAGTGGGTTTGCGTAATTATGTCCATTTGCAGGCCAAGATAAGACTATTTTTTAAATCTTACCACTGAAGTGACTGGCTCGGTTGCCGTGGTTACAGTGGTAAATTTTCAAAAATAGTGTTCTCTTGGCTTGCAAATGGACATTCAATAAGTAAATGTTTTAATTTTTCGAAGAAATTTAGTCATTAAAGGGTTTTGAAGCAAGACGAGAGAGGAATATCTATGAAATTTTACCACTGGACTGATTGACTGTTATCGAGCCAGTCATTCCGGTGGTAAAATGTAAATATAGTCATCTAGCATTGTGCGAGTTAATTTACCATTACATTTTTTGATAGAAATTTTTTTTTTGGGCAATGTGCATATGTACATGTATGTATCACCCTTTTCTGTTCTTTAAACCCGGTCATCGTTCTGTATATTTTCGGCATACATGTCTTTTGAACTTTTTTTATTGGTATTGCAGCATCATAAGATTGCGCTGAGCACTTCCACAAAGTTTGGTGGTTATTTTCCATATTTAGACACCAAAATCTGAAAACAAAGACTGAAATCCACTGCGCACAAAATCTCATACCGTGATCATGGAAATATATATTACCTGGAAATTCATATTACAATATTTCGGTAAAGACTTATTATATTAAAATATAAAAAGATTATTTTGATTTTCTCACGTTTTGAACGGATGCTTTCTGATTTACATCGGTATATTTATATAGATGAATTGCATATTTGTAGCCATCATAAACAAACAACCTTCTGGGATTCTTGCATAGTGCTAACTTTCGCATTCTATTAATCCAACGATGTAATAAGGCGAAAAATGCTGATTAACGAGATTAGAGAATCTTGGCAGGCTGTTTCATAGATATAGAATAGCTGTAGAGGGTGTATGCTAATTCTATTACGTAGTTGTGATTAATATAGCCAATACGTAGTATCAGATTAATATAGCCAATACCATTTCATTTCTCATAAAAATATATAAATTTGCCTCTATTCAAATGCTCTTCCAATTATCAAAAGAGAATTGAGTCCGTTTTGGAGACTACATGTATATAATATGCCGAAATAAAGGTATGAGCATAAGCACTCTACTGCCATTTTAACTCTATGGGCTGTTCTCAAATGTCGGCTGGATTGAGCAATTAAAACATCTTGACATAATGGAAGGCGACGTGTTTTGATAAGCGATTACCATTTTTTTTGCCTCACAAACAGAAATTCGTAATTTTACCACCTTGTCCGTATTACCGTAATTGCACAATTTTTTATTTCCATATTTTCACTCGCAACCCGTACATGCGTAGTTTGGATGCTTTTTCCGTACAAACTACGGTCAATCCATAGGCGTTGGCAGGTCTGCCTATCCAAGCATAGATACGGCTTAGCTAAAAACTAGGTTAGGCCTGGGTAATGCCTCGGTAAGCCTCAATAAGCCTAGTCAAGCTTGGCTAAGGCCGAGCTATGGCTAAGATAGACTCCACTGTTTAATGTGACTAAGTGTATGTCATAGGATTGACTAGGCCTTACTTTGAAGTGAACTTAGCTAAGCTTGGCTAGGTCTCACTTACACCTTATATAAGTTTTGGGTATGCCTTACATAGCCAAGGCCATAGGCTGGCCTTGACCTTGCTATAACCAGGGTTTTCTAGGCCATACCTAAGCCTTAGTCACCCTTGACTACGCCTTACGTAGGCTATATCTAGGCCGTAGCCAGGTTCACCTATGGATTAGCTATGCATTGCCTATGAGCTAGCCCTGCTTGGCTAGGCCTTATCGAAGCTCGGATAGGCCTAATGTAGGCCTTAGCTAGGTCTTGGCTAGGATTATCTAGGCCCTTACCTAGGATTTACTTTAGGTAGGCCTTACCTAGGCCTAAGCTATGCATGCCGTACGTGGGTTCGCCAAAGGTACCACACAGAATCGTAAATCTGCAGAGGTATCCCCGCAAGGGAGCATTGCAACGACGCTACTCGAATAGTTTAATATAAACCAATTATACCCCTAACACATACAAAACATTATTGTTGTGAGAGGGAAGTGCCTCGCGCGGGCCTCCGTTACAGGAAAATGCCTTCAACACCGAAGCGGAGGAAAAGAGCTGGCAAAAAGGCCCACTCTTTTGTTCAAACAAAAAGCTAAGTGCAGTGGTCAATCCTTGTGCAGCCATAATTAATGTGATGCACACTGGTTTACGTGAAGACGGGTCGGTTGATTTCTGAAGAATTCATAGGTCACTGTCTTATGTAGGTCTAAAGACACTGAATTGGTAGTTGCAGCTTTATTTATGCACGCCTTCTGCTAAAGTCTAGCATAACCTTTAGTTGTTAGATATGTTTCCAAGCTTTGCCCGCAAGTGGCAGGGATTCCTACCTATCTTTAGACATCTACATCTAACTGACGAAGATGCCCAGCTTCCCGAAGGTCGCCCCGCATAGCATCTTCCTCAGAATGACAGCGTGCATACATGTTATGGCGCGACAGCTCCCGAATCATATGCCGATCCGGTCACCATCAGGTCTTAGCTAGGTTTCACTTGACCTTACCTATTCCGTAGTCAGGCTTTCTTACGCCATACCCCGCCCTTAGCCGAGTATAACTTAGCTTAGACTAGTTTATCTTAGCTTAGCCTAGTATAGCGTAGCTTATCCCACTATAGCTTAGCTTATCACAGTAGAGCTTAGCCCATCATAGCTTAACTTAGCCCAGTCCAGCATAGCTTATCCCAGTATAACTTAGCTTAGCTTTGCCCAGAAGTCTAGCTTAGCCCAATTCAGCTTAGCTTAGACTAGCATGGCATATCTTGTCCGAGACTAGTCTAGCATAGCTTGGACTAATATAGCATAATATAGCTTAGATTAGTCTAGCATAACCTGTACTATATAGCATAACTTAGCTTAGCCTAGTATATCATAGCTTTAATTTAGCTTAGTGTAGACTAGTATAGCATAGCTTAACCTAGTATAACTTAGCCTAGACTAGTAGAGCCTAGCTTAGCCTATACTAGTATGGCTTAGACTAGTCTAGCATAACTTATCCCAGACTAGTATAGCATATCCTAGTCTAGACTAGTATAGCATAACTTAGCCTGGACTAGTATAGCACAGCTTAACCTAGACTAGTATAACATAGCTTAACTTGGCTAGTATAGCACAGCTTAACCTAGACTAGTATAACATAGCTTAGAATGGACCAGTATAGCATAGCTTAGACTAGACTAATATAGCATGGTTTACCCTGGACTAGTATAGCATAGCTTATCCCAGGCAAGACTAGCATAGCTTAGCCTAGACTAGCATAGCTAAGCAGCCCTCAAAATTTGGCGCGAACGATCGTTTCGTTCGCGTGTCGGTTACGGGAAATAAAATTACCGTGAACGAAAAAATGGTCGCGTAAGTGACGAAACCCAGAACGGTAGCTATCTCTGATCGTGGAAAACAGAAAAGTTTCAACAACTTTTTGATATGACGCATGCTATTTACAACAGAATTTAGCATTTTCAAACATCTAAAAGATCGATAACATCTGTCTGCCAATAAATAAGCGACAGCGCGCATGTGTCAGAGACAAACTTCTGTTGTATTTCCGCTAGCATTACTACATAGGCCGGGAACTAGTCTCGCTATACGTTATGTATCAACAACGGACTGTTCAATTATAAACCGTTGCATACAAGTATGTGCAACCCTCGGCTGGCATGTTCCCGATGTATTATTTTATATACACGATTGGATCCCGATATAACATTGTTGAGGGAGTCTCACAGTATATTCTCCTTGAGTTTCAATTGGCTTGTAGAGACAGCTGTTTAAGAATTTATCTGTTAAATTAAACTGTTACATTCATAGATCCTAGCTACTGTGTCAGTGTCTATTTCTCCATGACACACAATAATTCAGGCCTCGAAATTCGACGGGATTCTCGTAATATTCCCGAAATTGAAAAATACGGGAATCCAGTTGGATTCTCGTAAATAAACGCTTCCAAAAACGTAAACATTCCATTCTTACAGAACGCCACCATCCCGGTTACTAATTTCAACAATAAAAATTATGTCACGAATCAGCCTAGAGGGGGGTCTGCTAATACATCGGTAATGAGAAATGTGTCGCGTGACTGCGCAGTCGTAGTTAATAACAATCGATAATGCGCACTCATAGTTTCTGATTGGCTTGCTGGATATTCGATTTCAATAGGCATGAATGAAAATTACTATCGTAGTTCATAACGAATTAATCACATGATTTATTTCAACCAATCTCTGTGCGACTCTCGCGATTAATATTGATGGCTAATGGCGAACGAAAAATCTAGTCCCTGTGCCGCTTTTAAACGCAGTAAAGCAATATGTTAGCGCCCACTTTGACGGGTTATATGACCCAATAAATATTATTATTGGAATGTTCTGACAGTAATACCACCCGATATCTAAGTGGTTCATTGCTTTGGAGCGACCGAGAAAACAGGACTATATATCAGGAAAACCAGTGCGTAGTAACTCTTATTTTCAAGTAAATCGCATTTGCACTAAATTGTCAGTTTAAAGCATACAGGTTAAGAAGGGTCAATCTATCTACTAAATGCCTTAGAGCTGGTTACACTTTTTATTGTGGCAGACTTGTGGGTTATTGTTTTATATTAGAAATGTACGCTGCTAGTGCTTGTACAAGTACAAATATTTGGTAACAGTTACAAAAAAATCTACCCGTCACAGGTACAATTTTATAAACATCTCAACCCCTGTTGTTTTTGGGTCAAGTAAGACGGTAGTTCTTTGATACAGGTGGAATTCTTTACCAATTAAAGCATATTCTTTTAACTATTGTGAAAATAATATGACTGGAAGCCATTGCTGTCAAGGTGGTGGTGGGTGGGCTGGAGAGGGTTGCTCAACTAGGTAAGCCACAACAATGTAAGATATTCAATTCTTTGTTTTTGTACTGGTGCTGTTCCATAGTTTTGTGGCTGCTATTGTAATTCGTCGTTTTCCTATTTCTGTTCGTGTAAATTGAGTGTGTAAATTGTGTTTTGTCCTAGTGTTGTGTTTGTGGATGTCTGTGCTTAGTGTGAAATTGGAGGCTATGGATTGTGGTAATGTATTGTGGTGAAACTCCTTTACAATGGTGTACATCTGCTGTTTGCCTATGTCCTTTAGTTTTAATAGCTTTTCTGACTTGAATATATTCTGGCCCTTTGCCGGTTTAGAAAAGAGTTTTAGTGTCTTTTTCTGTAGACTTTGTAGTTTTGTTAGGTTGCTTGTGTGTGTATTCGTCCATATAGCGTTACAGTAGGTGAGATGTGGAAGAACAAGGGTGCAGTAGAGTTTTAATTGCAGCTGGTGTCATGTACGGTTTTAGTCTTTGTATAACACCTATGCCTCTTGCCACCTTTGCTGTTACCGTCTCGATTTGTTTGGCCCAGGTCAAATGTTTATCCAAATATACTCCCAAGAATTTGGCAAATAGGGCCTCCTCATGATTTCCTTTTTGTTTATGTAGATTTTGGGAATTTCATCCTTTTTTAGTTTGAGATTTGTAAATAACATATAATTTGTTTTGTCACCATTCAACGATAATTTGTTTATTGAAAACCAGTCAGTAATTTCTTCCATTTCCTTATTTGTTTTTCTGTATAAGGTGTCTATGTTGTCATCGCAGCAAAAAGCATTTGTGTCATCAGCGAACAGTATTAATGACATGTGCTTGCATATGTTAGGTAGATCATTCATGTAAAGAAGGAACAGCAGTGGGCCAAGAATAGATCCCTGAGGAACACCACAAGTTAATTGCCTGTTTTCAGAGCATATCTCATTATATTGTACGCATTGTGTTCTTTTCTTAGGTAGTTCTGAAACCAGGTGAGTGCACGGCCTCTTATACCATAATAGGCAAGTTTTTCTAGTAAGATCTGGTGGTTGATAGTGTCGAAAGCTTTTGAAAGGTCCAAGAAGATGCCTATTATACTTTGGGGTTTTTCCAGTGATTCAATAATTTTTTCTGTCATTTCGGCTATTGCATGCATTGTTGAATGTTTCTCACGAAGTCCATATTGCGATTTGTATAAAATGGACTTTTTGTCCAGGTAATTTGGGTCACTCCATATAAGGACCAAAATTTTTGAAATCCGTCAAGTCATAGTTTCAGATTTCCTTCAAACTTTGTCAGAGTAAGCATATGTATGTATTAACATGAAATTCCAAGTATTATAGTGAAAGGTCAAATACTTTTTGAAAACTGGCCTATCCAATACCCCCTGCCTAAAATTGACAAAAATTTGTAACAAAATTTCTATGTTTGAGGCTTCATATCTCACGGACTACAGTGCTCACAATACTAGGTCTTTTTATTTTAACAGTCTGGTCACCATAGTTCGAGAAAATTACAAGCATTTTGTGCTGACCTGTTTTAGGCATGTATTAGGTAGGGGTCGTCAAAAATGCCAAAAAATGTGATTTTTCATATTTTAATCCAAATTTGGTGATGCCGTAAAATGTATTTGTATTTGGTTTACACAAATGATTTCTATCCTGTTAACTAGAGCTACTGCTACTTTAGTGAAATTTATTACCTAATGGCAAGATATGCTCCGCAAAAATTTTGTGGGAGCCATACCCCCACCCCTGTTCGCCAAAATGGGGTGACTTCATAACATCTTTTTTCAAAATAACCCCTTTCAATTTTTTTAATATTTTGGTGAATGTTATATATATGGTCAATGGTTACAGGGCCAAAAGGTTCACTCTTACATTTGTTTCCTTTTAGAGCTATGACAAATACAAAATCTGATATTTTTTCAAAAACTTGTATGATATTCGATTTTGGGGAGTTAATAATTTTAAAAGTATACACTCTAGAAGTATGAAACAAGAGATGTAGCGCATTTCCCTGCCTTATTAAAAGAAACAACCAGCATTTCCCTTTTACAAAATAGATAAACATGGATTTTAGAGATGTCAAAACCTTACTTTGTTAAAATTTGACATTTTTGTGGGTAAACTACAAGTCATTATTCAACAACATTTTCAATGGGAATAACATATTGCCTGGAGAATATTTAAAAAACAATTTGACTATAAGTTGTTGGTGACTTAGCCATCAATAATTTTCAGTCAAATCATTTTCAAAATATACACCAGGTACAGAGTTTGTCCTGTAAGCTGGTCGAGCTGCAACAGCTCATCACTCAGTCTTGAGTTATCCAGTGTTAATAAAGACTGAGAGATTTCATATCTAGAGAAAATAACTCAACCTTCAGAGCTTTGTATATAATTAGGTCAATTGCTGTAATAGACATAGGTAGTGAGGTGATATTGATTAGTCACATGGTCTCAGTTTTTCTCAGAGATCTGCATGCAAGTATTGCTATCAACAAGAGTTCAGTCAAGCATTTTAAGTGATCAAGATTAGGCAGCATGACCAGTGAAAGTGTTTAATAATTACTGCTTTGAAACATTGACATTGTTGCTGATACACAAATGTTTAGATATTTACTTTAGAAATTTAATAATTCACTATACATTTTAATGATAAATTAGGCCTTTTAATTTGAAAAGTGTAAACTTTGACTAGGACACGTTGCACAATGGCTGAATTACCAGAGACATTTTGTTCAGTTGGACATCTCACTAATGATAAATGTCATAAGTTTACGGATAAATGCTCTGTAAATAATGTTGTACAATTGACGGCTACAGATAAAACACTTGTTGCAATGAGAAGCGGCGAGAGTGAGGATAGTTTAGAAACAGTGTGCTGTTGCCACAAGAAACACTATCTGCATAAATTCCCGATGATGAAGCAGAACACTTCATGTTGTGATCCCCTAAAACTTCACAAAAAGCTTATTAAAAAGGGACTAGTTAATATAGATCAAGAAATTGTGGCATTAATACAGTCGAAAACTAGAGAGAGAAAACAACCTGGCCAAAAGATTTGCCATCATTGTTTGCAGAAAATTAATAACCTGACAGATTGTAGTGACACTGAACCGGAATCAATGGCCATAGCAGATACTTTGTACAGTAATGCTGAATGCCTCAACTCTAGTTTCTCAGCAGTTGGAGTTTCTCCCCTAAAGAGTGTCCATTCAGAAAGGAAAGTATCATATGGTAAACGAAAAATCAAACAAATGGCAGAAGCAACAACAAGTCACGTGGCATCCCACCTAGGTTTTCCACCTAATAAATTAGTTGCTGACACTTCACAAACTGAATGTACATGTGATTCTAAGTTAGATGTGGACTACTTGGTATCGAACATGAATGAAAAACTGTCTGTGTCATCACGAAATCAAAAGATACAAGTATTGACTATTACACCTAAATCATGGTCGATAGATAAAACTGTTCAGGTTTTTCAGGCATGTGGTGTTACGCGTTATATGGTGAAACAAGCCAGACAACTTGCGCAGAATGATGGAATACTCGCTGATCGTGAAACCTTTAAAAGAAATAAGCTTGATCAGCATACACTAGATAGTGTTATTAACTACTACCAAGATGATACTGTATCTAGACTATTACCCGGGAAAAATGATTTTGTTACTATAAGAATTTGTGGTACCAAAGAACATAAGCAAAAACGGCTAATCCTGACAAATTTGAAGGAAGTACATGCTAATTTCAAAACAGAAACTGGACTTAAAATTGGTTTCTCTAAATTTGTTGAGTTAAGACCCAAATGGTGTGTAACTGTTTCTTCTAGCGGCAGCCACAATGTTTGTGTATGCGAAAAACACCAAAATGTAAAGTTTATGGTGGATGTTATCTCTGAAGACTATCATAACCTAATTGACAAATCTGTATGTGACAGTAGTTCTAGAAATTGCATGCTGCAACGATGTGAAGTGTCCAGGAACTGCATTTCTCAAAACTTACTTAGAGCAAGACCTTTACGAGCACATGGATGAGGATGACATCACTAAATTCAATGAATGGATCCACAGACCGAATTGAAATCATGCGCCGAGAAGTATCAGTTGAAGATTTTATTTCTATATTATGTCAACGGATCCAAGAATTAACACCACATTCCTTCATAGCGAAATCTCAAAGTGAATTCTTGAAAGCGTGCAAACATGATTTAGATGACACTACTGCCATTGTTGTTCTCGACTTTGGTGAAAATTACAGCATTATTGTGCAAGATTGTGTACAGGGATTTTATTGGAACAATTCTCAAGTCACGATACATCCTTTGGCATTTTATGTGAAGACTTATGGAAAGTTGAATGAAGAAAATGTATGCTTCATCTCTGAGTGTCTGAAACACGAAACAAATACTGTGTACTGTTTTCAGGAGATTTTTACAAGATATTGGAAGGAACAGTATCCCAATATTCATATAATTAAATACTTTAGTGATGGGTGTGCAGGACAATACAAGAACTTCAAAAACTTTATTAATGTCTGCCATCATTATTCAGATTTTGATATTAAGGCAGAATGGCATTTCTTTGCTACCAGCCATGGTAAAGGTGTTTGCGACGGTATCGGTGGCACAGTGAAGCGCTTAGCCGCAAGGGCTAGTCTGCAAACAGCGCTTATACGAAATGCTAGTGAATTGTATGAATTCAGCCAACAGAACATAAGCAAGATCAAGTTCTTCTTAGTTAGTAAAGATGAGATCCAGAGCCATCATACAATGTTGGAAGAGCGGTATCTCCTTGCCAAAACAGTGCAAGGAACCAGGTCATTCCATTCGTTTGTTCCAAATGACACTAACTCTATCACAGTAAAGCGAATTTCAACTGATGATGTTTCATACACTCGGTCATTTTCTAACACACAACCTGGTATGTCATCAGAGATTCAGAATTTAAATATCCCTATGGAACTGTCTTTGAGTGACTATGTTGGTGCATTGTATGACAAAAATTGGTGGTTTGGCATAGTGTTAGAAATTAGTCTAGAAAATGAGGACTGTCTCATTTCGTTTATGAAGCCGCATGGACCAGCTCGATCCTTTAGTTGGCCAAGGCGCACAGACCAGTGCTGGGTTCCTTTTTGTGACATTCTAAGTAAGGTGTCAACACCATTGACAGCAACTGGCCGGCAGTACACTTTTCCACAAACTGATATCGACTTTATAAATGAACTATTTAAATAATTTGGAGGAGCGGTATATGCTGGATCATGTACCGTATCATCAATTATTGCTGAGGTATGTAGTATTATGTACTATCTCTTAACACTTTTATATTATATCATGTGTATTAACCAATGCCTGTCTCAGTTTATTAAATAATTCCATGAAATGGGTGACATTTAGGCATACTTTAGTATGAGAGATTACACATATTGGCCTGGTCGCAGTGTGTCAAAATTGTCTATAAATGGCCATAGAAGTCCATGTAGCTGTACTAATATGACCATAATATACCATTCAATGTCCACCTATGATGAAAAAGTATCTAAAATGCTAAAGTGGAGATATTTTAAACTTTTTAAAACAAATTAGATTGTCGCGAAAAATGTCAAATTTTAACAGAGTCAGGTCTTTGGGTCTAGAAAATCGATGTTTATGTATTATATAACCTGGGAATGCTGATTGGCTCTTCTAATATAGCAGGAGAACTGGTTGTATCGCTTGTTTCACGCCTCTAGGCCCTATAATTTTAAAATTATTAACCCCCAAAAATGGAATATTGTACAAGTTTTACAAAAATATCACATTTCTAATATGCCATAGCTCCAAAAGGGAACAAATGTAAGAGTGCAACTTTTAACCATGTAACTATTGACCATATATCTACCATTCAGCAAAATAAAATAAAAATTGAAAGGGGTTATTTTGACTTAATAGGCGATGAAGCTGGCCCTCTTTTGTGAACAGGGGTGGTGCATTGGGCCCCCAAAATTTTTTGATGAGCAAACCTTGCTGTTAGTCAGTAAATATTACTAAGCTAATATTAGCTCTAGTGAACTGGGTAGAAATCATTTAGTTACAGCAACTATAATATACATTTTACTGTATCACCAAATTTTGTTGAAACAGGAAAATTAACGTTTTTGGTGACCCCTAAAACACACCCAAAATAAGTCAACACATATTGCTTGTTATTTTCCTCAAGTATGCTGACCAGAGCATTAGAATGAAAAGATCTAGTATTGTAAACAGTATATTGGATGAGATATGATGTCTCAAACATTGGATTTGTACTTGAAACTGTTGTCAATTTTAGCATAGGGGTCTTTGAGAGGGCATTTTTCAAAAAGTATTTCACATATCAGTGAAAAAATTGTCATGCTCAACTAAAACATCCATATGCTCACACTGAGAAAGTTTGAAGGAAATCCGTGACTATGAGTTGACGGGCATTGGTCCATCTTATACGGAATGACCCATAATTTGTCAGTCGATTGTACATAAGGCGCTCTAGTAACTTGGAGAAAAGTGGAAGTATGGAGACTGGTCTGTAGTTTAAGACGTTAGTAGAATCCTTGGCTTTATAAATTGGTGTAACACGTGCTATTTTTAGTTTTGATGGGAAAATGCCTTGTGCTAGGGATAAGTTGCAAATGTGACTAAGTGGGATAAGGATATCCATAACACAGGTTTTATAAATGCGCCACTTAAAACCATCGATTCCGGCACTTTTGGCTGGGTTCAGTTTGTTTAGAACGTTAAAGATCCCTTCAGTGTTAGTAGGGTTAACGAAGAATGATGATTTATAGCTGCCTGTAAGGTAATCAGAAAATTTTTTCCTGGAAGTTGATTGGATTTTGTTCGATAATTCTGATCCTATATTTACAAAATAATCATTGAATCCATTGGCAATTTTGAATTTATCGGTAATGACTTTATTCTTGTGAAGAAATTGTGTCTGTTGTGCCGTATTGGTCTTGTTTAAAAGTGATTTAATGGTTTTTCATGCCTCTTTAATCTCATTTTTAGACTGTTCAAATTTCTTGTGATAATATGTTTTCTTAGCTGTTTTTATTATTTGGTCTAATTTATTTCTATATTTTTTAAACTGAATTTCATTGTAGTTAGTTTGACACTTAATAAATGTTAAGTAGAGCTGATGTTTTGTATGACAGGCAGCTATTAATCCACTTGTAAGCCAAGGTTTAGTTGGGTTATGCTTATATTTTTTACTTTCTTTCATTAGAAAGCTTTGTTCAAAAATAGTCGTGCAGATGTCATGAAATTTGTTGTAGGCATGCTCACAAGACTGAATGTCTGTTACTATGCTCCAATCGACCTCTGACATAGATCGTTTGAATGTTTCAATGTTGACCTGACAGTAATCTCTGCATTTAAATTTTTCCTGTTCGAATTGTTTCTGGCATGTTTGTTGTTTTTCTAGGAGAAATATAGGTAAATGATCGGAGATATCAGTTACAATAATTCCGACATGAGTTTTACTGATATTGCGATTAATATTATTGCAGAATATGTTGTCAATGACGGTCACCGTAGATTCTGTTATTCTAGTTGGTTTAGTTATTGTCGGAAAGTAGAAGTAGGTATTTAATAAGTTAATGAAGTCTTTGGTATGACAACATTTCTGTTGCTGCAGATCAATATTGAAATCACCCATAAGGTAGGCTGTTTTATTTTCCTTTTGTATTGTAATCAGAATTCTGCTCAAAGCTTCAATGAATTGTTTGTTGTCACTGTCAGGAGGCCTGTAGTAGGCTGGGGCAACCGCTTTTTATATATCGAAAACTAATTAACAAATTTTCCAGACTTGCACTATGGCATCATTAAAGTACAAATCCACAAACTTTTTCAAGCTGTGACTTTTTGTTTCATTTTTATTCAATTTTTCATTTTGTAAGGCCAGGTGAGCTAAAAACGATTAGGATTGAAAAAAAATTACTTTGTAATCTATGTAAAAAAAATTATTTTTTTCATGAACACTGTCGGTACCTATATCAAACCAGAACAAAAACAAAAAACATACAATGTGACCAGATATATAAAATAAAATATGATTTTTAGCTTACTTTTATAGGCGAAAATGGGCTCTGGATTTATAACAATGTATACAAGTTGTCATGTAGTGGTGTGTGTGTGTGACAGTTTATATTCTAGAAAATTTTTTGTGATCAAATGTCTACGGTAACAAGAATTTGACATGACAAAGTGCTAAAGTTGTCATAAATTTTTCTTATTTTTAAAATCATTTTAGCTCAATTTTAATTTTTAATCCATGGCTCAGCCAGGTTGTTAATTAGCTTAAAGGCATAACTCCCCACTCCGCCATGACAAAGACTTGAAAAAGCACGACACAAAATGGCTTCTAAAATCATATTCACTATTGAGCAATGTCTATTTGCAGACCAAGAAAAGACTATTTTAGAAAATTTACTATGGGAATGACTGGCTCAAAAACTTAAAATATAAGAAAACCACATCATGAAAACTTACAGCCGTCAAAGGGTTTTAACAAAGCCATCCAAAACCAACCTCTGTAGTGGTATTTGGGAATGTCCCTTTGCAGGCCAAGAGAAGACTATTTTTGAAAATTTACCACTCAAATGACTGGTTCAATAACTGAGCCAGTATTCCAGTAGTAAATTTTCAAAAATAATTTTCTTGTTCTGCAAATGGGCAGATAGAGGTTTCTCAGGGCCATTGCAGAAACCATTTTTTGTCAGCTATAGTGTTAAAAGGGGCCACTTGAAGCCTTGAAATTCCAGTTTCACGATTTCAAAACTATCATATACAAGAAAGGTGAGATGACGCGATTGCTGCCAGCAACAGTTCCCAGTCAAATTAGTGTCCAAAAATATTCAATATAAGTGCTTTTCAAATTAGGATTTTGATATTCCTGTGCTTGAAAAGATTAATTTTTCGGGATAAAAACATCATATTACAAGTTACATTTAATACTAATCTTCAATTAATTTGCTAGTACATCATATTACAAAACAAGAGGCCCAATGGGCCTGTATTGCTCACCTGGAACATAGGGATTTCAACTAGAAAGACCATCAGTTTCTTTACGTATCAACTTCCCTTGAACAAATTCTAATGGTCCTCTTAGTTCCTAATCATATCGCCGAAATTTTGGCCAGATCCGTTCAGCGTATGGCCATACCCATTCCTGTCTTAAAATTTGATCCAAATCACAGCAGTAGTTTCTGAGATATCCACAGATCTAGAATTTCATCCGATCTTGATATGGATTCTTTTATCCGGAACATGGACAACATCTGGAAATCCTCTTGCATAGCAGGTTCCTCCGTTAAATTAAAATTTGGGCCAAATCAGATCAATATTTTTTTTTTAAATACATCCGGAATTACCTTTTGTAATTGACTAACTAACTAAAGGACATGAAGGTTTACTGAGCCTCAATCAAATTTCAGCCAGAGGAAAAATTCTGGTAGAAAATTACCCAATTATCCAATCTTGACATGCTTGAAATATAGTATATAGACTTTGTCAAAAAATTATACCGACAGACATACCGACTTTATACTAATTGCAGGTCGCGGCTAAAAAAATTAAGTATCTCACCCCTTGATCTGGATGATGGATTAAAATATTTTAGCCGAAACCAGAGGCTGGTAAAAGTCGATATGTCACTCTGTTAATTTTTTTTAATAAGCATATATCTCAAGACTGGCTAATCGTATTGTAACAAAACTAGGGCACACATGCTTGTGTATTATTTAGTACTACATGGGATGCTCATGTTTATCCTTTGTGTTTGAACATGAAAAACTAGACATGAAAATGTAAAACCTATGGATCTATTAAATTTTTTAAGAGCTCCTAAAGGCTAAACTGGCTCAAGATTTTAATTTTTATATCTGAACCTTCATGTTCAAACATGTCAAAGGGTAAACAGGCGCATCCACGTAACGTCTTAAAAAATTCTTTATCAAGATCAAGAAGTGGGTGACACTTTCCCTCCCCCCAACCCCAACCGATCACCTGGATAAAATTGTTTATGAACGCTATATGGAATTTGTTGATGTGGCTGTTAATGTAAGCAAAATTAAAGATTACAGATGTGTAAGAAAGTGATTGGTTCACTTGTGGTAACCGCGCCAACTTCAGGATGCTTGTAAAGTGTAATCTTGTATTTCACTATTTGCACTTGTACTTTGTAGCATAGTGTGTTTTATTTGTTTTGCTTGAACACAACCTCTTCAGGCATGTAAAAGCAGTAAAACAAAATTGAAATTACTGGGACAAAAGCAATAGGCTTAGGTCATATGCAATGATACCATCATGAATGATGACAGGGTTAGAAATAAATGAAAAGATGTAGTTGCCCACAAGTCAATGTATGATGCCATTTCATGCATTTTCAGGTTGCCCGTTGAGCTAAATGACAAAGAAACTTAAACACTATTGCTTTGTCAAGTAAATTCTGAAGAATGGCCACAATTATTGAGAAATGGCATTAAGCATCCTGATTACTTTTTCTAATAATTAAATAAATACATGCCTTAAAACGAAGAGTTAGTCAGTACGTATCAAAAACACAGTATAATACTATTAGTCCGAGTATTTATCATGGTTGCCCTGTGTACTATTAACAGCCAAAGTTTAGTTGCCCTTTTGAAAATCAGGTTATGTTAAACCTTTGAATAAATAAAACTTAAGATATAAATATGTAGTAAAAACACATGGAATGAATAAAAGCTTTCATGTTAAAAGGCTTATCTATGTATCTTTTAAATATATATGAATAAAAACAAATTAAATGTGTGATAGAAGTTGCTACGTTAAAATTTTCCTTACATGTCCGCCATTTTGATTTTGGCAAATGGCAAAAATCTGAGTTGGGTACCCTTCAAAATCAATCAACTTTTTATGACTGTGCGCTGATTTTTTATAGGTTTTGACAACAAATTTTTTACATGCTTACTGTTTGTAGGATATCAAGCAATTTAATGTATGCCTTCGATGCACAGAAGAGTTATTATTCCTTCTTTTTGATTGGATAATTTTTTTTTGTCAACCAATCAAGCATTAAGTTGTGAAACATGGTGAAAGAGACTCCCCTATTTCGCAGAAATTTTCTGACCAAAAAATCAACACATTTATTTTTGGCCCAGAAGAGTGATCTCCCCTGTGCCCCATTCTACCTGTAGATTGTACCAACATTTTTATCTCTACCTTTTTTAATCGGAATTTCGATAAATATTGTTTCAATGTATTCTTCCATCATGGAAAAGTTTTTATGCACAATGAATTGAATATTGTCTTTTATGTACATGCCTATACCACCTCCACCATCCTTGGCAAGTTAATCTTGTACGATCTGTGCTTTTCGATAAATGTATCACAAGCCATACTACAACAAAACACTCGGAGGCAATAACAAGCCAATGGCTTGTCTCGTAAAATGATGATGATGATGTTGACCATATAGTCATGGTAGTGGACAAGTGGTTTTGGGACGGACAGTAAAACTAAGTTTCATATTATGAACATAGACACCAGTTTTCGTAGTGTGATATAGCCTACTTCAAGTTCGACAATCCAGAACTGAGTTGTGTCATAACATCTATATGTACGTCTTAGCAACCTGATGAGGCCATTCCATCACATATACGCTGAAACTTTGATTGTATTTCATCATTCTGCGTAAAAACATAAGAGTTATCTAATACTTGTTTGCAAAAAATTTCTCCGATATTGTGCGGTAGAAGGATACAAGCAAATTGCATAGTCACTGCGAGGAAAATTTCAAACAATTCGGTTGATTATGTTGGTGTTTATGACAGCAACATCATCCACCAAATTTGCCGAAAAATGAGCACAGTTCATCTCCTAATTTAACTTGAAGTTTAAAATTCTGACATCAGAGTGGCAAGGGTTAACATTGATTTGTGGAATTACTGTGGTGCAGATGTGTTCCCTGTGTTAGCTGCGGTGTGCTGCCTACACTCATGGTTTGACACTGCTGTGCCTAGCATTTATTTGCATGCTGACCTGTGGAGGCCGCAGCTTGTCTTATTGCTGTTGTTTTAATTTTCTGTCTTCATCACTATCCGAGTCTCCTCCTTTATGCTAGTGTCTCTTCATGCAACCACAAAAATGTGGACGTGGAAGCTGAGATGAATCTACAGGTAATTGAAATTGCAACCGAGCATGATCCTGTCTATACACACACTACTCATAGATCAGCCCACTGTATTTGTGGAGTTGCAGTATCACTTTGTGATGGGTTGGTATACGTATGGCCTGTTCAGTCAAATTCAAATGTTCTTTCTTTGAAGTAGATATCGGGTTTGTTCTTGAATGATTTGACTGGTATTGCTTCGGCTATCATAGCTGGCAGTGAATTCCACACTGGTAACACTCTATTGGTGAAAAAGTGCTTGTGAATATCTTTGTTGCTGCATTTTATGTTGAGCTTGAACCTATTACCTCTGGTCCGTGTAATACTGGATGGTTCGAAAAAGTAGGCCTTATCAATATTATATAGGTCTCTGATGAGTGTGAATGTTTCAATTAAATCTCCTCGAAACTGTCTATATGTCAGTGACATTAGATCAAGTCTTTCTGTGTAGCTATACTCTCTGATTTGCGGGACAAGTTTTGTTGCTCGGCGTTGAACTCTTCCTAATAGCTGTGATTGCCATTTCAATCTTGGTGACAGTTGCAGTATTCGAGGATAGGTATCATTAGAGACGTGTACAAGAGCAAGAATGTAGATGGGTCTATGTTGGTAAAGGTTCTTTTGATTAGTCCTATTGTGCTGTTTGCCTTGGATACAATATTACCTATATGTATATCAAAAGAGAGGTTTCTATCAATATGCACTCCCAGGTCTTTTTCGACCTCTGATGTTGATACAAGGTGCATATTGGGTGTGTCTGTCATATAGCTTGTGGGTCATTCCTGCCAAAATGTAGAACATGTTTTTTGTCTCTGTTGAAGGATAGCTGCCATGTCTACGGCCACGTAATACTTTGTCTATGTTGTCTTGGATCTGACTGGTAGCTGGGTTGCCATATAATTTTTGTGTCATCTGCACATATTTTGCTGTGGCAGGTTAGTGGGTCTGGTAGATCGTTTATGTATATCATAAAGAGAAAAGGTCCCAGAACACTTCCTTGTAGCATGCAGCTTGTCACTTCTATCCAGTCTCATGTTGCATCGTTGATCCATACTCTCTGTCTTCTATTACATAGGTAGTTTCCTATCCATTTTGTTAGATTGTCCCCTATACCATAGCTTCTGAGTTTTGTTTGGAGTCGTTGGTGGGGTACAGTATCAAATGCTTTTGAGAAGTCTAGGTATACTGCATTGGCAGGTTCATTTGAATAAGGTTTAGTTGTTATATCTGCGAGGTACTCTAGTAGTTGAGTTTTACATGATCTCTTATGTCGGAATACATGCTGGCATTTGGTAAATAGATTGGCTGTTTCCAGAAAGTCTACTATGATGTCCCTTATGAATGACTCCAGGACCTTACACAAGGTAGAGGTGAGACTGATTGGTCTGTAGTTACTTGGGTCGTTTTTGGATCCTTTTTGTGTATGCAGCATACATTTGCCGTTTTACATATCTCCGACAATACGCCTTCTTCTAGAGACTTGTTAAAAATTATGCATAGTGGTTAACTAATTTCTTTAGCAGCTTCCTTTAATATTCTCACCAGGATTTCATCAGGGTTGGTGCTTTTATTGGGGTTGGGTGCTTTCAATTTGTTTTCGATGGTGGTAGGTGTTATTATTATGTCCTTTAATACAATACCATTGCTTCTGAGGCTAATGAATGGTGTAGAATGAAGATCTTCTGAAGTGAACATACGTGAGAAAAGGTTGTTAAGAATATTAGATTTCTGTTTATCATCTGTAGTCATAGTTTCATTAGCTGGGTTATGTAGCTTGCTAATTGATTCACATGGAACAGATTTACTCTTGACATAGTTCCAAAAAAGTTTTAGAATTTCTGTTGCTTTCACTTGACACTTTACATTCAAAATGTTGTTTTGCTTTTCTGATGCATGCCATCATTTTGTTTCTAGCAATTTTGTAAAGGGCATAATCAGTGATTTCCTTTATTTTATTATATCCTTTATAAGGCCGATTTTTACATATGCGTGATTGTGTTGTCGCATGGTCAAGCCAGATGTGTTTCTTCTTACCATGTTGTTTTGATTTAGGAACGTACTGCTCCTTCATTGTGATTAGTTTTGTGTGTAGGAAGTTCCAAGCTTCTGGTGCATTAAGTTCATTCAGTCGTCCCTAAGTCTGCTCTCATTTCATTATAGAGTCCTTTGTTCAATAGTAGCTTTGGCGCAGCTGCTTGTTTGCTTGTGTTTAAGATGTCAGGATGTAGTGAGATTTCTAGAACATTTGGTCACTTATTCCTAGTGGGAGTAAGTGTGTTATTTCATGGATAATATTTTGGTTGTTCAATAACGTTAGGTCTAAAATATTTGAGGTCTGATTTATTCTCTGTCGTGTCGCATTTGTAACTGGTTGCTGTAGGCAATTTTCCCTGGTAGTGCTAAGAAATGCCTCTTCTTCCTCATTTGATGAAAGTCCTGTGTTTCAGTTAATCGAAGGAGAGTTGAAATCCCCCCAAAAGAAGAATGTGGTTAGCATTAGCCTTTTCAACCTTGTTTAGCAGATTTAACAGTCTATTATTGATTGAGCCATCTGACTTGGGGCTTCTGTAGATGCAACCAACAAGAATTCTTTCCTTTTGTTGTGTTGTAGCTCACGGGGTACGCGCTGGTCTATGATGTTGTTCCATTCCGTTGCACCGCATGTACAGGATGCATGGGTTAGCTGGTTAGCTAAGGTTCTCGGGGATACTGTTCCAGTTTCGCGACTCTCTGGAAGGGACAAATACCGGCTTCTAGAGCCGGTGGAACGTTCACATTCCAGTGGGGTCATGTGACCATTGCCACCAAGATTGAACCTCACGGTCTCATCCCAACTGTTTGTGTCACCGGTATGTTAGGCCATTAACTAATTTAAAAGTCTGGACATGATGATATAGTTAAAAGTAATAACATATATAAACGATACTACTCGTTTGATAGTGAATGAGCAAGAATAATACAGTACATAGAGCCAACTGGTGTGCTTTCTATGTGGGCTCGCCGAAGGTACCACATAGATTCGTAAATCCGCAGATGTATCCCCGCAAGGGAGCATCGCAACGGGACTACTCAAATAGTTTAATATAAAGTAATCTTACCCCTAACACATACAAAACATTATTGTTGCGAGAGGGAAGTGCGTTGTGCGGGCCTCTGTCACAGGAAAATGCCTTCAACGCCGAAGCGGAGGAAAAGAGCTGGAAAAAAGGCCCACTCTTTTGTTCAAACAAAAAGCTAAGTGCAGTGGTCAATCCTAATGAAGCCATAATTAATGTGATGCACGCTGGTTTACGTGAAGACAGGTCGGATGATTTCCGAAGAATTCATAGGTCACTGTCTTATGTAGGTCCAAAAATACTGAATTGGTAGTTGCAGCTTTATTTATGCGGGCTTTCTGCTAAAGTCTAACCTACCTTTTAGTTGTTAGATATGCTTCCAAGCTTTGGCCGCAAGTGGCAGGGATTCCTACCTATCTTTAGACACCTACATCTAACTGGTGAAGATACCCACCATCCCGAAGGTCGCCCCACATAGCATCTTCCTCAGAAAGACAACGTACATACATGTTACGGTGCGACAGCTCCTGAATCATATAATGATCCGGTCACCATTGCACCACAACAACATATAACATCACTAGGACAATTTACAGTTCACATAGGCAATTTAGAAAGCACAATAGCATTTATGGTGGGAAGTAAGAGACAGATATCCATCGCTAGTGACCTTCCGTGAGGGTGTGTGGGTTCTAAGACCTCATCCAGTCACTATACCAAGTTGGATGGAGATCTGCGTCTCGTCCATCACCCGTGCGTTACGGAATTAACATTTCACCTGTCATTAGGGTTAACTTCCAGAATGCCAAGAGATGCACTGCAGGCCGGTGTACATAATATAATTTCTTTTCGCAGTGCTTCCTACATTGTTGGGGGTCTAAACTAACTGGTATCCGAAGATACTGGGGAAGTGTATGTAAATCGACACTTTAGTTATCACCACTCGGAAACACGGATTGGGAGTCCAGACAATTATTAAGCCATGTGGCTGGAGGGGTGCAGCGAGAGACAATCACTCCATATTAATAAGAGGCCTACGGTAATTGGCCAATGTATATACAATCTAGCCGGTGTGTGGTGTTACATGTCCACTACAGTCGGAAAAGAGGCATACACAATATGTCTCTTATGGAGAGATTGTCCCTAACTACTTTAAACCTATCCTATCGAGCTAGAATAGCCAGGTTTAGTTGGTCACATGTCAGGTTCGAGCATGGTGAGCATGATCAGTGACCTCAGTGTCAAATTGATGCTGGGCGTAGTAGTGATGCGGATATAATGTTGCTGTATAGTATTTCCTAGCGTACTGCATCCTAGAGTTTTTATATATAAACAAAGCAAAGTAACTAGGATGGCTACTTGCCATATACATAACTAACTAATACAGTGCTGACAGTATATCAGGTCATAAGACCTTACAGTGCTTGTTAGTCGTAAGCACACGGAACTAAAGATAATATATACAGTAAGAAACAGAAAGTATAAAAACACGGTGTTTAAGACCGGGTAGGTACCTATTATTCATCAGTACCTTTTATGGATATAATAAGTAGTACAATAGTATAGTTACTTGAGTACCTATTGGTCATCGGTACAGTAAGAGTTAATAAATCATGGAAATTGATACGCTACAGTTGAGTAGTGTGAGATCGCACGATTCCGAATGCAGGAAAGACTTCCGCAAGCAGACTGTTGATTCGTCTCACTCTCAAGATGGCGAAGAAGAACAGTTATAGAAAGATGTCAATTAGATAGTCAGAATAACTGATACATAAATTTACACAGTGTATTATAAAGCTTCCGTCCGGCATCCATCTGCCCATTAACAAGGAGGGCTACAGTTGTAATTAAATATGCATGTACATTAAACTGGGTACACAGTGCAGGATACGTCGCATAGCTCTTGACTGTTGTCTCAAAGTTAATTAACACACGCGACATGCTGTGCAGAAGTTTGATACGACTTTCCAGCGTGGTCTGGAAGATCTGGCAAGTTATCCACCAAGAATCACATCGGCTCTACATCCTGTAGACTTACATCGGGCCCTCAAAGCCCGTCCGCAAGAAACTCCTCTGTGAGCATTCCGGAAAAGGGAGTTCTTATATTAAATTAAGTTGCCCTCAGATGGCCGTCCGAGAGCTTCCAAAATTGCTATCGCGGATGTCCAAGACTGATCACCGGTGCAGGAGATCTCATTTCCGAATGGCACTGCTGTGGTGTAGTCTTGCTGACTGTGTCGGCTTCCACGCCGAAGCACTCTTGATTCTCGATTTCTGGCTCCTTTTATATTACTCGTGACGTCAGAGGCAGGACACTCCAGCCAATCAGAGGGCGGGCAGTAGCCAATCAGCGTGCAGCTAGAAATGGTGACGTGACGATCACGTGAACAGCGCATTTCCCATTCATTTAATACATACACGCAATTACGACGTCAAAGCAATATTTTGAAGGTAATTTAAGTGAGCCATTTAACGATAACTCGGCCATTTCTCGTCCGATTTTAAAAAGGTAAAAAGTACTGACTGGTACCAAGAACGACGAGAATAGTGTGATTTGAAGAAATCCCACGTACCAACTCGGTACACTATAGGCATACACTCCAAATACTAACACGTGTTGCCAGGGAAGCTCTGAAGTGTGCGCATGTGCGCGACGCATTCTTACAGACTTAGCCGTTTTAACGAAACCTCTCATAGAGCTTTATACATGCATACTATCCTACTCAGATGGGCGTGCCCGGAACGTACCCGGAGAGGTCATCCCATACCCAACCTAGCTGGGATGGTTCGTACCTATCCGGTCGATCCATGCTACACCGTCATACATGTACACCATACTGATTCGTTAAATGTGTGATCATTTAGCATGTCACAGTTTTGGGCATTTAATGATATGTGGGTATAGATGATAACTCCTCTTGATGGATTGCTGTTCAGCAAGAGGTTGTACTCATCAATCTGCAGTTCACTAATATTTATGGTTGTGTTTTTCGGTAGCACTTCAGGAATTGTGTATAAGGGTCTCGAGCTCAGCCTTTTTATTAATAAGACTATCTGCATTTGTGTAAATACATGTGTCAGTTATTGCTTTGGAATGTGTATGTATTTGAGAATCCTTGGATTTTGGTCTTGTGTTGGTATCTGTATACTCACCAGGTAGTATTTGCTTTGGTAGATTGCCTGAGTTGGTAGGGTTTGAGTTTGTCTCCTGCATTGTTGGGGTAGCCGCTTTTCGATGTTCGTTCCATGGTAAAGATTTTGGCCATTTGCTCTTTCAAGTTTATTTTGGGGAATATTTAATGTTGTATTTAGGTAATTTGCGATGTTCTCTGAGAGGATACTCATGCCATTCCTGTTGGGCGAACGTCAAGATAAATCATTCCAGTCTTGATCAGAGAAGAGTTGCTATGGTCAATGCATTTTATACCTACCCATAGCGACAGTGTGTGTAGGATATTGTTGAACTCGGTTGTTGACCTGTTGTCTCTGTTACTATTCGGGCGTGGTAGCAAAGAGGAGACAAAGATCTCTGTGCTTGGTGATATAGATTTGGCCTTCTCAATTAGAAGCTGTTTTGTAGATATGCTGACTGTTATATTGTGTGTATATTGTTAATGCGTGTGTATTTTATGTTTTTTATTGTATATATTGTAAGTGCTGTATGCAGACACCATACTGTATGGTTTTTACGCAATAAATTGAATTGAATTGAATATTATGTTGTCGGCATATTCCATCTCTAGCGACATGTCCAGTATTGACACTGGGTGTGGGGGTGTGGGGTCTTGTGGAACTTTCCCGCAGTGATTTCAATGCGGTAGCAAGGTAGCAGGTGAAAAACACCGGAGATAGACCATCTCCCTGTGGGGAGCCGATTGATGTCTCAAACTCTACAGACTTCACTAACTTGACTCGTACTCTCAGCTTGGTGTCTGCAAGCAGTAGTCTCACTAGTCGTAGCTCTTCTTCATTGCAACTGGCCTGGCATAGTACATCTAGGATCTTTGAGCGTTTAATTGTGTCGAAGTCTCGTGACATGTCAATGGCCATTTTGTGGAAGTCCCAGTGTTTGGACATGACTACCGACACAAGCATGCATTGAGCCCATACAATGTCTGTGCAGCTGCGTCCACGTTTGAAGCCACTTTGACATAATCTGGTGAAGTAATCGATCTTGTCTCGGATGCGTCATAGAGTAACATTGGATAGGATTTTCTGTGTGCTGTTGAGGATTAGGTGCATGATCGGTTTTGAGATAATGTCACTTGCATATTTGAATAGTTCATTGCTCATGCCACCAGGTCCAGATACACGTCTATTTTTCAGGGCTTTAAGTACCTTCTCAACTTCTGCTGTTTTAATTGGTGTTAGTAATGGCCTGGTGTCTCCTGAGAACGGGTGCAAGAGCTCATCATCGTTATCAGTGAACTGTTCCTTGGACCATTCTCGGATCGCCTCAGCTTTTCCATGGTCAGTCCCGATAGTGTCCTTCAGAGTTGTGTACAGTGAGTGGTGGTGTGTAGTCAGTAACTCTCAGGGCTTGGGCTGCCCGAAACATTTTGTGAGTGTCATCCGTGGCAGTGATTTCATCTGTTAGGGAGTCTGCGTGATGAATAGCAAGATCTTTTAAGCGTTCGCTAATGTGGGGTAGAATAATATTGCACTCCCGGCGTAGTTTGGTGCAGTCTTCACTTTGGCCACTTTGATAGATGCGCAGCCGTAATGCTTTCTGCTCTGCTGACAGTTTTACTACTAGTGGGTCGTCAGTACACCTAGTTTGGTTGGTTTTAAGAACACCTATGGTGCTGGTAGCGGATGATTCCATAGATTTAGGTATTTTGGTTAGGGCTTCGTTTGGATCGGAGCTGACATCGATGTTAGCTATCTGCTCCCCGAGGGCTTTTTTGTATGACATTTGAGTGTCGGTGTCGCTGATGAGCTTGGGTAGGTTGTAGGTGACTCTCCCCTCTTGCCTGGTATGGTGTTTATATATTAGGTAGAGATCGTTCTTCTGAAGCCGTGTAATGACTAGCTTATAGTCAGAATTGAGGTATGTACCTCCATACGACCGAGCATTGTGGAGTAAGGGTTTTGCTTCTGTCTTGCATAGTATGAAGTCTATTTGGTTGAAGACAGCTGATGTAGCTTAGAACCTCTTGGGGCTTTGCGATCAGTAATGTGTCCAGTCCATGTTGTCCGGTGACGGCATAGGTGTTTGAAAGCCGTATTTGTGACAAATAGGCCATTTGAACTAAGGAATGCCACCAGTGCATCTCCATTGCTGTTGCGTGTGCCCTCTCCATAGGATCCCATGCATAAGCCAAGTCCTGAACTTTTGTCCGCAATTCCGAGGTTACCCAGCTTGGAGTTGAAATCTCCACACACGAACAGTTGGCATCTAGATGGGATTATAATGGCGGAGTTCAGTTCTGCATAGAAGGAATCTAATATTGCTGGATTCTCTTTGGCTTTTTCGGTATTTGCATATGATACTGATAATGTGCACCAAATTTCAGGTTAACCCATTGCAAACCTTACGAGGAGTTGCATTGACAAGAAATGATTCTCAGAGATGAACAGACAGACAGACAGACAATCAGACGCACATTTTGGGCAGATGGATGGACGTATGGCCATACTGATATGGCGTGCACATCGGCGCATGGTAATGATAACACTTAACAAGTTTCAAAGGAATTGTAGCTAAACTGTAATAGAAGTTGCTCGGACAAGAAATGATTAGCAATGCAGTCATTTTAAAGCTATGCACTGACTTCAAGTTGTGTTGACAAGAAATGATTATCAGAGATGGCATTCCATTGATTTAAATGTCTTGCCTATCCTCCTCTTTGACAATAAACACTGGAGGCTACATCATATTTGGTACAGATTAAACAGAATGTTTTGTTTGGTGGCAAGATAACAAGATACTAATTTTACTTAGGTTAAAATGGCCGTAACCATTAACCGAGTGATCTCAATATCACCGTGCTGTATATCTACATGGGGAATCATGTCTTAGTTTAGTTCCAATATGATTAATCCATCATGAACCATAAGCCGAAACCAAAACGCAAAAACTTAACATTAAAAAACAGTCTGGACCAATATCAGCGTGATCTTTGACCTTGTGGTGTCAACATCATTCTGCTGATCCATAACATTATATACAGGCATGTAGCCAAGAATAGGATCAAAGAATCATGAAATATAAGCTACGGTGTTTTGTACAAACGTTGTAGTAACTTTGACCCTTGACATTGTCACCTCAATGCCATTGTGAACATTCCTAGCAGTATAAACAGAAAGTGTAAGCCTAATTCAAATAGGATGAAGCAACTCCGAAAGATAATCTGGTCTGCAGAGGTAACCGCAACTTAGCACTGAACAAGCGTATTTCCAAAAATATTGGATTAATTGGCTGAATGGATTACGGAAGTAAGGACAGAATTTCAATCAATATTTAGTCATTATTTGAATATCTTTAACCTTTTAACACTAAAATTTCTTCAAGAAAACTTCAATTTTCTCGGAGAAAATGTGCATTTGCAGACCAAGAGAAGGCTATTTTCGAAAAGTTACCACTGGAATAGAGCCAATAACCGAGCCAGTCCTTCATTCGTGGCGGATTTTCAAAAATTGTCGTCTTGATCAGCAAGTCCAAAGTTATTGCCCATTGAAATTATTTTACGGTGGTTTGCAGCACCGTCAGACAGTTAGGAAGTATGGCCAGGATAGAGTATCAACTCTTGATATTAAATAACTATAATGAGTAAACAATGGGTGAAGTGTCATCGCAAAAAATATGTATGTCAATCTCAATGTCATCCGCTGCTGTCTAAGATAGTAATATAGTTCTCAGTAGGCTTGCACAATTATTGCTTTCATATTGAGCAAGATCGATTAGTTACCTAAGAATAATTGACTACTCGATTAATCAGCCTGAGCAAAACTTACCCAGATATAACAACAAAGGCATACCAATGATGAAAGCCGCAATGCTGTTTAGATATGTCCATTTGCAGGCCAAGAGAATACTATTCCTGAAAATGTACCACTGAAATGCCTTGCTTGATGCTCAAGCCAGTCATTCCAGTGATGCATTTTCAAAATTAGTATTCTATTAGCCTTCACATGTACCTTCATTCGATGAGTAAAATGTCAATTTCTGTGACCGGTCGCATTAGAGAGTAATTAAGTTAGGTTTTGAAATATTTTATACAGTAGAAAATAGTTACGGTTATTCGATTATTTAGATTTTAATCACATAAATTCACTATTTAAATAATAATCACGATTTTCAACTTCATTACGTAACCGCTCAAACCTAGTTCTCAGCACCATGGTTTTCTAAATATACACTGCACAGCTTTGAGCCCTGAAGTCACAGAATACTGATTTCAAAACACACTTACAGTACAGATACAGTCGAGATAAGCCGCTGAATATTTCAAAACTTATTGAACAGGTACCTGTTGCTGCCATTATGGGCAGCAGCAGTTCCAAGTCAGATTAGTTCCAAAATATTCAACAGAATATTTGTTGCAATCTGAATGATTTTTTGGTATTTGGTAATTCAGATTCAACGGGTTAATGATGTATCATTATGGTAATGAGCCTGTAACCTTCAACAAATAGTAATTAAAACTTGTCAGTTTACTCATCGCCTCCATTAACCCTTTAATGACCAAATTTTGTCTAGAAAATTCAAATTTTCTCATATAATGTGTTCATTTGTGACCAAGAGAAGACTATATTTGAAAATTTACCACTGGAATGACTGGCTTGATTATCGATCCAGTCATTCGAGTGGAAATTTTTTTAAATAATCTTCTCTTAACTTGCAAATGGACATTACTCAAAAGACCAATACAGAAGCTGTTTTGGCTGACTTGGCATTAAAGGGTTAAACTTTTAACTCATATCAGCCAAAACGGCTTCTGTAGTGGTGTTAAGAAATGTCCATTTACAGACCAAAAGATGATGTAAAAAATTTTTAAACTGGAATGACTGGCTCGATAACTGAGCCAGTCATTCCAATCATAAATTTTCAAAAATAGTCTTCTTGTTCTGCAAATGGACATTTTCTATGAGAAAATTTTATTTTTTAACAAATTCGAGGTTTAAAGGGTTAACCCTTTATTGCTAAAGCTTTATCAAGAACATTGAATTTTTGCTTACTGAATTTGCATGCCAAGACGACTATTTCTGTCTCGCCTGCGAAGCAGAAAGCGAGACATAGGGATAACTAATTCTGGCGGCGGTGGCATCGTTGGCGGCGGCAGTGGCCTCGTTGGCGGCGCCGGCCGTCATTTGTGCAGTTTTGGTTAAGGTTAATCAACTTATTTTTCAAGACTGGCTCATCCGATCTCAATGAAACTTTACAGAATAGATCTATACTATACAAGGATGTAATCTACATAAGAATAGATTTAATTTTGGGACATTTTAACTATTTTTTTCACGGTTTTGGACTTTGAACCGTTGCATTATTTTTGTGTTTAATTTTTTGTATGGACCATTTTTTTTCAACAATCTCCTATAGTTTCCACCTGATCAACTCCAAACTTGGTCAACTTGTAATAGCCCTTGGGACTTGCATTGTGATCACTTTTATTTTGGATCGGTCGAAGGGTTTTCGAGCTACCAAACTTTGAGTGGGCAAAACAAGAATTTTCAAATGGATGTTTGAAGTGCTACTACGCCTAGAGTTTTGATCGGATCACTACCATACTTGGGTAGGATGTTACCACACATGATTATTTTTGGGAATGGCGGCCATGACAAATTTTTGCCAAAAAAAACTTCTTTTTTTTTTTGCTTTTTTGAAGAAATGAACTCGCAATGAAAACTTTTTAAAAATAGTTTTGTGAAAATTATTTTTTTCAAAATTACGACCAGGTGCACCGTTTGGGGTCAAAATACTAAAAAAATAATTTTGCCAAGAAATGAATTCAAAATGACAAATGGAGAAAAAAAAAATTTCAACATTTTTTTTTAATGGCCGCTAAAATGAGTTTTGCTCTGATCGACTTGAAATTTAGTGATCTTATGGGTCTTATAGCGGCTTGACTTCATCTCAATATTGAAGAGGATTATTCCAACAGTTATCAAGAGATTCGCGTCTCAATGCCCTGTGTCCCCCATAATAAACCAATGGGAATTTCAAATATGGATCTTTGAATTGCGACCACCTAGAATTTTTGCTAGATCAGCACGAGACATGACCAATGGTCATATAAGGAGAAACATTACAATAATCATTAACGCGCAGTCATCGCAGATTTACAGTTACTTCAGTAAATGGTCTTTAGTTACCAATTGCATTTTGGACAATTTCTCCTGCTTTTTCACAGTTTTGGACTTTGAATTTTGTTCATGGTTGTTGGGTTGTGGTTGTTATGGAGCATGTAGCTCAACTATGGTCATTCCGATTTCAATAACACTTTACAGAAGTGTTCTGCGCAATACAGGGATCCCTCGAAAGCACTATACCCTTTTCAACGACAAGTCCAAGTACACTCTTTGCGATGTGTAACATATTTTGTTCAATATTTTGAAATTAATATTACTGAAGGCAGTAGCTGCCTTAGGTAGAAGTGGCTTCCAGTCATATTAATTTTCAAATATTCAAAGGATTTCCTGTTTGTTTGCCCTAAGATTTAGATACATTGAATTTATCGGTGAAACGCTTAATGGCCAAACTGACTAAAAACCAACATTTACAGTGAGTTTGGGAAGTGTGCATTTGTTGGCCAAGAAGACTATTTTTGACGTTTTACCATTGGAATGACTGGCTTGATGACGGCGCGAGTCATTTGAGTGTTGGTAAACTAAAAAAAATAGTGTTCGGTCAGGCGTCGGTCGGTTGGTATAATAAGACTATTTAGAAAATGTACCACTGAAATGACTAACTCGGTTACCAACCCAGTCATGCCAGTGGTACAATTTTCAAAAATAGTCTTCGCTTGGCCTGCAAATTGACATTCCTCAAGACCATTAGTCCACTACAGACTGGTTTTGGCGGACTTCACCATGAAAGGGTTAACTCTTTCAACGACAAGTCCAAGTACATTCTTTGCAATATGTAGCATATTTTGTCCAATGTTTTGAAATTAATATGACTGAAATATTATTATATCTAGTAGATGTCCTATTTATACTGATCAAAATCCAGCATTTAGAGTTGCTTTGAAACTTGCATTCTAATGGCCAAGAAGACTGTTAAATTAGAGATTGTACCACAGGACTAACAAAGCGAGTCATTCCAGTGGTATATTAAAAAAAATAGTATCTTGTCTGACTAAAAATGAACGCTCATAAAGCAACAATTTGAACTTTCTTGCAATTGCTAATGTTGTGATTCTTTTTATTTAGAACGACCACGCAACCTTGACGACAATCCGCCTCCTGTCCATAGACCCATGCCAGTCTATGGCTCTACGAACGGGGCGGACTCATTGAATTGGAGTACGCGTGTCCTGGCTCCTCGGCATCAGCATCGACGGGAAATACCAACACCACCGCCACCTGCACCACGACCAACCTCAGCATATTCATCAACTTCCCAGATACCCGCACAACCCAGTTTTCAGCCGCTACATTCTTCCCGCGGTCTTGGCCGAGTCATCCTCCCTCCCGAGTTTAGCGGGGAGAATGACTGGACCAATTATAAGATACAGTTCGAAATCATGTCGGACTAACCGCTGGAACGATCGGCAAATGGGTGAATATCTCGCCACAAAGCTTTCCGGAAAAGCCCTCCAAGTTCTTGCGGATCTGGGAACTGATTACACACCCACCTACACACAATTGGAACGAGCACTGACGGAGCGATTTGGTGACACAGCCCTCGGAGAAACCAGTCATCTTCAACTTAAAAATCTCCGACGATACGCGGGAGAAACTCTTCCCGAGTTAGCTATCCGAATCAGGAGGCTAGTCACCCATGCATATCCGAGCACCAATACGGAGGGCGTAATTCATTTGCATCTCGATACTTTCATCAATGCATTAAGCGGTGAACCCGCCTTAAAAGAAAAAATATTTCTCGGTGACCACGGGAGTTTGGCCCAATTAACGGCAACCGCGGTTCGCATAGAGAACTTTCTGGAGCGGGAGAAGAGTAGCCAATGCCAACTCCATCCTATCAATGAGATAGAGGGTGCAGCTTTCGCCCCGCCCGCTACTGCTCCCCCAGTTCATCGACACTGACCACACAGACACCACCACCACCAGATGTGCAGAATTCCAATCAAAATCAAGCGCCTGGAGGAAGGGGGCATGTCCGTAGAGGAAATTACAAGGGGGCCCCCGGGCGTGGGAACCAGCGAAACAACAACAACATGAGAGAACGTATAGACGAGATTAAAAAGCAAATCTTTACACTCACCAATTTAGTTACCACACTCAGCACCAACCTCGCCACCACACAGTTTAGGACAATAAACACCACCAGCACCGCACCGCCACCGAACACTTGTTTCGGATGCACCTCCGCTGAAACAACGTTTTTGCAAACACCACGCCCCGCCACCAAAACACTAGATTCTCGGTGTCCTCTGATGGTATGCAGAACACCACCCCATCCAGCATCATATCCCGCATCCACAGACAGTAGCGACTTTGGAGAAACGATTCACTCCGCCTCATGGATTCACAAGCACTGACATAGACGGAGAAACGCACATCTTTGGCGACATCACTGTTTCTTCTGTGCTTGCGCAGGTAGAGCTTATCCACCATCACATACGCGCCGCTGTCTACACTAATACTGCCTACACAGAAACGGCAACAACACCACCACCATTGATACTCCCAGCTCCGCCTTCACCGCAGTCTTCACACCAGCGGTGACGGCAAACTGGCCCTTTCCTCACTCAGCCATCTACAACATTACAAGAAGCAATATGGAAACAGTCGGAATACATACAGAGTGATCCTGCTCCAATGCCATTATCGCGGACAGGATCTTTAGAAAGTCTTCCGCAGGTACATCGCAAAGTAATATACAAATGTGCCTGTCTGTTTAGTGGCGTTTCCACCAGTGCCACCGTCGACACTGGTGCTTCTATTACAGTATTTAACTAGCGCTTATATGAGAGCATCCCACCTCATAAGAAGCCTCCCCTTAAGCCTACAAACATTTACCTACAGACGGCTATGGGAGCAGATGTACCCATAGCCGGGGTAGTTAATTTAGTCATCCAAATAGAGGAAATGCAATTCATTCAGCGAGTTGTCATCGCCTCTATTCATAACGATGCCCTACTTGGCTCTGATTTCCTCAGTGCCAGCGAAGCCATCATACACTGCAGACAACAGGAACTCACCATACACGGCCGACGAATACCTCTCGGACCAGCATCGTAATTGTACGATACGTGTGCGGTAATATTATCAAGTACCGCCACAGTTGAGCCGGGACAGGAACAGATCTTATGAGCCACCGCACCACAGTTAGGAAGCAACACACACATCGCCATGCTGGAACCCGACCTTGATTATATGACCGCCTCACAATGCGCAAGTCCCCGCATCATAGTAGACACTACTAGACAAAATATACCTTTTAGAGTGTTCAATGGTACCGCAGATCCCATCACTCTGGAACCCGGAGTACGATGCGGCCATTTAGTGGACATAATCTCATTGAAATCACCTGCACTTTCTGACACACCACTGCAAATGACTGATGATTTACCCGAACATTTACACGATTTGTATTTACGTGCCACCATTGGATTACTGCAATCACAGAAACGAGAAATTCGGAAACGACTACATAAATATCGTGATAGTTTTTCCTCCGGAGACATGAATCTCGGAGAGACTCATCTTGTACGACACTCCATCGATACAGGCAATAATCGCCCCGTACGACAACCGGTACGACGTCTTCCCATTCACAAGGAAGCGGAAGCACACCAAAAAGTGAACAACATGTTGCGGATGGGTATTATTGAACCCTCAGCATCTCCATGGGCTATCCCTATAGTGCTAACAGGCAAAAAGGATGGAACCTTGCAGTTTTGCATCAACTATCGCCACCTTAATGATCTTAGCGTTAAGGACGCTTATCCATTACAACAGATAGATCAGGCCTTGGATTCCTTGTCCGGAGCCAAGTGGTTTTGTACCCTTGACTTAGCTAGCGGTTACTGGCAACTAGCCATGGACGAGGCTGACATGGAAGACCGCATTCGTTTGTAGGGATGGCCTTTTCCAATTCCGCAAGATGCCCTACGGGTTGTGCAACGCTCCCGGAACTTTTGAACGACTCATTGAGCAGGTATTAACCACCCTGCAATGGGAAATCTGTCTCTGTTACATCGATGACGTAATAGTCTTTGGACCCACGTTTGAGCAAACATTGATCAATTTAGACACCATGCTTTCACGTTTCTGCACGGCCAATTTGAAACTCAAACTGAAGAAATGTCATCGCTTCAGACAGCGTTGAGTTCCTGGGACATGTCATATCCGGTGATGGAGTGGCTACACAGCCATCAAAAACTAAGGCAGTAGCAGAGTGGCCTCGGCCCTCTTCACAGCATTGACGGAACTCTTGATGACCGCCCCGATTCTTGCTCACCCTAATCCAAACCTCGATTTCATCTTAAGACACTGACACGTCAGCTTTCGCTATTGGCGCGGTTCTATCTCATGTCACCGAAGATGGAAAAGAGCAGGTGTTGGGTTATGGTTCGCGTACTCTGAATAAAACGCAGAGAAGATACGCAACCACCAAGTGAGAACTATTGGCGGCGGTCCATTTCGTCAAGTATTATAAGCACTTTCTGTACGGGTGCCCTTTTACACTCTGTACAGACCATGCCTCACTATGATGGCTCAGAAACTTAAAAAAATCTGGAGGGCCAGGTAGCAAGATAGCAGGAATCCCTGCAGGCCTATAACTTTAACGTTGTTCACCATCCCGGCAAATTGCATGGAAATGCCGATGCCCTTATTAGAATCGGCGCGGAAGCTGAACACGAAGAGGGCCCCACCGTGACACAGCCATCTCCAGAGCTCCCTGAATTGAGGTGCGCAGAGTGGAATCTGGAGAAAATCGCACACCACCAAAAAACAGACATGAAGACACGGAATATATAAGCGTGGATTCAGGAGGGGTACGTCCTCCTAAGGAATCGGTAAAACCTCTATCCACCACGGCAAAATATTATTACCAACGGTTCGAAGAATGTCAATTAATAAATAACGTTCTATATATTAATGACCGTTTGGTAGTCCCGGAAAGTTATCGTGAACTTATATTGAAACAACTACATGATAACGCAGGGCATCTGGCCGTGGAAAGGACTGTTGCCCGTATCAAATTGAGATTCCACTGGATCGGGATTCGCGATAGTGTTAAGGCAAGGGTTGCCAAATGTATCCCATGCCAAAAACGCGCTGTTGGCCAATACCATATCGCACCATCTCAAACTAAGATTGTTGGTGCACCATGGGAGCGAGTGGCTATCGACGTGCTCGGACCGTTGAATATGACGGATGATGGAAATAAATACATTCTCATATTACAAGATTATTTTACGAATGGGTAGAAGCATTTGCTCTGCCGGACCAAGAGGCATGCACCGTAGCGGAGGTCTTGGCCAACAATGTGTTCTGCCGCTTTGGTATGCCTTATGAGTTGCACTCCAATCAAGGAAGTAATTTTGACAGCCGGCTCATATCAGAGCTCTGCAAATTATTCCATATCGTCAAGACAAGGACAGCTCCATACCACCCCCCCGGAGTGACGGGATGGTAGAGAGGTTCAACAGAACTCTCACGGAGATGCTTACCAAGGAAACACGCCTTGATTGTAGAGATTGGGACCTATGGCTCCAGTATGTACTCATGGCTTACCGCACTTCAGTACATTCCAGCACGGGCTACACCCCTGCTCGGTTAATGTTAGGCCGTGAATTAACCTTACCCCTGGATCTGGCCATGCCACGAATACCAGGAGAAAAATTCACCATCCCTCTATGTCAAACTCTTGCGGCAAAGGATAGAACAATCCCATGAGTTAGTGAGAGAAACCCTATCCTGCACACACGTGGCAAAATACATGGCACGACCGGAGGGTGCATGGAGATCCGTATGAAGCAGGAAGAATCGTTTGGGTACATGATTCACGACGGTCTGCAAACGTGCCAAGTAAATTGAGTTACCAGTGGAAAGTCCCTTATGTGCCTTAGCGTGTCTAGAACAGCAAAACCATACAACAAAGTGTACCCGACCAACCCCCAAAATCGCGAAACCACACCTCCCCCCCACCCCAAGGGGCACGAGTCCCACCACCGTCATCCCTCCAATTCGCGTCCCTCATCTATACACCAAGATCGGACATCACTAGCCCAGTCCATTTCACACTCCACTCATCGTCTGTTGACCGTCAATCTTCAGATATGAGAGAGACTGCTGCAACAGAGGTGGCATCCCGCACCGCACCGACCACCATTACCCCCCGTGGTGGGCAGGGAAGCAGCCTGTTCAGCAGACTCTCGGCTCGAATTTTCCCGGTGTCTAAAAACTATGACAGGACACCAACCGTCGTGTAATGGGAGATGACCACATTCCCCTGTCCAAAGGCCACCACATCCAATTGGCCTACCATACTCCCCCGTGAGCAGTCAGAACATCACACAACAGACAGAACGTCAACACCTACAAGAACACACCTGCCTTCAAGACTGGATACGTCAAATCATCATTGCGCGTACATCACATACTTACTCGGTTATACTCAGCATAACAGAGACATTCAACATCGACAACAACAGCATTTAGCAGCACCTACCGGGATTAATTAATTCACGGTAGAGACATAAAAATTCCCGCAACAAATAATATCTCCCGCAGACTACACCTCCCGCAAATAACAACAGATTTGGCGTTCACCAGCGTGGAAAGCTGGAATGCGCCCACTTCGCTTATAACATCGGAATCATACAGCATCCCGACAACAGCATAATCATTAACAGTCAACAGCCAACAAATCTCCCGCACACACTCTTATCTGGTTATGGGAGAACTGATCATATGGATATCAGAATGCACTACAGCCATCTACAGTGCGTGTCACGGGAAAGACGCTTGTCCAGCACTCCTCCCCTTTCACTTTTCCCGACGTCGTACGGAAACAGCTAAATCTACAGACTTCATCTACACATAATAACAGTCAATATTATTAAGAGAGCAAGATGCCCGCATTGTTGTCAGTCACGAGTAGGATTTTGCTACCGAAAAGTTGAATTCGACAACGGATTGATCAAAGTTACGACAGCATCCGACAGGTCATCTGCGCTCTAACGTAACTCTGTTCCGCCCACGGGCTCGGCCATTACAGAGTGAAATACCCCCAGGGTTTGATAAAGTTCACATTCACGCCGCCTCTCCATCCTTCTTCCTGCACCGGGCGGCCATAAACGTGTCACCTTCACCACAGCGCAAGTATCACCCACAGATAACTAGTCACGTGTATCAGATTCAAATCACCAACATGTCAGAAACACAGACACTCAGGTTGACTGTATTCACAATCTCCAAACGACGGCATTGTAAATTGTAATAACTGTGACACACATTTTTGTGAGTTGTACTGTAATTTAACCATTACTACATGGTATTAATGTGTCTGGTCTAGGCCGGGACGGAGCTAGTTCTACCCATTGAGGAGAATGCTTGGCCAGCCTTCCCGCTCGGAAAACACAGCTATCTTGACGGGATCAGTAACGTTGATCTACCGCCTGAATAGATCTGTTTAAACCACACATCAAATTACTTACAACTTTACTGTTAAATTTTTTATTAAGCACACACCTGCTCTACCATGCTACAAATCATTAGCGCACGGGCCGGTAATGCGGCATCAAAAATCTGACAGTAAAATTACAGAGAATTTCACAAATTCTCTTCTTGCGTTCCAGTCTATAATCAACATGGCTGAGAACTTACCTATTACAGACACCTACCAAGACGCATGTTAAAGAACTCACGCAAATACAGGACATTATAAAGATCTTGATGTAACATATATATTTCTATCTCTCGCTTCTGCAACAGACTACACCTCCGCAACAGCATTTTGGCCGTCGCCATAAACAGCATATATGTTTCCGATCAACCACGTGCTTTTTAGAGCCACGTGACATTTACTGCTATTTCCAGTAAGTTGGGTCAAACGCTTTAAACAAAAGAGCCACCCATAGACAAGACTACCACAGCGTGATGGAGGAGTGGCAAGGTTACCGCTGACGTCACCTGGCTCCCACACACCCCATCGGGCGCTCCAGCCTAAAATTAAAATAGGCAAGTTTATAAGCATCCAATCTGGAGAACCGCCTCACACTAATTAAAAGGTGAGGCTCCGCAAAGAAAGAGCCATTCTTCCTATAACTAAAAGAACTCCCTTTACAAGGGAGGAATTAATCCCATGACATCCAGGCCGGAAAACGAGGAATATTCACATAAGAATGACCGAATCACCTGTTAAAACTTTTAGGTGTGGTTATCCGCCGCCTGTGACATCAACAAATAGTATAAAAGGAGGAAGCGCGCTCTGAAACTTTGTCTTCCCGTCAAAACTCGAAACCAGGGAAGAACATAGCATTAGGCTTTTTTCGTGTCACAAACCAAATTCTGCTGTTTTCTTATTATTATTTCATTATTATACTTGGCCTGGAAAGTTACAAACAATGAAGAGATAGGGCATTAGGTTTTGAATAAGGTTCCCGCAGCCAACTACCATGCGGGAACAAGATGTCACTCCTTGAACATTTAGCGTTATCGGATTCGTCTGAAGTGAATCGGTACCAGTTCCAAAACGGTTCCCGTTTAACTCGTTGTTAGCTAACGGAGAGCCATGTACCAGAACTTTCACTAGAAAATCGCACACTTCATGTTAATAAGGATCATCTCTTCCAGTCAGCCTTTTGTGTAACGTGCAAGTATCTCTATACCGCTACTCGCTACGGGGTGACACATGCGCTCAGTTATCATCACCGTGTGTTGGAAGTGACGTTAGTTCCTGGAGAAAGAGGATCGTGCCGTTTTAGCCCGTTTTAGCCACCCGTTTCGAATCTCGGCTACCGGTCAAAGCTCTTCTGACCGAGAAAATGGCCTGCACGAAGAACACTACTCGTAGATATCCTGTTAGCCATCGTCTTCCCGTGGCTACCGTAAGCAACGTACCGACAGCCAGACATGAAATCCTGCCTGCAGCCACATCTGGAAGCATTACGCCCCGGTACCAGTCACTTCATCCACACCAGTCCTGAAGCGGAGTAAGAAGCAAAAGCCTCCCGCAGAATCCAGTTCGGCAGCACCCGCATCAGTTATTAGCCATCCGGCTACGGTCACTACACCCGCCACCGTAGTGTCTAAGACAGTGTTAGCCAGGCAGCCAATTTCGGTAGTGATTACGACACGGAAATAGACATTCCAAGTTACCCGCAGTCACCATCTCCGCCCGAACTTAACATAGACGAGGGACCAGGTCCATCGCAGCCTGTGACAATTAGTGTAACTACGACCCCTGTTATTCAGCATCCGCCTCCTCGCCTTTCTGGCCCAGCAATCAGAAAGGGAACCACACCGGAACGTCCATACACGGGAAAGAGACGGATCGCCCACACACAGGATATTCAGCCCGTGCCTAACACCACCGCAAGTCGTCTATTAAAATATGCTAAGTTTCGGAAGATGTCGTCTCCTGCCATATCTGCTCCCGCACCACGGCCTCAGCCTACGGTACAGCTTACCGCCATCACCACGACAGCTACAGTGATCACCACGACAGCTACAACAGCCTCCACGACGACTACCATCACTACAGCATCAATGACATTGGCAACCACTAGTACCACCGCTGCCATACGGACGGATATATTAGAACCAGCAGTAACTGTGAGAGATATTATGGACACACATATTTCCGCCACTATCACTTCAGATGTTTACGACAGTGCCAGTAATAGTGAAAGCATTTCAGCAATGACAATGCATCCACCGCGACCCACAACCATCAGTCATGGGACCCAGACTCAGTGGGTAAATTTCGCTGCAGAGGTGTGATCATTCATGATACAGCAGAAATATCAATAGGTGATTCGTGGAAATGTATTAATTATTACTTTATTTTTGAAATACCTTTCTTCTTATTATATATGTTAGATCAATTGAATCATGTCCCTAGGATGACTATGGTTATCTGACACAGCCGCACACTTCAGTGCCCGGCTGTGTCTCACACGAAATGAGCACTGCGGACTCCGATGTTGTAAGCACGTTGTGTGCGACGTAGAGAATACAACATCCCGCAGTGCAATAATGTCACAATCCCGTCATGCAGTCTCAGTTTTAAGTTATTATTATTATTATATATCTTATTTTTCTTGTTATTTTTCTTCCTGTTTCAGACGTCAGGACAGATATGGGGCTAGCGAGAGCTGCCCGTTGCGGACCCGCAATAACAGGCCGCAAATTTGTATTTTATATAATAATAAGTGATACATGTTGCGTACCCCTTTATTTACCCAAGGTGCGCAAGTAATTCGGTGTGATTGAATAAATACCTCGTGAGGGTATGTTACATGGTCTCTATATACCTTGTCTTTTTCTTATTATATTTTTATACATATTTAAAAACTTAAATTGTGGTACGTTGGAGCGTGGGTGTTCTCTGCGGAGATAATGATTATCCGCACTCAGAGAGAACACCCATGCGAGCTATTGTTTAGAATCATCTACTAAATAAAGTTATAGCACGCACCGTAATAAGGATATGAATGATATGGAATCTATAAACCATATTCTATCAGTGCAGTACAACATTTGAGATGAGATTAGCATCGCTTTAATTAGTTTTACTAGTAGCTTAAAGGTGCATATTCACAGCAAAATGGTTGAAAATAAAAAATCTTAAATTGCATACTCTTAGAAGCTTAAATTGTGTGCCTAGATGACATAAAGCGAATGAGCCCATGCCATTGAATAACAGGGGGATATGTGGTAGTGGGATGGGTGGATGAAAATTCAAATTCACAAATAAAAATACTATGTCTTTATGTGGTATGAAATCATCATATGCTAAGATTTATTTTGTTTCATTACATCTAGGCACCTCAATTTAAGCCTCTAAAAGTGTAATAGTAACAATTATATTTTCAGGCTTTCTAATGTGAATATGCACATATAAATGTCATAAATTTAACTTCGGCTTAATTCAATGCCTTAGATATTTATCAATATGGTTTGAAAGGGGGGGGGGGGCAAATTCCAATCCCCACAGAAAAATAACGCAAGAAGTGTGTGTGGGGGGAATAAAACATATTATCACCCTAAAGCAAATGGTTCATAATAACCCGAAACCCAAAACAAAAATGCAGAAAATGCCATCCGAGAACATTTGAGATTTCAAAGTTTTCTGTGGAAGCACCCCGAACCCCAAGACTGAACCTAAAATTAGAGCTGCCATATATGCATGGGTCACTTTATTATTCTTTCCCCTCAGGTGCCAAATACCCACACTACACCACTGCTGAACAATGGAATTAAGGGATTATCGTCACCAGTATATTTTATAGGGCCGCGATACACTGGGACGGTTATAGCAATAAAGAATGCCTGCTAATTGTCAGGCCAGTATTCTTGTACCCTTAATACTATGTACTTGGCTCACGGCCCTCAGGTGAAGCTCTATAACAGTGATGGGATTCAGATTCCTGGATATTACTTGATATAGGCTATTGAATACTAGCTGCTATAGGCGGCTGAAGACAATGTGCTTCATGTTACTGGATGTCATTTGCTTTAGGCTGCTGGATACGATTTGCTATAGGCTGATGGATAATATTTGCTTATAGGCTGCTAGATACCATTTGCTATAGGCTGCTGGATAATATTTGCTATAGGCTGATGGATAACATTTGCTATAGGCTGCTGAATACCATTTGCTATAGGCTGATTTATACCATTTGCTATAGGCTGCTGGATATCATTTGCTATTGGCTGCTGGATACCATTTGCTATAGGCTGCTGGATATCATTTGCTATAGGCTGCTGGATACCATTTGCTATAGGCTGCTGGATACCATTTGCGGTAGGCTGCTGGATTCCATGTTTTATAGGCTGCTGGATAAGATTTGCTATAGGCTGCTGAATACCATTTGCTATAGGCTGCTGGATGCTGCTGAAGGCTATTTGACACAGATTGCTGGATACCATTTGAATTTAGCGCTGGCGTTAACTACAAAAGTATTTGCATTTGAAGTAATTCAAATACAGTTTTCATGTATTTGAAAGTATTTGTATTGGTATTTCAAACCTATTTTAGGGAAAAGTTCATATATATATATATATATATATATATATATATATATATGCATTTGTATTTAAATACTATGGCCATGTATTTGAGTATTTTCAAATACTTTTCAGAATACTTTTCTGTCTATTCCTGATCCTACATTCAAATGTATGTACATGTACATAGTAGTTAAGTTAAATACATATCTTATCAAACCCTTACATGATATGTTGTTGCCTTAGGAATCAATAATTTCCAGCAAAATTATTTTCAAAATAATCAACAGTTTTCTTGTATCTTGAAGATTGAGTTGCTGGTGTTTCAAGATTGCAACATAAGTCAAATAGCATAATTCTAATATTATTATAAAAACACAGACCGCATCCGATTTAGAAAAGAACTAATACATTTATTCGAACAAGAGGTATCACAAGACACCAATATCTCACATTTTTAAGTTACCGCAGGATCTGGCCCCGGCAGGACCCGGTCTGCCCAGGACTAAATATTCTGCGGAAAAATAATGTCCAAGCAATGTACATATATAGAATTAGATTGCTCATTTGACCCCTGGCCACTGCCCTCAGATTGACACAAGAACAAAATTTGTTGTACTGTAGTCTACTAACTACAAGCTTCAAAATGATATGTGACATGATCACATTTGATAACATTTATTTTCATAAGTTCATAGTCTGAAAAAAGAAGAAACATTTTCAAAAACAATCAGCATAATACATATTTGGATGTGAAATGGTCTAGGAGTTGTGTTACAATCGATTGGTGCCCACTTTGACCCCACCCCCTACCCTCAGGTTGACCCAAGATCAAAATAATTCCTTGTTCTGTAGTCTACACAATGGCTTGAAAACGATATGCGACATGACAACCTTTGGGAAAATTTGATTTTTTTTACCCCACATTCCCCACACTTAGGGCTGTACCCCTGGGGTCATACAAAATTCCATAAGTGTAATGCACATCCCTGGCCATATGTATAATCATCCCCAAAGTTTCAAGTTTCTATCTGAAATGGTCTAGGAGTTTATTACAATCGATTTATCCCCATTTTTTACCTTTTGACCCCCACCCCCTACCCTCAGTTTGACTCAAGACCATAATAATTCCTTGTACTGTAGATTACTTATCATTGGCTTGAAAATGATATGTGACATGACAATCTTTGGAAAAATCTAATTTTTTACCCCACATTTTCCACCACCAGGACCCTGCTCCTGGGGTCATGCCAAAATTCCAAAAGTGGCATGCACATCCCTATCCATATGTGCAAGCATCCTCATAGTTTCAAGTTTCTATCTAAAATAGTCTAGGAGTTGCATTACAATCGATAATTACTGACCAATTTTGACCCAGGGGGGTGTGGGTGTGAGGGAAGGGGGTCAGAACAAAATTCCAAAAGTATAGGTATAATCATCCCCAATGTTTCAAATTTCAAAATCAAGTCTTTGCTGATTAAATTGTCATTTGAAAAAACCTTAGCCACAGCATAATACATATAACCTGGATACAAATCAGCCATAAAATTATCAAAGTTCAAATGCCGAAAAAATATGGCAAATTTTTGAAAATCAATTTACTTTTATGTGGACAAGTCCTAAGCGTCGTATAGAACACATCAGTGTAATTTTTTTTTTAATCCGATAACCACAAATGCCATTTTAAAAAGATTAACCTGTCCGGACACCAACGCCGACGTTTTTACCCACTCTCCCAAAATCTCTTTTTTCAACTTCGTGAAAATGTGAGATAATAAAAAGACTACTAATAGCCTTGAAATTAAACTAAATTTTAATACATCTAATCCATTTCATCCTCCATTTTAATAAATGTGGTAATAATGGAGATAAAAATGAAAGCATTACAAAAATTTTGAAATAATCTGATAGCAAATATTTTGGTCATAGGCGCAAAATATGTAGTCTGTATTATGTACAAAAAATAATCAATACATGCGTAGAATTAACGAAACTTTAGTTCCAGTCTGGGCCTCTACTTGTTGTCGCCACTATATCATTAACACTTCCTCAATGGTGATGAGATAAAGCAGTTTGACAAAAGAGTTCTAATTGGTTCAATATCTCCTATTACTGCCATAAGACATACATTAATATAGAAATAAGGTGCACGTCTGACTGATATGTATGTTATTATATACATTTAAAATTTTGTTACATTTTTATGGGTAAAATGAATAGTGAATGTGTGAATAAATAGTTTGTTTAACATGTCATCAGAAATTTAAATAAAGTTTTAAAGATCGAAATTAAATCCTTGGTCTATTTTGAAAATACTTTAGATAAATGTTCTGTGGTCTTAGGCAACAACAACTTTCTGTCAAATATTTTTCAAAATATTCACATGATTTTGTTTTTTAAGCATAATACAGTGGATAGTGTGATAGAGTGAGTCTAACATGTCCAGGAGTACGGTTCTTGTGTTGCTAATCTAAATCTCAATAGTCTTATCAGCATCTGGCAATTATCTCCTTTCAAAGAAACCAAGTTAGAGCTGGGCCGGTTATAACAACATCTCCATTGTATTAGTTTGCCTGACTATACCTTAGCACTTCTCCTCATGAATTTTAACCCTTTAAGCATCAATCAAATTTAGTAAAGCAAATTATATAATATAGCCGTAGTGAATGTCCATCTGAAGGCCAGTCAAAACTGGCCCTTGCAATGTAGTCTTGAGGAATGTCCATTCACAGGCCATGAGAAGACAATTTTTTAGTATCTACCACTTATCAAGCTAGGTATTCTAGTGTGGAATTCTAATAAATAGTCTTTCCTTGGCCTGCAAATGGATATCCCTCACGACTACGGTATAGAGACCCGTTCTCACTGGCTTGACCATTAAAGGGTTAACTCATATCATTCATATAGTTCCATGGAATATTTACCGGTATATAATTTATATTAATATATATCCTTTATTCTGTTCCATAGGAAATATCATCTAAAATTTTCAGAATTCCCTCAAAATAATCAGCACATGTTACCTACATATGATATGTAACAAACTACATCAACAAATATAATTATTTGATGGATATAAACAAGGGCAATCAGAGATTGCAGACTCTTGCCCTCCCTTTTTCGTCTCCAGATTTTCTGTATGTTTTTCGGATTTTCCTGGATCACGCCCAAAGTGTGTAATCCTAGTGTATGGCCACACCCTTTCCGGTGATAAAATCTGAGCCAAATTGGACCAGCAATTTCCAAGATATCCAAAGATCCAGAAATTGATCCAATCCGGATCCAGGTTCTCTTATACGGATCAGTCAGTTTTTAAATCCTCTTGGACTTCAAGTTCCTTCATTGCGTTAAAATTTGAGCCAAATCAGATCAGTAGCTTTTTAGATACGGGTGCGGGCAGACATACAGGCAGGCAGACAGACAGACAGACAGACAGACAGACAGACAGGCAGGCAGGCAGGCAGGCACGCACGCGCACACACACACACACACACAATCACAATACCCTCTTCTCCTTACGATGGTAAAAATGGATGTTAGATATTTTATTACGTATAAAAATTTTGCATTCCTAAAATGAATTATGTTTCTCTTTTTTTGTTTGTTATATATAATTGTTCTTTCTCCTGTAAATTTGAGGATCTGGTTGTTCAGCATTAGAGTTATTTCTGAAGTTCTATACTTTAGGATTTTAGCAAAACTATTTCAGAAGTATTTCAAATACTTACCCTCAGTATTTGTATTTAAATACTTTGCAAAAAACAAGTATTTGTATTTGAAGAATTCCAAAGTATTTGTATCTAAATACTTTTGAATGTGTTTGACCCCAGCCCTGCTGTATACCATTTGACACAAGCTGCTGGATACCAAATAATACAATTCAATGAATGCAAATTCATATTGTAGTGAATGAAAGCGCATGATCGCGATCTGAGATGAGATGTTTGTGTCCATGCACTTTCTGAATGGGTAAAAAGTCCCAGTGACCTGCAACATACACTAGGACCGCAGTGCACTAGATACCGCGACTCATTTGGCAATTAAAGATTCAAATACTAACTTCTCAGTTTCAAGCCAACCACATAGGTAAGCTGTTGGATATTTTTAGACTAGTTCGACCAGAACACGTTGCTACCATCGATTGCCCTGAAGGCAATGTAGGATTACAGTTTATCCATCAATCATATGACGTCATAATCAACTACATCACATGTAGACTGATGTCATAATCAATTATGCCATGAATGACTAACGCTTAATGGACCTTTCCGGTTTTAGCTATGCCCCGCCCATCTCTAGCTAAGCTCCACCCACACATCGCTCATGTTGGGATTGATCAATCTCTGAACTCTCTGACTATCAATTTCCAGAAAACTATACAGGTAAGCTGTTGAATATTTTGAAACTAATTTGACTGGGTGCTGTTGCTGCCTAAGGCAACAGCGCCCAGTCAAATTAGTTTAAAAATATTCAACGGCATGTTTAATAAATAGCAAAGAATTACAAAGACATACAATTCATACGTGTCAGACCATTTGAGATTTGGCGATGGTCTATATGGAACCCTTTGTGACATGGTGATTATGACATCATCATACACGTGCTGAGCTCATTATGACATCATACGAAGTCTGATGATGGATGGATATTCTGGAAAGGTGAATTGATGACAGACTACGCATTGTTGTACGAGTTGCATGTCTTTACTATTAAATAAACATGCTGTTGAATATTCTGAAACTAATTGAACTGGGCACTGTTGATGCCATAGGCGCATATAAGCAAATTCAAAGGTTGATTTTGGCACCATTAACAGCAAAGGAATGTTTGGCTGTTGATGGCTTTATTCTGTGCTTCCTGATGTGCTAGTATTGCCTTTACAAGTGCTTGCGGTGAGACAGTATTTTCTAACAGTATTCACATTAGCACCCTATTTGGCTTATATAGCATTGCAGTTATGACACTGCTCAACTTTCCAGCTTGTCTACATCGATGGTATCACCTCTAATCAAAATTGCGGAGATGTTATCGTATTCTTAGTTTACGGCACTCAACGATACCATACATATATATTTACCTTAGTTGCGGCCACAATAACTTTATAGAGAGTATAAGTATATTACAATTAAAAGTTATGGTGCACCGATTACAGGATTTTGTCGCTATCACATTTTATCACAACTGACGCTTCATGGATTGGATTTGTGAAGTAATCTACTTGTACCATTCTGCAGGGTTAAAGACAGCACTGTTCATAGAAACCCAGTGCTTAAGCAGAACTCTGCGCAGTCTGTGGGTGTTGTGTGCAGGTTACAAACCCAAGAACTAGCATTTTAGTATATTTTGTTGATTTATCAGCTTCAATGTGTTTTCCTACCTTGGTTAGCCTAAATAACTAGCTAATAGTTTTTTGTTGATAGACTTCTATCAAAACAATTTCACCTATAGTTTCCTATGACAATTACTCTTTCCAGGAACCGTATGGGCATATTTATTTACACATCGCTGTCTACAGAGGTCACATTTTCTAACTGCCACTTCTTTTGTCCATCAGCTCCTTTCTTTGCTCAATTCAGTTTCATTATATTCCTATATCTTGTAATCATCATTAAATTGATTTAGCCTATGGTTTGAAACGACTTATCTATATTTCCGGAAATGTTGGTCCCGATCCCAGTCAGCGCTGAAGAAGTGACCGAGATGTTCACGAAAGCTACACTTAAACAATTTCTACCTCCTGGAGAGGTAACTAATATTTCTTTATTATAGAATTAACTAATTTAATAATTCTTTTAAATTCAGATCTCCTCACTCACTGTCCTGCTTGTTTGATAGCAAACCAGTCTCTCACCACTTGCCTTACTATAGATGACTCAGCCAGAACCAAGAGCTATTTTTGGAACCATTAGAAACTTGTAGACAAGTCAACAGCGATCCCTTACCACCACACTATCCTCTTCCTGAGTGAGTGTGGAGCGGTGCGGCGTGATGCAGCTGAAATAGTACCATTACATCCACCAGTAGTTTTTGATGCACAGCGCAAAATTATTTTAGGTCTTACATTGAAGCCACAATTCTCACTAGGATCTAGAAACACAACATGGACTTTTGGTGACTGAGGCGAGGTGACTAAGGAACATTTTGACAATTTCTCATAAATTTATCATAAAATCATCCAAAAAATAGACCAATCAAAATTCTGCATAAAAGTTCTTATTCATAGAATCCTTCCGGCCGAAGTCAGTTGAAATCCACTCAGTGGCTAAGGAGAAGATACATTTTGGCAATTTCTGGTACATTTTTAATAAAATCTAAGATTTTCAACAAAAACATATACCGGTACCAATAAAAATTTAGAATAGATTTTCTGGAGTGGATCACCATAGGGTCCTTGTAGCCAAATCTGTTTGAAATACACCAAGCGGCTAAGGAGGCGATAGATGTTGACAATTTCCGGTAAATCTTTCATAAAATCTCAGATTTTCACCCAAAAAATTGACCAAGCAAAATTCTGCATTGAAGTTCTGGTGCCTAGCCCCATAGAATCCTTACAGCCAAATCTGGTTGAAACCCTTAAAGCGGTTAATGCATTTTGACAATTTCCTGTAAATTTTTAATAAACTCAAAGATTTTCACCCAGAAAATCGATCAATCAAAATTCTGATTAAAATTTCAGGCTCCTGCCACCAGTCTTTCTAGATGGTCTTTCTTTCTAGTCAAATTTGGCTGAAATCCATCAAGCGGCTAAGGAGGATATGTGTTTTGACAATTTCCGATTAATTTTGCATAAAAGATTTTCATCCAAAAAAACTGACCCATCAAAATTCTGAATAAAATTCTGAATACATGTTTTGGAGCCTACCCCGATAGGATCCTTCCAGCCCAATTTGGTTGAAATTGGTCCAGGCATAAAGGAGATGTAATTTGATGGACGACGGATGGCTGCCATGGCATAAGGTCACTTGGGCCTTTAGACCAGGTGAGCTAATAATACATATCTTAATATTCACAAGTCAAAGGGTTAATAGTGGAATCCAGTTTTTCAGTCACTCATATGACGTCATAATCAAGTAGGTCACAGGCAGGCTGATGTCATAATCAATTACATCATGAATTATGTGATTAAGTCCATCTAAACGCTTAACCCTTATCACACTGACGTCAATATTCTATCTTTTACTGTGCCAATAGCAAAGAAACTCGTTTACATTTTTCAACAATTTTGGTGGACGATGTTGCTGTCTATGACAGCACCATCTTCTATCAAATTTTTGAAAACTGAACACCAGTTCATCTTCTAATTAAATTTGAAAATTAAATTTTTTGATATCAGTGACAAGGGTTAATAATCCGACAAGTTGTACTGTTTTCTGAAAATTGAGATTCAGCGAGTGCATGGATCGATCGATCACAACACAGTCAAAGCCTGGGTGGAGCTTAATTAGTAATGGGGGAGCATAGCTAAAACTGGAGTCATCCATTACAACGAGAAGCGAAAAAAGGCCTATTAAGGTTATTCTGAGGCAAGAGAGTAGAAGGAATTTACAAGAAAAATTCAGTGACGATAGTCTTTTTCGAAGCGGCCATTATTTGGGATTCCATTTTTCTCATGGCTTCACAATCCGCAGCATAAAACCATTCCTGGACCCATAACACTAATAATAATCACTGTACTGTTAGCTTCTAAGGTTAACAGAGCTACCTAAATAGTGCAAGGTAAGCGTATATATACACCTGTGCAAAAGTTAAGCACCAGCAAAAACAATAGAACGTAGAAACATGATGGTACAACTAGGCTGCCACACTTTTTGTCCCCGCGTTAGCTGACATAATTCCAAGTACGAAATGCACATGCATGCATGACTTCACGCCGCTTGATGTCCGTGCGTGGCGGGAAACAGCACACGTGTTCAGTTATGTAAAAGTCCAGTTTGAGGTGTAGAACATTACATACAGATTTAGGCGACAAGATTAGGAATTTTGTGTTCATGACCGTGGTTTATTTGTACAGAGAGAATTAGCTCTTGATTGTGAACCGCTATGGCAAGACGAAGGTTAAGTGATCGTGTGAAATGGCAAATCATAGGCATGCATACCACTGGTATGTCATGCAGAGATATTGGCAGACAGCTGAACATTAACCATACTGTAATCAGTCGTTTGATTGCAAAACATGGGCAAACTAACGAGGTGAAGGACAGGCCTAGATCTGGAAGACCGAAGAAGACTACTGCCCGTGATGATCGAGCCCTAGTACGCCTTGTTAGGAGATCTCTATTCACCAACAGCAGAGTGCTCAGCCAGCAATGGGAAACGCGCAATAGTGTGTCAATGTCTACCGTCAAAAGGAGACCGTATGCTGCTGGCATGAAAGCTAGGAGACCTGTCAGACGTCCTCTCCTCACTGCACACCACAAAGAGGAGCGTCTGAGGTGGTGCAACGAAAGAAGACACTGGAACATGAGATCCTGGAGACGGGTACACTGGTCCGATGAAAGTCGGTTCCTGCTTCATGCCACAGATGGTCGAACTCGTGTATGGAGGTCCAGACGCACGGCGTACGACCAACGTAACATCATGGAAGAAGTTCCATTTGGTGGAGGTTCCGTTATGATATGGGGGTGCATCTCATTTGATTGTAAGCTGGATCTGTTGACTGTACCTGGAACACTAAATGGACAAAGATATCAAGATTCCATACTGGATAGAGTTGTGGTCCCTCATTTTGTAAATCATGCACCTGGAACCCACCCTATATTCATGGATGACAACGCCCGACCACATCGTGCTAGAGCTGTGCATGAATACCTCCGCCAGAATGCCATCGAAACCCTACCATGGCCAGCAAGGAGCCCTGACATGAACCCTATTGAGCATATCTGGGACATTCTGGGAAACATGGTGAGAAGGAGGGATCCTCCTGTGCAGAACCTACAGGAATTAACAGACGCACTCCATCTTGAATGGCAACGAATACCACAATGGCGTATCAGTCGGTTGGTGACCAGCATGAGACGTCGTGTCCAGGCCGTCATCTAGGCACAAGGTGGATATACCCGGTATTAATAATGACAGTCTCAAACTCGTGCACAGATGTTAAACTTCGTTTTCAGACACCATTAATGACAATCTAGCCACGTGTGTCAACTGTAGGGCAATAGTTGTCAGTTGTGTCAACGTAACCATATTCATGCCTCGTTTTCAAGTTCAAACAAAAACATACAGTGTTTCCCCACCATCATAATCAGCATTCCTCTAGTTGCATTATTACCTCTTGCACTAAGATGGATGGGTACATAAATGTTTATGCTATTGCTTTCTTCATAGCACATGAATATACCCTCGCATGTGCGTAAAAATAGGGTGGTGCTTAACTTTTGCACAGGTGTATAGTTCAATTCTAATTGTGCTATTTCCTCTGACAGAGGTTAGGCTAAATATTTGTATAACAGGTTAAAATTGTTCTTAAAATACTCAGTACTGAGACAATAGAAGGGTAACTAGTTAATATTTTGAAAATGATTTAACTGAAAATCCTTGTTGCAACAATTTTCAATCAAACTGTTTTCAAAATAATTAGCAGGACTTTCAGTGTAGTAACACTTGCAGAAGATATTTCTACCAATTTGACTGAAAGTTGTTTTTGACTAAGATAGCAACAAATTTGTCAAATTTTTCTCAGAATAATCAGAGCAGAGCTTTCAATATCATTAGCTAACAGATTTATTATAATTAGTTAGGCCTATGTCATATACATTATCAAGATCATGTGTGAAATATATTTGCAAATGAGAGCCCAGCTCATACACGATCTTGCATGCAGTGACAAACCTACCTACTGCGCCACCTGACGGGGTGGAGCCAAATCTAAATATCATCTTGCAGAGCGCAATCATATTGGTAACTAACACACCAAATTGGCTTGAATTCCACCTAACAGTTTGGGAAGTAGCGTGAAAGATGGATGCATGGACAGATGGATGGATGGATGGGCAGATGGACAGAGGTGACAATATCCTCGACGTCTTTTCAAAACGTGGGAATTTTCATTGGCCTACAATTTCAAGAATAGAAAATCAGGCATTTGCTTAATATCGTGAGAATAATTTGCTTGTAAATCACTGATGCAGAACCTGAATCCACTTATTGTCCAAATATTCAGCAGTAGCAATTTTTGTTTGTTGTCAGATTAAAAGCTTCACTATGTATTTTGGTTTAGATAATCCTGTATTGAATGAGAATGATTAATGGCTCTAAATCACTGTTCTTTCCTCCCTTCTATATGCACACTGGTGCACACCTCAAAAAGCTGGATGGCAATCGGAATCTGACCTAGTCTGCATATTCCACAACAGGTACACAGAATAATTGATAACAGATTTCATTGATGCCACTGTTATACTGTGAATACTGGTCCAGGCTCTGTTCTGTCATTGAAGTCACTTCAGATCAGCGCCCAGTAGCAACCTGACAATGAAGAAATAATATCAAAGTTAGACTAATGAAAACCAAAATTGCATAGTCAAAGATAGACATTCATACAGGAAGATATCTCTGTTTTCACCCCATGGGCAGAGGGTGGTTCAATAACATTGGAAAGCCGATTGTGCATGCATGTGTGTGCATGCATACATGCGTGTGTACATATGTATGTACGTACGTGGTGCACAAATACACATGCCTATTTTCACAGAGACTGCATTAGACCAGACATCGGGCAATTACATTGCCAATGTAATTAATTACAATTACAATTACTTCGCAAAATGGTCAATTACATTACAATTACAATTACTCCATTTTGTGAATGTAATTAATTACAATTACAATTACTTTGTAAAGTAATTAATTACAATTACTTTTTACCAATGTGTGTATGAATTGGTTTCTAAGCAATGGCAAGTGTCTGAATGTGCCTGTGCATGCTGAATAAATACACAAAGAATTTTATGCAGTCATATTTTAGGTTGAAATAAACCAACATCTTTATTTTTAATCAATGCACACATATACGTACTAGCAAAATGGTACCTGCAGTGGTTTTGATAAATGTCCATTTGCAGACCAAGAGCAGGCTATGTTTGAAAATTTATCAAGTCTAGAATGACTAACTCGATAACAGAGCCAGTCATTGCAGTGGCAAATTTTCAAAAATAGTCCTCTCTTGGTATGCAAATGGATATATTCTGTGAGAAAATAATCTGTCTGATTTCTGCATGTACTCTTTCATTAACCCTTAACCTGTATCAACCTGTCAAAATTTTAAAATTTCAAATTAAATTAAAAGATGAACTGTTGTTCATTTTTCAACAAATTTTGTTGAAGATGTTGCTGTCATAGTTTCATAGACAGCAATATCTGCATCCACGAATCTTGTAGAAGAATCTACACTATAGTTTCTATGCTATCAATATAAAAGATAGAATATTGACCCTGAAGAGGCTGTTAAATGGCCGGTATGTTGTCAATCCATACCCTAGCAAATCTGGCTTGAGCAGTGGTCTTGAGCACTCCTTAAATTTACCACTGGAATGACTGGCTCCCTACCCAAGCCACTCATTCCAGTGTTGAATTTTTAAAAAAATAGTCTTCTCTTGGCCTGCATATGGACAATCACTGAGCAGAAGAATTTCAATTGACAAATCTTGAGCTTTAAAGAAAATAGATCAGGAAGTATTAACCCTTTTGAAGGCGAACATTCATTACTTTAGGATGTCTGACATATTCAGTTTAATATTTTGAAGATAATTTGACTGAGAGCTCTTGCTACCTACATGTATGCAACTAGCGACATTTAGTTACGTTATTTTCAAAATATTCAACTGAATAATTCTTACAATGTGAACATAATTTGTAATATCTCATCTGTATAGTTGAAAGGGTGTCTAAAAACCATCAATAAAATCAACAAAAGACTTTTGTGAATGGATAAAATCATAGTTAACCCTATCAAAAATACTCATCCCCAGTTATAAAGTAAATATGGCCATACTAAGTTAGTATTATTATGTGAACTAAGTTTGCCCTGTAGGTGGGGCTTAGAATACACCTTCCGTATCCTCTGCGTGTCGTAAGAGGTGACTAAAGGAGGTAAGGGTGAGGTAACCCTGACAGAAACCTCGAGTGCTGAAGACGGAGGTTCCAGGCCGCACGGCGCACTCTAATAAACCATGGATCCACGCACTTAACGCTTATGATCATGTCGATAGTCACTTACAGGACTGGCGGTATGATCAGCGAACGAAAAGAAGAAGATGTGAACTAAGTTCCTTAGAATAATTTTTTTGCAAGTTGATTTATGTTAAACAGCCACAATTTCTCACTTATTTTCAAAATATTGTGCAACTCTCCTCAGACATGTCAGAGTACATTCCTGAAATTTAGAGTTAAAGATATTAGGCTGATCTAGAAAAACACAGGCAATGAGGATATTAAATTTTTGTATGCATTTAAGCATGTTTATAAAGGACAGTAACGAGCAGAGTTGTGAAACCGGCGACCCCAGGATCGCGTCTCTGTTCGGCCAAGTGATGATAGCTGGAAACATAGGCAATCTCCTTCACTCCTCGTCGCCTCTCTCCACCCAGGAGTATAAATGTGTACCAGTTAAAAGCTGGGGAAGCTACCAATAATAGACTGAAATAAAAAACCAGCCTAGAATGGCGTGAATAGGACCTGGAATCAGGGACTCGAGATGCCAACCAAACCAATAACTTCTACATCATGCATCATAATACACAGGTGTCATAATTGTCATTTAGGAATTAAACCTTTCAGTGAGACGTCTGAAAAATTTGGTTGACTATTTTGATAGCAAGCTGTCACTGTCTAAGGCACCTTTGATTTCCAGTAAAATTATTTTCAAATTTCAGTAGCTTTCCCAAGCATTTGAACGTGAAAGAGCAAATATTAAAAAAGCACAAATACCCTGTTTAATATTTTGAAACTAATTTAACTGGAAGCAGTTGCTGCGTAATAACTGAACTCACAACAGAGTAAGGCAGGGTTGTTTGATTTAAATCAAATGATTAAAATCAGTGATTTAAATCATGATTAAAATCAGTCCAAAAAAATCAAAAAAATCATGATGCGATTTTTTTAAAAGTCAGTGTTTTTTTAATAAAATCATCATATTGTATTACTTGCTTTATTTCATCTGTATACACCCAATAACCTTTAAAAACTGTTGTTTTGACCTTGCCTCACAGTTGTTTTATAGGTGTTGCTTCTGTCCCTGATACTATAACCCCATTATCCCCATTTACTGCCCAGACTTTGCTAGATTATCAAAACATTCAGGCTAACTCCTTTCTCTGACTTTGATAAACAATGTATGTAAACTGATGGACATTGATGGATAAAAAAACATAGACAGCACTCGTGTAAGAGAGATCTGGTTTACATGCAGCCAGGTTAAGAAAACACATTGAATCCCACAGTACATATAAGCAAATAGAATGTTTCTTAACTCATCATTTGTTCAAAATAAGTTAAGATGCCTGGAAGAAAGCAAGATCGCATTTGGATGTACTTTGATAAGGATGTTGAGATTGGTAAATCTGGTTGTAAGGCTAAGTGTAAAGAATGTGGCAAATCTATGCAAGGCATAGTAGCACGTATGAAGCAGCATCATAGTGAATGTAAGACTGATACACAAGATACACCAGCAATAACAGTCTCTACGCCTAGGAAGCGCCCTGCCCCAGAGGCAGGGGAGTCATCACCGTTGTGTACGCCTACCAAGAGAACCAAAATCAGTGCAGGTAAGAGAATATAATATTTTGTGAATAAAAATTTAACTGACAAACAGACTGATAATCTGACCGACAGACCACACACTAACTCAGCCTAACTCTTGACCAAGTAATTAAAACTGATTACTAGCTAATCCTTCAGTTACAGTCTATATGTTTTCTACAGTTAAATAATTTTGCAAACAAATACACTGCCTTATTTAAAAATAAATTAAATAAACAAGGCAATCAAAGGGTTACCACCTTAGTTAGTCTATTACTGTGAGATCTTTATAGGACAGCAGTGTTGTTCAAGAGCAGACCCCTTTATTGATTGTGTGAGGTGATAACACCTGTGGTGTTACATAACAGTTAAGCAGTCAGGTAGTTAATTGGCTTAATTTGGACACATTAACCTTATCACTGCATAGTACTGTAATTTTAATCCCAAATTCCTAAAAAGATTTATGTCAGAAAACTATAGTGAGACTCATCTAAAAACTACTAAATATTTTGAAAACAATTTGACTGAAACTTCTTGGTGAGTAAATCACCAACAACTTTCAGTCAAATTGTTTTCACACTATTTAGCAGGTTTTGAGTAATGCAGCTTGAAACTATTCTCAAGTAGCTCAGAGCAGTCAGCCAGTTAACCCTTAGCACACTAATGTCAACATTATCCCACATGTGTCTACCTTTCCTGGCTGAAACAGTAATATTACTAAATTAATAACTAAAAAAATTTACTTGAATATTTTGAAAACAATTTGACTGAAACTTCTTGGTGAATAAATCACCAACAACTTTGAGTTATATTGTTTTCACACTATTTAGCAGGTTTTGAGTAATGCAGCTTGAAACTATTCTCAAGTAGCTCAGAGCAGTCAGCCAGTTAACCCTTAGCACACTAATGTCAACATTATCCCACATGTGTCTACCTTTCCTGGCTGATACAGTAATATTTTATTTTGCAGGTCTAGACCACTATGTTTTGAGAACATCCCAAATTGAGAAAGACGCCATCGATGAGCAAGTCGGTCGCTACGTGTACGCTACTAACACACCATTCTCTGCAGTCACACATCCAGAGTTCATTAAACTAGTCCAGATGCTGAGACCAGGCTACTGCCCACCAAGTCGGTATGAAGTAGCCGGTAGTTTACTGGACAAGGTTCAGCAGTCACTGCAGGATGAGTGTAAAGAAAGGCTTGAAGGCAAGACTGTCTCCATGTGTTTAGATGGTTGGAGTAATATACATAATGAACCTGTAGTTTGTGTCTCTGTAACCACTTCGGATGGTGATTCCTATCTTACTGAGACTGTGGATACGTCAGGCCACAGTCACACTGCTGAGTACATGAAACAGGTTGCTAGTAGTGCTATTAAACATTGCGAAGAACAGTTTAAATGTAACATAGGTAGCATTGTAACTGACAATGCGGCTAACATGCGTAAGATGCGTGAAGAACTGAAGAAAGACCACAAAGACATTATTGCCCATGGATGTTCAGCCCACCTCATGAACCTACTTGCTCATGACATAGAGATCAAGGGTGTTAAGGAACACGTCACACAGATTGTGAAGTACTTTCGCAATACACATTTACCAGCAGCATGGTACAAGGCAGAGGGAGGCAAGCGACTCGTCCTACCACAAGATGTCCGCTGGAATACGCTAGCTGACTGCCTTCAGTGCTACCTGGATAACTGGTCCATCATTTTGAAAGTGTGTGAGGAAAATAGGGATAGTATAGACACAAATGTGGCTAGTAAAGTGCAAAATATTGGGATAAAGAGACAAGCAGAGGACTATTTGAGGCTCCTTAAGCCAATCTCCATTGCCCTGGATATAGTACAGAGTGATAGCTGTTTTCTCAGTGATGCAGTTAGTGTATGGAAGAAGTTGGAAAAAGACTTTGAAGAAGGTGGGGTATCATTAAGCATTATGAAGAAGTTCCACGAACGATGTAAGCAGGCACTCACTCCTGCCCACTATCTCGCCTATATTTTGGATCCGCGTACTGCTGGTAAAGGATTGTCTACCAAGGAAACTGACAGTGTGATGGAGTATGTGTCTGTGTCATCCCCAGACATGATACCTATAATCATGAACTACCGGGCCAGAGCAGATCCATTTAAGGATTACTTGTTTAGTTCATCTGTTCTGGAATCTGTGTCTCCCTTTGCCTGGTGGAAATCTCTATCAGACAGAGTCAGTGACCATGTGCTAAACATGATATATGCAATACTTGGTGCTACTGCCTCTAGTGCAGGTGTTGAGAGAATATTCTCAACTTTTGGTTTTGTGCATTCAAAAGTGAGAAACCGTCTTGGTACTGAGAAAGCTGGCAAGCTTGTTTTTGTTTACAAGTTACTTAACAAATGAATCATCATATACATGTATAACTATATTGATCTGATTTGAAATAAATTAATTAAATTGACTTAAAATTGCATATCTTATCATTAATTAGTAATATAAAAAACATGGTTATAAAAATCTGATTTAAATCAAAAAAATCGATTAAAATCAAAAAAATCCGATTTTTTTGATTTTTATAAAAAAAATCATGATTTTTATCAACCCTGGAGTAAGGTAGCAAATATTTCCAGTCAAATTAATGTTAATTACACCTTTGACCTCAAAGAACCAATACCATAAATCACATGTACATTCTTAATAAATATGTGTTTAATATTTTGAAACTAATTTGACTAGAGCAGTAAGGCAGCAACAGCTTCCACTCAGATTAATTTTACTTAACCATTTAAACCTGAAAGAGCAAATATGAAAAAGCACATACATTCTCCGAAATATCCTGTTTAATAGTGCTTGCTGTATGACACAGTTGCTGCCTTAGATAGCAACTGCTTCCAGTCATATGTGTCATGCAGCAAGCACTTCCAGTCAAATTAATGTTAATAAGCCTTTGAGTTTGAGCCCAAAGAATAAATACAAAAAATCACATGTGCATTTGTAAGAATTATTTCTGTTTAATAGTTTGAAACTAATTTGACTGGAGCAGGATGGCAGCAACAAGTTCCTGTCAAATTGATGTAAAAAAAATTTAAATTAGTAGGTATGATAATGTGATTTGTTATACATTGTGTACCTTCCTAATGCATTGGAGTTTGTTGTGAAGAATTAAGAAGAGATATGAATTTATAGTGTCAGCGGCTAACAGACCTTCAATTTTTGTATGTAATTGATTAAGTAATTGAAATCACCAATGACAAATTACAAACTTTTCAAATGTAATTAATTACAATTCAATTATAATTACTTTCTTAGCTACTCAATTACAATTACAATCAATTACTTGAAAAATCGAATTAACTTACCCCATGTCTGCATTAGACTAACACATACTTTCATAGATACTACAATCATTGTTAATTACCCTACCAGAGTATCCATCCATCATCTGACCTTGTATGATGTCATAATCAGCTCAAAGCGTGTATGATGATGTCACATTCATTGCATCACAAAGGGTTCCATATAGACCGTCATCAAATTTCAAATTGTACGACATGTATGAATTGTATGTCTTTGTAATTCTTTACTATTTAATAAACATGCTGTTGAATATTTTGAAACTAATTTGACTGGGTGCTGTTGTTGCCTAAGGCAGCAACATCGGGCGATGTTGCTGCCTTAGGCAGCAACAGCACCCAGTGAAATTAGTTTCAAAATATTCAACATCTTACCTGTGTAGTGTTTTCGAAATTGATAGTCAGGGTGTTCATAGATCGATCGATCCCAACACGAGCGATGTGTGGGTGGAGCTTAGCTAGAGATGGGCGGGGCATAGCTAAAACCGGAAAGGTCCATTACACTCCGCCAGCAAGGAGAAGAGGGTATTGTGATCGGGTCTGTCTCTCCAATTATGTGTCTGTCCGTCAGTCTGCACCTGTATCTCGAAAACTACTGACCAGATCTAGCTCAGATTTTAACACAAGGAAGGAACTTGCCGTACAAGAGGAGTTCCAGATGTCGGCCGTAATTCAAATAAAAGAAGTCAGATCTGGATCGGATCAAATTCTGGATCTATGGATAGCTCGGAAACTACGGATCCGATTTTACTCAAATTTTAACAGAAGACAGGGTAAAGTCTTACACTAGGATTTCACAACCCAAAGAAAATCGGAAAATAAACCAGAAATGTGGTTGCAATGCAACCATGAAGCTCGACTTTACGACTGTCCAATGAACTATGAAGCTTGATTTCAGACATAAAATAAATATAGAAGGCTTATCAATACCCTTATCAACAAGAGGCCCAATGGCCTGTAATACTCACTTGGACCATTAGCATTTTAACCATTTGCATTTCAATACCGGTAGACGTGATGGATAATTTTCGAAAGATCCAAGATGGCCGTTTGACCCCAACAGCATTGTGTGATGCTGTGTCATTATAAAGAGCATGTGTACAAGTTTGGGTCCAGTATGATTAACCAAACAGATATAAACAGCATTGTGTGATGCTGTATCATTATAAAGAGCATGTGTACAAGTTTGGGTCCAGTATGATTAACCAAACAGATATAAACAGCATTGTGTGATGCTGTGTCATTATAAAGAGCATGTGTACAAGTTTGGGTCCAGTATGTTTAACCAAACAGATATAAACAGCATTGTGTGATGCTGTGTCATTATAAAGAGCATGTGTACAAGTTTGGGTCCAGGATGATTAACCAAACAGATATAAACAGCATTGTGTGATGCTGTGTCATTATAAAGAGCATGTGTACAAGTTTGGGTCCAGTATGATTAACCAAACAGATATAAACAGCATTGTGTGATGCTGTGTCATTATAAAGAGCATGTGTACAAGTTTGGGTCCAGTATGATTAACCAAACAGATATAAACAGCATTGTGTGATGCTGTGTCATTATAAAGAGCATGTGTCCAAGTTTGGGTCCAGTATGATTAACCAAACAGATATAAACAGCATTGTGTGATGCTGTGTCATTATAAAGAGCATGTGCACAAGTTTGGGTCCAGTATGATTAACCAAACAGATATAAACAGCATTGTGTGATGCTGTGTCATTATAAAGAGCATGTGTACAAGTTTGGGTCCAGGATGATTAACCAAACAGATATAAACAGCATTGTGTGATGCTGTGTCATTATAAAGAGCATGTGTACAAGTTTGGGTCCAGGATGATTAACCAAACAGATATAAACAGCATTGTGTGATGCTGTGTCATTATAAAGAGCATGTGTACAAGTTTGGGTCCAGGATGATTAACCAAACAGATATAAACAGCATTGTGTGATGCTGTGTCATTATAAAGAGCATGTGTACAAGTTTGGGTCCAGGATGATTAACCAAACAGATATAAACAGCATTGTGTGATGCTGTGTCATTATAAAGAGCATGTGTACAAGTTTGGGTCCAGTATGATTAATCAAACAGATATAAACAGCATTGTGTGATGCTGTGTCATTATAAAGAGCATGTGTACAAGTTTGGGTCCAGTATGATTAACCAAACAGATATAAACAGCATTGTGTGATGCTGTGTCATTATAAAGAGCATGTGTACAAGTTTGGGTCCAGTATGATTAACCAAACAGATATAAACAGCATTGTGTGATGCTGTGTCATTATAAAGAGCATGTGTACAAGTTTGGGTCCAGTATGATTAACCAAACAGATATAAACAGCATTGTGTGATGCTGTGTCATTATAAAGAGCATGTGTACAAGTTTGGGTCCAGTATGATTAACCAAACAGATATAAACAGCATTGTGTGATGCTGTGTCATTATAAAGAGCATGTGTACAAGTTTGGGTCCAGTATGATTAATCAAACAGATATAAACAGCATTGTGTGATGCTGTGTCATTATAAAGAGCATGTGTACAAGTTTGGGTCCAGTATGATTAACCAAACAGATATAAACAGCATTGTGTGATGCTGTGTCATTATAAAGAGCATGTGTACAAGTTTGGGTCCAGTATGATTAACCAAACAGATATAAACAGCATTGTGTGATGCTGTGTCATTATAAAGAGCATGTGTACAAGTTTGGGTCCAGTATGATTAACCAAACAGATATAAACAGCATTGTGTGATGCTGTGTCATTATAAAGAGCATGTGTACAAGTTTGGGTCCAGTATGATTAACCAAACAGATATAAACATCATTGTGTGATGCTGTGTCATTATAAAGAGCATGTGTACAAGTTTGGGTCCAGTATGATTAATCAAACAGATATAAACAGCATTGTGTGATGCTGTGTCATTATAAAGAGCATGTGTACAAGTTTGGGTCCAGGATGATTAATCAAACAGATATAAACAGAAAAGTTGAGCTAAAGGGAAAATGTATTGAAAAAACCAAGGTCACACTGACCTTGACCATTTGACCCCAAGGTCAGTGTGTGATGCTGTGTCATTAAAAGGAGGCATGTATCCAAGTTTGGGTCCAGTATGAATAACCAAACATGAGATATAAACAGAAAAGTTGAGATAAGCGGAAAATGTTAAAAGTTGAAAAAAACCCCAAGGTTTTTACCAATGTCACAGTGACCTTCACCTTTGGACCACACAGTCATTGTGTGATACCTTGTCATTATAAGGAAGCATGTACCCAAGTTTGGGTCCAGTATCATTAACCAAACATGAAATATAAACAGAAAAGTTGAGCTAAACATGAATTGGATGATGCCGCCGCCACCGCCGTTTGACGACGTGCAGGGTATCACAGTAGCTCGTTTTACTTCGTAAAGTCAAGCTAAAAATCCAGAAAATCTGAAAACCTACCATGTGACAAAAATGGAAGGATGAGGGTATGCAATCTCCAATTGCTCTTGTTACATATATTGCCCTTGTTGGGACCAAAAGAACAATAAAAATGTTACTTAGATTTAGACTTTACCATTTGGATCTTGCCTTGACCGCCTCATATCGCGCTAGTCGTTTCTTGTCATTAAGAGAATGAACCAGTGAATGTCCTACATTTCTTTGATGTGGATACACAGCGTGATGAGGCAGTCGTGTTATATGTCCTAAACACTTTAATGCTGCTATTCGAATTTTCTGTAGAAAATGAAATTAGTTATTATTTGGTTATTTAAAATTATTTTATTTTATACGATTTTAGGTTTGAAGTGAAAATAGACATATACTAAACGCACTCCTGGGGGCGGAGCCAAAAATAAATCTCTAGCACTCCACAATCATATGGTAACTCACATACCAAATGTGTTTGAATTCCGTCACTGGTTTCGGAGTTGCATTACAATCAATTTCTTGACCTTTTGGCCCCTTCCCCAACCCATGGAGGTGGACCCAAACATAAATGTTGTCTGAAATTTGTTTGATTTCCACACAATGAAGTGGGAGGAGACAGTGTGATGGACAGTTTTTTAGGACTTTTGCCCTTTGGATGCCCCCCCCCCCCCCTAACCCACTACCCCTCCACCCCCCACCCACCCCCATACACACACACCCCCCCCCCCCTACCCCTCCCCCTACCCCCCCCCCATACACACAACCCACACACTCACAACCACCTCCCCCACATTCACCTCCCCCTCCCCTCCACCCCCACCCACCCCCACCCTCCAATCATATAGATAACCCACATACCAAATTTGGTTGAATTCCACCTAACAGTTTGGGAGGAGATAGCATGTCGAATGGACAGAGACAGACGTGATTTTATTATCCCCATTTTTTCAAAACATGGGGATAATAACGTGGTCATTATGCATTAAGTCATAAACCTACACGACAAATCGATTATGTCAGAAATATTACGTTAATTTGTTCCTGCGCTAGGTAGTAATAGATTAGAATCAAATTAGGAAATATACAATAGCTTACCTATGTGATTTCTTTGAAATTGAGATACTGATATTTAAGGGTTCAAAGGTGAAAAACAATTTGCGTGATAAGCAGCAGTACAGTACAGCACAGAAATAATAATAACAAGTTTCTAAAACAACATAATTTGATTGGAAATTAAGTCCAATATATTTACCAGAAATTTCTGACATTACATAAAAAATAATAATAACAAGTTTCTAAAACAACATAATTTGATTGGAAATTAAGTCCAATATATTTACCAGAAATTTCTGACATTACATCAAAATTGTAGTAACTAACATGTTTCTGTTTTTGTTTTGAAACCATATTAAGATATTTCTAGGCTGTACCATAACTGCCAAGGCAAATTGTTTTCAAAATGTCTAGCAGGTTTCATATTTAACTCCATAAGTGAATGATTTCTGTATATCCAACATCATAAGGGCTAATGCAGGGGTCCACTGTATTTCAATGAGACCTACACATACCATTGACTGTTTAAAATAAGAAAGCCTGAGCAACTGTTTGATGATAGCATCCATGTGTTCCACAAAGAGTTCTGGCAAAGTGTCAATCACGTCACATAGCATCTCCATGGTAACCTCTTGTAGTTTTTTATCATCGCAGAGTAGAGAGTGCACAAGAAGGGGCATAATCTGGAAATTAATAACAAAATAGAATAGCGAATCCAATCTGTGACACAAGTACTTGACATCATAAGAAAAATATGTTAGCTGACATCACAACCAATGATGGAGGTACTTCATGAAAGAGGCAAATGTCTAACAGTAACCAGCTCAATGAACCTTTCCAGTTTATCTATCCATCATATGATGTCATAATCAACTACATGACGTGTAGGATGACATCATAATCAATTACAGCATGAATGACTTGATTTAGTCCGTCTTAAATGCTTAATACTCTGACACGTTGTACAAATTGTAATAAACATTCTGTCAAATATTTTGAATCTATTTTGACTGGGCATTTTTGCTGCTATAGGCAGCAACAGCATCCAGTCTCATTAGTCTCAAAGAATTCAACACTTTCCCTGTAGTTTTCTGGAAATTGATAGTCAGGGAGTTCTTCCTCCATCATGTCTTTTTTCATATTGTGACACTGACAATCCGATTGTAAGCTATACATTTTTGTGCAGAAAACGAAACCATTTTTAGTAAATATATAGCGGAGGGATCCAATCCATCACCCAAATATGTGACGTCATAATCAAATACATTGTCACTTGTTAGCTGACATTACAATCAAAATGACATAGCTCTGTCATGAAAGTCAAAGTCAGTCACGAACTTGTATGAATTGTATGTCTTTGATAAATCGACAATAGAATGAATGTTCTGTTGAATATTTTAAAAGTAATTTGACTGAGAGGTGTCGTTTCAAAATATTCAACAGCTTACACATATAATCGAAATTGGAATTCTGGGAATTCAGGTTTAAACGTGTATAAATCGATTGCAACATGTGTACAAAGTCGGAGGAGCTTAGTTAGAAATGGGCGGGGCATAGCTAGTAATGGATCCCACTAGCATGTCTATGAGTTTATTTCCTGATTTATTGCTAAAACATTCTCTGCATGTGGATAGTTCTAGTAATGTCAACTATTTATTGTTTAACACCTTCACCGACAAATCACTGACAACATAAATTCTTTCCGATGCACAACATATTCTGTCGAATAATTTGAAGCTAATATGACTGGGGGCCTAGGCAGCAACAACTTCCAATCATATTAATTTAAAAATATACAACAGCTTTCCTGTATTATTGTCTAGAAATTGAGATATGGCGAATTCATTGATGAAAGGATTAAATACTATTTGAATGCTGCTTGCTGCAAAGTGGGTGGTGCTTATACGAAAGTAATTCACTGAATTTACCACTGCATTAAGAGATCTGAGACGTCAATCAAGATGTCAGTTGATTGATTGATAGCACATTTAATTCAATACTTTCAGCAACGTAATCATGACTATACTATGATTCATTAACCTTTAACTCATTAACCCTTCCTGAATGAATTTCATATTTGACATGCCACATATATTGCATTGGTACAATGGATGAATCCAATCTGTCACTTAAGTATATGATGTCATAATCAAATACATCACATGTAGGCTGATGTCACATTCATAATAGAAATACTCTGGCATGAACCTGGAATAGTTTAAACGAAATCTAGGATTTCTTTTTTCACGAGAGAGTTGATACTTACCTCCCTAATACTTTTGATATTGCTAAATATTGGCTTTCACTCAATAAACACTCAGATTTAAAACAGTTAGGTGCCCCTACTGGGCAGGGAGTCAGAGCGTAGTCCGGCGGATGCCAGCCCCACCTCCGCGCATGCGCAGACTAGCACTTCCTCTGACTAGATTATTGGCTGACACACATGCAACTATTAAGAGCCTGAAGACCGAGCCTCTGTGGGGTGGAGAGGCCGGGTCCGTATCTAGGGAGGTAAGTATCAACTCTCTCGTGAAAAAAGAAATCCTAGATTTCGTTTATTTCACTTCAAGAGTATACTTACCTCCCTAATACTTTTGATATTGCCAGAATTCGAAAGTGAATCTGGCGGGAGGGAGGCGAGGTCAAAAGACCAGCTCATCCCTATACGCTTTTCTGCGTTTAAGGCACTTAAACTTCTGAAACTGTAAGAAAAAACAGTCAGGATTTGACTAACCATCGGATAACACCACCGATGTATGAGAGATGACCGAATGTCATATGCGCTCCCCCCCCCCTCCTTCCTGGGAGGAAGAGTCGACTGACCTCAATGTCCTATACGCTCTCTACGTACAAGTGCCATGTACTACAGGACAGAGACGAAAAAGCTCCATTTTCGTAACTCTCAACAATGAACCACACAAATACACAAACCATCACCATATTAATAACGGGTAATCGTGACAATACAATCAACAACGGACAACACATGAACAAGACTGACCTTGTTGAAAATGGCTGCTGACATCATCTTCCCATCGGTAAAGACTGATGCAGGCCCAAAAAAGTGGGTGTTTCCATAAATTAATTGTGATATATATAAGTAATGAGGAAATCACCTCAAAAAATATAAACCGATTTATTTTTTCAAAACCGACAAGGCGAGAGGATTAGAGGTGTCACGGAGATAATGGTCTGTAAAACTTGACTCACAGTGCCACTGAGCCACCGACATAATATCATCCACAGGGACCCCATTAAATAGGGCCGTGGATGTCACTACGCCGCGGACACTGTGAGCCTTGGCCACGTCAACCTGCTTCCCGGTGGCGGATTTATGGCAAAACTGAATGCATTCCACAATCCACCTGGAAATGGTGTCCTTAGAAGCCCTCCCATGGGGTTCAATATATGACAACCATAACGCTGACTGGTCGGTGCGCCATGCCGCCGTACGTTGTTTGTACCGGCGCAGCGCCCGGACGGGACACCATGCTTTAGAATTAGGATCATATCTAGTTAAAGCAGGCAAAATAATAGGTTGACCTGGATATTTCAACGACTGATTTTTAGCCAAGAAATTAATCCTAGGTAGCAGCTTAAGGCCTTCCCCTGAAACCACAAAACGGTCATCCTCGGCTGATAAGGCATGAATCTCACTCCTACGCCTAGCCGAGGCCGCAGCAGTTAAAAACACAGTCTTCAGTGTTAATAGTTTCATAGAAATGGAACTAAGTGGTTCAAAAGGCTTATCACCTAGTACTTGAAGCACTAGCGATAAACTCCAAGACGGAATCACCGGTGGATTCCTTGGTCTTAGATTGCCCATGCCTTTAATTAATACATTCAATGTATTTACTTCATCACTTCCCCTCTTAGCCAAGCAAGGAATAACAGACATTAATGCTGACTTATAACCAGCAATAGAGTTAGGCTTGAGGCTATAGGCATCATAGAGGTGACAGAGGAAATCAGCTACTACTTGAATAGATGAATCCATTGGATCAATACATCTTTTTGAGCACCATTCTGCAAATCTGTTGATTTTATAATTATATGCTCTGGAGGTTGACCCCCTCCTGGCTTTGGCCATAAACATGGCTGCTTGCTCAGAAAAGCCCTCCTTAATTCTAGATTCCTTGACAACATCCACGCAGTCAATCTGAACATTGACGGATTGTTGTGAAGGGCCTTGACCTGGAAGATAATATCGTCCATCAGAGGCAGAGGAACCGGATTGCAGACCAGAAGGTCCAGCAGATCCGTATACCATGATCGGCTTGGCCAATCCGGGGCGATCAGAAGCACTTGGCATTCCTCTTGTCTGATTTTCTGAAGAATTTTTGGAATCAGGATTGCTGGAGGGAATGCGTATGCATACATTCTCCCCCAGCTGATAGCTAACGCATCTGTTGCGAAAGCGCTTGGATCCGGAATCGGAGAGACGTACGTCGTCATCTTCGCATTCTTCTTCGTTGCGAACAAATCGATGTTGGGTTTCCCCCAATGGTCGAACAGACGATCCGCCACACATTGATTTAGTTGCCATTCCGTGGGTAAAACACTCATCCTTCGGCTCAATGAGTCTGCTAGCAGGTTTAACCTTCCCGGAATATGAACTGCTTTCAAGGTAATCTGGTGATCCAGACACCAACAAAGCAGTTTCCATGTCATCATACAGAGACTGGGCGACTTCGTTCCGCCCTGGCGGTTTATGTAAGTCACAACTGTTGAGTTGTCTGAACGAATAAGAACAATCTTGCCCTGAACTTTCTGTAAGAAATGTTCCAGGCCCAGGACTACTGCTCTTAGCTCCAGTAGATTTATATGTTCCTGTGACTGTTCCAGATTCCAAAGCCCTGATATCGTGGATTCTTCCAGGCAAGCTCCCCAGCCCTCCATCGATGCATCTGTATACACAGTCACCTGAGGGTGGGGAGGGGTTAGCAAAACCCCCGGCAAGAGATTCTCTGTATTCAACCACCATTGCAGGTGGTGAATCAGAGGCGCCAACACTGACACATTCGAGTCCAGCGAACCTGTACTCTGGGTCCATTGTGTCATGAGAAACAACTGGATCGGCCGCCTGCGTAAGGCGGCCTGAGGAATGACTGGTTCCAACGAAACCATCAACCCCAGCATTCTCAAGTAAACCCGTGCCAGGACATGACGACTGTCGCACACTGACTGAATCAACGAGATGAGTATTTGAACTCTCTCCTGAGTAGGATAAACATATCCTGTCTCTAGATCGAAGAACATCCCCAGGTAAACAAACTTCTGGGATGGAGTCAGCTCTGATTTTGGGAAATTGATCATCCAGCCCAAGTCTGTGAGAATTTTCAAAACAATCTCCAGATTGGCGGACAAACCTTCCCGGGTGTGCGCTTTCAACAGCCAGTCGTCTATGTACGTGTGGACTGCTATGCTTCTCCTGCGGAGGTATGCTGTGATCGCAAGAACCACACGGGTGAAAACCCGAGGAGCCGTGGAAATACCGAAGGGCAACACCCTGAATTCCCACTGTCTGCCCTGGAATGCAAATCTCAGGAAGCGACAGAAACTCCCGTGGATGGGGATGTGGAAATAAGCGTCCTTCAAATCTATCGACGCCGTCCACATCCGCCTCTCCAACCCCGCCAACACCGAGCGCACCGTTTCCATCTTGAAACTGGGCGTCTCGATGAACTTGTTCAATGGCTTGAGGTTGAGAATCGGTCTCCACCCACCGGTGCGTTTTGTTACTAAGAACAGGGTTGAATAGAAGCCCGGACACCTTTGTGCCGGCTGAATAGCTCCCTTTTGTATGAGGGAATTTATCTCCTCCTCGATACACAACCTTTGCTCTGGATCTCTCGGAATGGGAGTCCAGATTGGCACCAGAGACAGTCGCGACGGCGGGCCTGTCACCCACTCTGGATGATACCCGACGGAAAGCCATCGCAAGACTAAACGGTCCTGAGTTAACCGTTCCCACTCTTGCATGTGGCCGGCTAGCCGGCCTCCCACCGGCCCACCTAGGGACCGCGGTGGACACGAGGCATGCAAGAGCGGCACTGTCTCCGCCGCCATACACACCGGAGTGGTTCTTACCGCGGTAAGCGTCCTGTCAGGACCGATAACCACGCCCAGATCCTCGCGCGACCCGCCCCGCCCCGCGCGCACCTCGGTGCGCGGGCGGCTGCCTGGCTGACGGCGGCTGAGGAACCTGCGCCCCCCTCGCTGCTGGCCGAATCGCACGCGGCCGAGGCCGACGCTGCGACGGTGGCTGGCCACTGACCTGGCCAGCACCACCTCGAGCCTGCAGGGGACGATACGCCGGGGCCGCGGCGCGAGCGTTAGCACGACGCAGCACATCAAACTGCTCGCGCAGCGCCCTCTGGTTATTCACCAGGGTGACCGTCTCCTGGAGGTGGCGACATCCCTCACCTCCAAAAAGACCAGGGCCCGTCATAGGCGTACGCAGTAGCCTATTGTACAGGTCCTGAGACGGGCACAGATTGTCCAGGGCAAACGTGCGTCTTGCCCTGACACTCCTGGTCACCGCCCGAGTCACACAGTCCAGCGCCAGGTTAATACCATCCTGGATGGTTCGCTGGACAGTGACCGGACTTGGCTGGCGCGATGCGGATGCCGTTACTACCCCCTGTAACAGCTGGGAGACGTGGGACAGAGCGGAAATCGAAGCCCTCCCACTCTCCTCCGCATCACGCAACGCGGTATTCGCCGAACGCAACGCGTTCGCGCACAAGACACCCGTGTCAGAACGGGTGCCTGGCCGCGCATCCTCACCCAAAGCCGCGCGGTCATCCACGCCGGGCTTGGGTACCACACCGTACCGCTGGTAATCCAGGGGCACGATGCGACAACGCCTGGCCACCTCGCGAGGGGCCTTCGCGAGACGTCCACTCGACTTAATGGACGACTCCGCCGCCTTGAACATGTCAACGACATGCTCCGCCAGCGGCAGAGAAGGCATAGCGTTAGCAGTCGGTTTCCCAGCTAACCACGGCGTGTGAACACGCTGGCTAGCCGACTGCTCCACGGGCAGATCAGGCCTAACGCTCACCAACCACTGGCAAGCGTCATACCAATCCTCCTCCGTGGCTAACTGCGAGCGCTCTACAAGACGGGGTCCTTCGTCTTCCTCCTGAGCGCAAGCAGTAGAGCTTGACGGCGGGTATGCTGATACACCTGGCAAGCCAGAGAAAACACGCGGGCCTGACAGCACCGGCATGAGAATATCACTGGTTTGACCAGGAGCAGGCACCGTGGCAGAGCGCGGGGTATATATAGGCTCACCACGGGCCCGGCCAGCACCAGCAACACCCTCGGCAAGCCGAGGTATGCGGTACCGCTGGCCATCAGCAGCGCCCTGGGCCACCACCTGAGCCGCGGACTTTACTCCAGGGTGAGTAAAACCGTGGAACAAGGCGCCTGTATTCCCCGCGAGGGGTGCACAAACGTCTTCATCCATGTCCACGTCGTCAGACGGCGACCCTAGCAGGTAATCCTCATTACCCTGGTCAGAAAGATTAGACCCCGGGTTAGCAAAGAGAGCTAACCCGGGCTGACCAGGAACGGTGCCATAGGAGGTACTGGCCACCGCGGCGTCATTATGACGTCATTAATCCCGTGACAGGAAAAATTCGATCCCAACAAAACATCCAAGTGCAAGGACGAATTGTATGCTGAATGGATAAGTTGACTACACAACCATCAGATACATATAGATAACTCTTTTCTGGCAAAAATGTTAATTATCTCCCTTTGTTTGTTTACAATAATTAACATCACCACATTATCAATAACTAGATACCTGACACTTTGTATAGACAAACCATCCAACGTGACGAACCGGAGAACTCCACCATCTGCACGCCTCTTAACTCTCTCCACCTCATGGGGAAGGAATTGGATCAAGAGGGCAAAGTGAGAAGACCTTTATACTAGGCCTCCAACTCACTGGACATATTTTTCATTTGGTTAGATAACCTAACAGTGTTAGTAGGAAATGGAACCATGGTGGAGAGAAAACTAACTCTCAGCAACTGTGATTGTCACCACCCAGCGTCATACAGACCTGTGGACATAAACAGAAAGAGAAATTAGTCCTAGGAAGCACCGAGTTGACCTAAACCAACTAACTAAGGCGCTTATCACGGTAAACGCGAGTCCCGGAAACACAATACACCGGGAAGAAAACTCGCTAATTTTACTAGAAGTCACCTGATTTAAAGGTCCTAAGTCCTTCTTTGGCGAATTGAAACCTCCCGCCATCCAAAAAAGTGACTATCACACCAACCAACACCACTTAAACTAGTTTAAGATAAAGAAAAGCTTCAGCACAAAAAGACATGTGTGAACTCTCTGCCAATAATCTAGCAAAGAGGAAGTGCTAGTCTGCGCATGCGCGGAGGTGGGGCTGGCATCCGCCGGACTACGCTCTGACTCCCTGCCCAGTAGGGGCACCTAACTGTTTTAAATCTGAGTGTTTATTGAGTGAAAGCCAATATTTAGCAATATCAAAAGTATTAGGGAGGTAAGTATACTCTTGAAGTGAAATGTCAGTTGTACGAATTGTATGTCTTTACTATTTAATAAACATTTTGTTGAATATTTTGAAACTAATTTGACTGGGGGCTGTTGCTGCATATGAAATGGGATTCTGGGAATTCAGGATTGAAAGTATATAAATCGATCCCAACACACACACAAAGCATGGGTAGAGCTTAGCTACGGACAGGGAGTGATCCATTCTCTAGTACCTCTCAATGTACATATATGAAAATAGCAAACTCCTGACTTTTCTAGGCAGATATGAAAATTCTAGTATTTTACAAATATGTACTAATTTCATCCCTGTGGAGTTTTGAGCATTGCGGTGTAGAGCTGTCATGACCATCATAGTCACTTACTCAGTGCAACATGTTGGTCACATTTCATTATAATGAGTTGTCTGGATGGAAACGCATGCAGAGAATAGCATACCTTGTTTAAGTGTGGAATAACCACTACTCGAGGCACGAGCATGAGTAAATGTGAAACAGCCCTCAAATAGTACATCCTGTGAGCTGAAAAAGCACAAAGCATCATACTAGCTAATATGTTAGAGATTGAATGGTGAAATCATAGAAAATTTTGTAGAGGACTGAAGGTGAAGCATCACATTATTCATAGATCGTGTCTTTTAATCGAGATTACCTTCAATATCCAATCATCCAATAAACTGTCCCTATTTTCTTGGCATTTTGACGGAGGATGAAAAATGTCCTGTCATTAACCTCTTAATGCTCAAGCTGGCCGCTTCTGCACTGGTCTTGAGAAATGTCCATTTTCAGACCAAGAATTTTTATTTTTAATTCAACAGCAGAATGACTTGCTCGATAACTGAGCCAGCCAGCCAGTTATTACAGTGGTAAATTCTCAAATATAAATTCTTGGTCTGCAAATGAATATTTTTGAAAAATATTTGAAATTGCCATGAACAAATTTACACACGCACAGACCCACTAGTCTGGCAACCCCCTTTGGTTCGAGACTAATTATATAGGCCTAGTTTCAAACGTTTCACAGACACCAATTATGACAACACTAGTGTCTAATCCTTTAATGGCTAAGTTTGTTCAAAAATCTGAAAATATTTGCTTATTAAATGTCCATTAGAAATGTAAAGAGAAGAGTATTTTTGAAAGTTTACCATTGGAATGACTGGCTGGCTTACCAAGTCAGTAATTTCACTGGTAAGTTTTAAAAAATAGTCTTCTTTTGGCCTGCAAATGGGCTGTCTTTAAGGCCCCTGTAAATGGCGCTTTTGGCCGGCTTCATCATGAAAGGGTTAACATATGATTGAGATAACATATGTGAAATTCACTATCTTTCGTGTAGTTGGTGTTCAAAAGAATTTTGGAGACAAGCCATTGCTGTTTACGAAATTATTTGTGCAGTGAGTTTGGTGGAAATCCATGGCATGTGCGTGCATGTTGAGCATTCAGTACACTGGATAAAAACCACCATCAAAATCTCTCTGTCGAGTCATCATCTGATTTACATAGGCTCCAACAATAAAATTATTAGAAGAATTAATAAAGATTCTACTGCTGTATCTGGCAGCAACATTTTGAGAAAATTATTTAGCAGTTATCTATTATGTTTAAAACAAGATAGAACAACTAAAAAACAAAGTTCTTTGGGGTGGTCATGAGATAAAGCTCCCCTTAATAAGTAAATAGACTATGAACTGCTTGAAGTATTGTTCCCTTGCCTTGGGAATTCAATAAAATATTCTTTTTATTGGTTATCTTTCCACACAGACCTTTACTGGAGATACATTTCTAGCTATTTCTCACCCATTTCTAGCTAAGCTCCGCCCACATTTTACATGTCTTGAAAGTTGAAACCGATTTGAAACTTTGGAACCTCAATTCCCACCATCTAATCTTGAAGGTAACTATATCGGTGAGCGGTTGAATATTTCGAAACTAATTTGATTAGAGGTTGTTGCTGCATATGGCAGCAGATTAGTTTCAAAATATTCAACAGAATATTTTTATTAAATTGTACATTCATCAAAAACATACAAATTATAAACTTCCTGACAGACATTTCGATTTTCGTGACAAAGCTATATATCATGCATTTTTATTGTAGCGCCAGCTAATACGCGACATCTTTAAATATGACATCAACATGTGACATATTTGATGTCTGACGTCAGATATTTGAGTAGCAGATTGCATCCCTCAATTACTAATCAGACGATTTCTAGAACACTTACATATATCTGAATTTTCGAAACCTTGCACCAGCACCGGGAATGTGTAGGTAAACAAGTGCTGCTTGTATAATAGTCTGACATCAGCATTTGTATCTGTCGTGAGTGCATCATTGTACTCAGTAAGGATAATATGCGTACAATCACCTGCCACATCTCCGAGATGATCATTCTCACAGTATTGCAATACCTGGTTAAAGATACAATAATTGTTACTATGTCTTTATTATGTGAACCCTTTCATCATCAACTCTTTTCAGGAATATTCCAAGTTTCACATAGGAAATTTCCATTTTTAAAAGAAGAGAAGACTATTTTTGTAAATTTACCCCTGGAATAACTGGCTCTGTTATTGAGCCAGTTATTCCATGAGTAAATTTTCAAGAATAGTCTTCTCTTGTTTTACGAATGCACATTTCTCAACAAAGAGCTTAAATCTGTGCAACTCGGTTAGACCTTGCTAAAACACAATACAACGAGATTTTTTCATAAGCTTTTCACATATCAAGTTTGATATGAAACCAGACATGTCTTCAAAACCACAGAACAGATTCTGTAAGAGAGCCAAGGGTTCTATGAGGAATAATGCAGACGCTGCTAGACAAACAAGACCTTACCATACAGCATTGACACAGGCAAACATTTTAACTACCGGGTACTTACTGACTTCACGACATCCGCAGACATTGGGTGGCCACGTAAAACTAATCCTTTTGCAAACCAAATACGATACACCAGTGCTTTTGATTGGACAAGAATGTCATGTGATGTCGTGATGATTTGATGACATGTGCCTGTACTGTCGTGTATGAGCTGTTCTAGTTCATGGCCTAAAGGGAACAGCAGATAGTTAATATAGCACACATGCAAACCTGCTCAAATTCTCATCTGACAATGAAGGGATCAGATTTGTCACTCAAGACTGTCATGAAGGTCTATCACATCATAATCATTTCCATTTAAGATCCACCCACTTACCATGTGTATTAGAAAACGATTTGAAATTTTGAAATCTAAATTCCCAGAATTTAAATTTCAAGGTAAGTAATAAGGTAAACTGTTAACTATTTTGAAATTAATTTGATTGGGGGCTGTTGCTCCCCGTGCCAACTCCCAGTTAAATTAGTTTCAAATTATTCAACAGATTGTTTATTAAACTGCAAGTTCCTCAAAGACACACAATTTGTACACATGTGACACTCTGATTTTCGTGATAGAACTCTATGTCATTATGATTCAAATGTCGGCTAACAAGTGATGTAATTGATTATGATGTCATATACGTGAGTAATCTATCAGATCCCTCCATTATTAGCCATGTCAAATAGGAGATCAGATAAAATGAAGTCTAAAACAAGAGGCCCAAGAGGCCTGTATCGCTTACCTGTAATATGGGTATTTCAATGAGAAAGGTCATTGCCTATAAGTAGAACCATAAGATTTGGGCAGAATTGCAACAAGAGCCAGGATGCATCCTACCAAATTTAGGCAAAATCGGTTTACTCATTCTCAAGAACACATTTTTAATTTCCCATTTCTTTATTATGGGAGATTTTGGAGGGGAAAACTCCAAGATGGCCGCCAACCCATTTATCCAACAGTTTCGAAAGTGGAAAATTTGAAATAACCATGCCCAAAATATGGCCAAAAACTTATATAAAAACAATGTCATCTTCAAAATCCATCAAATAAAAAATTCCAATATGGTCACCAAGACCCTTAATTCTGATTTGTCATGTTGGTCAATGGACGCCATGTTTTTCCACGTACTAACTTCCCATAAACAAACTTGAATGGCCCTTTCAACGTACTAACTTGCCTTGAACAAACTTGAATGCCCCTTAGTCCCTAATTATACGCTCCAAATTTTGGCCTGATTCCTTTAGCGATTCAGGAGTAGTCGTTTAGGTCATCCAAGATGGTTGCCGAAGCCTTTGGCCAATCCTGTTCCATCGAACAAATGCATATTAGCTGCTGCCCTAGAGGGTGTTCCATGTTTATTTACATATCAATTTCCCTTGATCAAAGTTTAATGGCCATTAGTGCCTAATCACATCTCCCAAAATGTGGCCAAAATCTCCCAAGATAGTCTCCGAACCATTTAGCCAATATAGTTCACTTGAAAAAAACTTGGACACGCTCTTGATGATTCATGAGTTTTTAATCGATCACCCAAGCGGGATCATAGATTTCTAAGACATTTCTTAAAATCCAAGATGGCCATCCGCCAAATTGGCCGATAGACTTCATTTGAACAAAATTGGATCTCTATGCATGAACGATGCTTCCTGTCAAATATATTTGAAATCTGCCAAGTGGTTCTTGAGAAGACTTCTATGTCACTTAAAGAAAAAGTTGAGGGCCAGATATGGGATGATGGATGGATGGATAACAGATGGTCGCCATGGCATAAGCTCACTTGGCCATTCTGGTCAGGTGAGCTAACAATGTTAGAGATTAATTTAACTCCAAGGATCTATTGAAAAGCATTGAGATTTTAGCTTAGTGAAAGTACATGTATTATTATATGTACAAATCACAAACATATTAGAAAATTTACCTTGGTTACCGAGCCAGTCATCTGTGATAATATTTTTTAAATAGTCTACTCTTGGCCTGCACATTGACATTTCTCAATAGGTTTACAAAGACTGGTTTTGGCCAGCTTTACGACTAAATGATTAACTGGAATCTGTTCTGCTCGGGCTGCTTAGCTGTATTGTTGTCATGAATTGGAGATGTGTTGATGTCCGAGATGATACTGACCTAATGTCCACCTGTTCAGAAGGACAGCACAGCATTTAGCTGCAGCCGTGTATGTCAGGTGATGGTTGCTGTTCAATGACAGATGTTCTAACTGAAGAAACAGCTGCTTCTCTTTCGGAAAATGAAACTGAAATCAAAATTAAGAAAATATTTTGAATGTTAATCAAATCTCTGTCGCAAGCCTTGTTGGGTGGGAAATAAAATTATTTTACATGCTTAAGTTAGCTGATGTTCACTATAAAAAGAGGCTATTAATCACAATACATCTATTAATGTTTTTTGGAATCACCAATCTGCATGATTAATCCCTATGGGGTCCAACGTGTGTAGTTGGTGTATCCAGTACTTCGAAGTACTGGATACACCAACTACACACGTTGGACCCCATAGGGATTAATCATGCAGATTGGTGATTCCAAAAATCTGAGTTGTTCTTTAAAACTAAATAGAATCACCAAACTCCATGCCATGGAAACCCTTCTATGACGTCGTGATAGATGTCTACCTTTAAATGTCACACTGACCATTACGTTCGCTCCTTTCCACGTTATAAACATAGAATCAGTTAGCCAACAGTCTCATACTCACCTGTATGGACAAATTTCAGTGTAAAAAGTGCAATGCACAATTTGCTCAACGCACCGGGCTAAGAAGGCACATAAGAGTCATACACGAACTAAACGAAATCTAGGATTTCTTTTTTCACGAGAGAGTTGATACTTACCTCCCTAATACTTTTGATATTGCTAAATATTGGCTTTCACTCAATAAACACTCAGATTTAAAACAGTTAGGTGCCCCTACTGGGCAGGGAGTCAGAGCGTAGTCTGGCGGATGCCAGCCCCACCACCACGCATGCGCAGACTAGCACTTCCTCTGACTAGATTATTGGCTGACACACATGCAACTATTAAGAGCCTGAAGACCGAGCCTCTGTGGGGTGGAGAGGCCGGGTCCGTATCTAGGGAGGTAAGTATCAACTCTCTCGTGAAAAAAGAAATCCTAGATTTCGTTTATTTCACTTCAAGAGTATACTTACCTCCCTAATACTTTTGATATTGCCAGAATTCGAAAGTGAATCTGGCGGGAGGGAGGCGAGGTCAAAAGACCAGCTCATCCCTATACGCTTTTCTGCGTTTAAGGCACTTAAACTTCTGAAACTGTAAGAAAAAACAGTCAGGATTTGACTAACCATCGGATAACACCACCGATGTATGAGAGATGACCGAATGTCATATGCGCTCCCCCCCCTCCTTCCTGGGAGGAAGAGTCGACTGACCTCAATGTCCTATACGCTCTCTACGTACAAGTGCCATGTACTACAGGACAGAGACGAAAAAGCTCCATTTTCGTAACTCTCAACAATGAACCACACAAATACACAAACCATCACCATATTAATAACGGGTAATCGTGACAATACAATCAACAACGGACAACACATGAACAAGACTGACCTTGTTGAAAATGGCTGCTGACATCATCTTCCCATTGGTAAAGACTGATGCAGGCCCAAAAAAGTGGGTGTTTCCATAAATTAATTGTGAAATATATAAGTAATGAGGAAAAACCTCCTCAAAAAATATAAACCGATTTATTTTTTCAAAACCGACAAGGCGAGAGGATTAGAGGTGTCACGGAGATAATGGTCTGTAAAACTTGACTCACAGTGCCACTGAGCCACCGACATAATATCATCCACAGGGACCCCATTAAATAGGGCCGTGGATGTCACTACGCCGCGGACACTGTGAGCCTTGGCCACGTCAACCTGCTTCCCGGTGGCGGATTTATGGCAAAACTGAATGCATTCCACAATCCACCTGGAAATGGTGTCCTTAGAAGCCCTCCCATGGGGTTCAATATATGACAACCATAACGCTGACTGGTCGGTGCGCCATGCCGCCGTACGTTGTTTGTACCGGCGCAGCGCCCGGACGGGACACCATGCTTTAGAATTAGGATCATATCTAGTTAAAGCAGGCAAAATAATAGGTTGACCTGGATATTTCAACGACTGATTTTTAGCCAAGAAATTAATCCTAGGTAGCAGCTTAAGGCCTTCCCCTGAAACCACAAAACGGTCATCCTCGGCTGATAAGGCATGAATTTCACTCCTACGCCTAGCCGAGGCCGCAGCAATTAAAAACACAGTCTTCAGTGTTAATAGTTTCATAGAAATGGAACTAAGTGGTTCAAAAGGCTTATCACCTAGTACTTGAAGCACTAGCGATAAACTCCAAGACGGAATCACAGGTGGATTCCTTGGTCTTAGATTGCCCATGCCTTTAATTAATACATTCAATGTATTTACTTCATCACTTCCCCTCTTAGCCAAGCAAGGAATAACAGACATTAATGCTGACTTATAACCAGCAATAGAGTTAGGCTTGAGGCTATAGGCATCATAGAGGTGACAGAGGAAATCAGCTACTACTTGAATAGATGAATCCATTGGATCAATACATCTTTTTGAGCACCATTCTGCAAATCTGTTGATTTTATAATTATATGCTCTGGAGGTTGACCCCCTCCTGGCTTTGGCCATAAACATGGCTGCTTGCTCAGAAAAGCCCTCCTTAATTCTAGATTCCTTGACAACATCCACGCAGTCAATCTGAACATTGACGGATTGTTGTGAAGGGCCTTGCCCTGGAAGATAATATCGTCCATCAGAGGCAGAGGAACCGGATTGCAGACCAGAAGGTCCAGCAGATCCGTATACCATGATCGGCTTGGCCAATCCGGGGCGATCAGAAGCACTTGGCATTCCTCTTGTCTGATTTTCTGAAGAATTTTTGGAATCAGGATTGCTGGAGGGAATGCGTATGCATACATTCTCCCCCAGCTGATAGCTAACGCATCTGTTGCGAAAGCGCTTGGATCCGGAATCAGAGAGACGTACGTCGTCATCTTCGCATTCTTCTTCGTTGCGAACAAATCGATGTTGGGTTTCCCCCAATGGTCGAACAGACGATCCGCCACACATTGATTTAGTTGCCATTCCGTGGGTAAAACACTCATCCTTCGGCTCAATGAGTCTGCTAGCAGGTTTAACCTTCCCGGAATATGAACTGCTTTCAAGGTAATCTGGTGATCCAGACACCAACAAAGCAGTTTCCATGTCATCATACAGAGACTGGGCGACTTCGTTCCGCCCTGGCGGTTTATGTAAGTCACAACTGTTGAGTTGTCTGAACGAATAAGAACAATCTTGCCCTGAACTTTCTGTAAGAAATGTTCCAGGCCCAGGACTACTGCTCTTAGCTCCAGTAGATTTATATGTTCCTTTGACTGTTCCAGATTCCAAAGCCCTGATATCGTGGATTCTTCCAGGCAAGCTCCCCAGCCCTCCATCGATGCATCTGTATACACAGTCACCTGAGGGTGGGGAGGGGTTAGCAAAACCCCCGGCAAGAGATTCTCTGTATTCAACCACCATTGCAGGTGGTGAATCAGAGGCGCCAACACTGACACATTCGAGTCCAGCGAACCTGTACTCTGGGTCCATTGTGTCATGAGAAACAACTGGATCGGCCGCCTGCGTAAGGCGGCCTGAGGAATGACTGGTTCCAACGAAACCATCAACCCCAGCATTCTCAAGTAAACCCGTGCCAGGACATGACGACTGTCGCACACTGACTGAATCAACGAGATGAGTTTTTGAACTCTCTCCTGAGTAGGATAAACATATCCTGTCTCCAGATCGAAGAACATCCCCAGGTAAACAAACTTCTGGGATGGAGTCAGCTCTGATTTTGGGAAATTGATCATCCAGCCCAAGTCTGTGAGAATTTTCAAAACAATCTCCAGATTGGCGGACAAACTTTCCCGGGTGTGCGCTTTCAACAGCCAGTCGTCTATGTACGTGTGGACTGCTATGCTTCTCCTGCGGAGGTATGCTGTGATCGCAAGAACCACACGGGTGAAAACCCGAGGAGCCGTGGAAATTCCGAAGGGCAACACCCTGAATTCCCACTGTCTGCCCTGGAATGCAAATCTCAGGAAGCGACAAAAACTCCCGTGGATGGGGATGTGGAAATAAGCGTCCTTCAAATCTATCGACGCCGTCCACATCCCCCTCTCCAACCCCGCCAACACCGAGCGCACCGTTTCCATCTTGAAACTGGGCGTCTCGATGAACTTGTTCAATGGCTTGAGGTTGAGAATCGGTCTCCACCCTCCGGTGCGTTTTGTTACTAAGAACAGGGTTGAATAGAAGCCCGGACACCTTTGTGCCGGCTGAATAGCTCCCTTTTGTATGAGGGAATTTATCTCCTCCTCGATACACAACCTTTGCTCTGGATCTCTCGGAATGGGAGTCCAGACTGGCACCAGAGACAGTCGCGACGGCGGGCCTGTCACCCACTCTGGATGATACCCGACGGAAAGCCATCGCAAGACTAAACGGTCCTGAGTTAACCGTTCCCACTCTTGCATGTGGCCGGCTAGCCGGCCTCCCACCGGCCCACCTAGGGACCGCGGTGGACACGAGGCATGCAAGAGCGGCACTGTCTCCGTCGCCATACACACCGGAGTGGTTCTTACCGCGGTAAGCGTCCTGTCAGGACCGATAACCACGCCCAGATCCTCGCGCGCCCCGCCCCGCCCCGCGCGCACCTCGGTGCGCGGGCGGCTGCCTGGCTGACGGCGCCTGAGCAACCTGCGCCCCCCTCGCTGCTGGCCGAATCGCACGCGGCCGAGGCCGACGCTGCGACGGTGGCTGGCCACTGACCTGGCCAGCACCACCTCGAGCCTGCAGGGGACGATACGCCGGGGCCGCGGCGCGAGCGTTAGCACGACGCAGCACATCAAACTGCTCGCGCAGCGCCCTCTGGTTATTCACCAGGGTGACCGTCTCTTGGAGGTGGCGACATCCCTCACCTCCAAAAAGACCAGGGCCCGTCATAGGCGTACGCAGTAGCCTATTGTTTAGGTCCTGAGACGGGCACAGATTGTCCAGGGCAAACGTGCGTCTTGCCCTGACACTCCTGGTCACCGCCCGAGTCATACAGTCCAGCGCCAGGTTAATACCATCCTGGATGGTTCGCTGGACAGTGAACGGACTTGACTGGCGCGATGCGGATGCCGTTACTACCCCCTGTAACAGCTGGGAGACGTGGGACAGAGCGGCAATCGAAGCCCTCCCACTCTCCTCCGCATCACGCAACGCGGTATTCGCCGAACGCAACGCGTTCGCGCACAAGACACCCATGTCAGAACGGGAGCCTGGCCGCGCATCCTCACCCAAAGCCGCACGGTCATCCACGCTGGGCTTGGGTACCACACCGTACCGCTGGTAATCCAGGGGCACGATGCGACAACGCCTGGCCACCTCGCGAGGGGCCTTCGCGAGACGTCCACTCGACTTAATGGACGACTCCGCCGCCTTGAACATGTCAACGACATGCTCCGCCAGCGGTAGAGAAGGCATAGCGTTAGCAGTCGGTTTCCCAGCTAACCACGGCGTGTGAACACGCTGGCTAGCCGACTGCTCCACGGGCAGATCAGGCCTAACGCTCACCAACCACTGGCAAGCGTCATACCAATCCTCCTCCGTGGCTAACTGCGAGCGCTCTACAAGACGGGGTCCTTCGTCTTCCTCCTGAGCGCAAGCAGTAGAGCTTGACGGCGGGTATGCTGATACACCTGGCAAGCCAGGGAAAACACGCGGGCCTGACAGCACCGGCATGAGAATATCACTGGTTTGACCAGGAGCAGGCACCGTGGCAGAGCGCGGGGTATATATAGTCTCACCACGGGCCCGGCCAGCACCAGCAACACCCTCGGCAAGCCGAGGTATGCGGTACCGCTGGCCATCAGCAGCGCCCTGGGCCACCACCTGAGCCGCGGACTTTACTCCAGGGTGAGTAAAACCGTGGAATAAGGCGCCTGTATTCCCCGCGAGGGGTGCACAAACGTCTTCATCCATGTCCACGTCGTCAGACGGCGACCCTAGCAGGTAATCCTCATTACCCTGGTCAGAAAGATTAGACCCCGGGTCAGCAAAGAGAGCTAACCCGGGCTGACCAGGAACGGTGCCATAGGAGGTACTGGCCACCGCGGCGTGCGGATACCCCTGGACTGATAAGCAGCCCGCGGGTTCCAGCGACAACCGTCCACGGTCCCCTATCGGCGCGGCAATAAGCCTGCTGCCAGGGCCGTGGAACGCCCCCTCTAATGGGGCCACCTCTGAATCGTCGAACAACGGAAGCGGACTAAGGAAAATTGATCCAGAGGCGGGGATTACCTGCTCCGAAGCCGATGATGAGGACAGTAAAGGATTTGGTCCAGGAAGCATGCCACGAAGCAACCCTGGAACCAAATCCTTTATTGTCCTCTTCATCTCTCCCAACATCTCGGTCCGGAAGGCCTCCATATCCACCGCGGACGAGACCTTCCCCTTACCCTTCCTACTTACAACCTCTCGTTTCCGCTTCTTCTTCTTCTCCTCCTCTACCACCTTGTCCGTCGCCTGTAAGCAGCACAAGAATTCGGACATTAACTCGCCCCCCCAGTGCTTACATATGTCACAATTAACCAATGGACCACAAGGGCTACATTGATAGCACAGATGCGGCCAGAACTTTTCATTAAGAGAACGACCACAGGACGCGCAACCCGGTCCCTGAAACAGGGCAAAGGACAAGGAGTATGAGCAACTAGTTAAGCTTAGAAACTCAATCCAACTCAAAGAGAAGGAAAACGATCATAAAGATCAATATACATCAGAAACCAGCATAGCGCTTGAATTGCTGATAAACACATAGCCAGGCTGATTATGACGTCATTAATCCCGTGACAGGAAAAATTCGATCCCAACAAAACATCCAAGTGCAAGGACGAATTGTATGCTGAATGGATAAGTCGACTACACAACCATCAGATACATATAGATAACTCTTTTCTGGCAAAAATGTTAATTATCTCCCTTTGTTTGTTTACAATAATTAACATCACCACATTATCAATAACTAGATACCTGACACTTTGTATAGACAAACCATCCAACGTGACGAACCGGAGAACTCCACCATCTGCACGCCTCTTAACTCTCTCCACCTCATGGGGAAGGAATTGGATCAAGAGGGCAAAGTGAGAAGACCTTTATACTAGGCCTCCAACTCACTGGACATATTTTTCATTTGGTTAGATAACCTAACAGTGTTAGTAGGAAATGGAACCATGGTGGAGAGAAAACTAACTCTCTGCTACTGTGATGCGACCACCTAGCATCATACAGACCTGTGGACATAAACAGAAAGAGAAATTAGTCATAGGTAGCACCGAGTTGACATAAACCAACTAACCCAGGCGCTTATCACGGTAACCGCGAGTCCCGGAAACACAATACACCGGGAAGAAAACTCGCTAATTTTACTAGAAGTCACCTGATTTAAAGGTCCTAAGTCCCCCTTTGGCGAATCGTTCCGTCCTGCCATCCAAATCAGTGACTATCACTCCAAAAAACACCACTTAAACAGTCTAATATTAAGGAAAAGCTATTGCAACAAAAAGACATGTGTGAACTCTCTGCCAATAATCTAGCAAAGCGGTAGTGCTAGTCTGCGCATGCGCGGTGGTGGGGCTGGCATCCGCCAGACTACGCTCTGACTCCCTGCCCAGTAGGGGCACCTAACTGTTTTAAATCTGAGTGTTTATTGAGTGAAAGCCAATATTTAGCAATATCAAAAGTATTAGGGAGGTAAGTATACTCTTGAAGTGAAATGAGTGGCTTCTGGAGCTGCAGTTATTGCAGGATCACCTTTACACGTTTAGAGGAAGCCAGAGGCCACTGTGAAAAAATTCATCTATTTTCAAAACATCAGATCAAAGAACTTGTTCGACAGGCCAGCAACACTAGTGATCAAAATCAGAGATTACTCTAGTTTCAGGATACCTGTCCCTCCACCAAGACCGACTACTCCAGCAACCAACGCCACTGTCACAGAATCTCTCTCTGGAGATAGACAGGTAACACAGGAAGTGAGCACACCCACCGCCGAACAACCAAACGAGGTACACACACCAGACCATCAAATGCCACAACACCCACAGAATCAACTGGGATCGAACATACCACCGACATTTCATCTGAGCCATCCTTTCACACACAGACAGAAGATAGTGGACCTCTTCCACAAATCACAGAGGAGGAGGCCGATCATATCCACACGCAGTTCGTAATCCATATTCCTGAGGGTAGTATACCGTGCACCAGTAACACAACAGACGATGAACTCTCATTTCTCTTTGTCGAAACTGGGTTAACCGACACAGTAACATACCTCATTCCTGGACTAGAACCACGTCTAGTCACAGACTGGGGAACTGACCCATAGAGGGGTAAGCTTAAACGCACACAACACTTACTCTTTTAACCCTTCATACGGGATAAACTAATCTGACTTCTATTTTCCTCTGATGAGTATAACCACACAAAGTACGAAATGCCATAAATCCAAATCATTCCACTTAAGGTTATCCAACAAAATGGAAACCCGTGTCATCAAATGCTATTTATACCCCATAAATTCCTGCCACATTGGGATATTAAAGAACCACAATATACTCAGTCAAAGAGTCACTCTTGGCTACTGGGTAAAATGCTTATATAAAACTTTATTTTTCCGGTTACATCACTAGTTTTTTACGGTTACACGTAACCTAGAAAACAACTATTACAATTTTCTGGTTACACAACAAATGACTTTAACGGTTACACAATCTAGAAGTCAAAAATTTCTGGTTACCAATAAACAGACAATTGGTAAATTCTGGTTACAAGATGTTAAATCCGGTTACAAAATCAACATTTCCGGTTACAAGCAGGAAATTCCGGTTACATGTACCCGGATTTTTACTCGTCCCGGTTACACCAAGGAGCAACTGTAACCGGCCCGAGAGTATAAAAGCAGGCGCAAAACACTGCACTGACATTCGGATTTCGATCCAACTGATCAGCATTAGAAAATCTTTAGAAGTTTTCATGACCAGTCAAAACCCATCTATTAATGTTTGTTTATTAGTAATGGTATATGGTTTACACACAAGTTCATGCGTGATAAACTGAATGTTGGGTATTATTACATCACTGGCATATACATTAGATAGCATTCTCCTTCATTAACCCTTTAACACTCAATTCAGCCAAAAGCGGTTTCTGCAGTGGTCTTCGGAAATGTCCATTTGTAGACCAAAAGAAGACTATTTTGAAAATTTACCACTGGAATGGCTGGCTCAATAACCGAGCCAGTCAGTCAAGTGGTAAATTTTCAAAGATAGTCTTCTCTTGGTCTGCAAATGTACTTTTCTATGAGAAAATTTAAATTTTCTTGAACAAATTCAAGGGTTAAAGGGTTAAATCTAAAATGTTATAAGCAATAAGCATTTATCACCAGAGCATGCTATAAGTGTTTCCCATGGCATCTAAATTGTACGGGTCGCAGGTAACCCCCCCTCCCTGAAAGCTAGGGATTTCAAAATGAAATATGGGGGTCACATGGTGTTTTTTCATCGATGCTAAAATTTTCTTAAAATTTGAAGGTACCATGAACTCACAACTGTGAGTCATGGGTAGGCTTGTGTGATTATTGCATTGAGTGATCGCGATCCATCGTGATTACTCGATTAATCAGCTTGGATACAAATTACCAAGACATAACAACAAAATAATATCAATGACGAAAACTGCAATGGTGTTTAGAAAAGTCCATTTGCAGGGCAAGAGAAGACTATTTTTGAATTCTTGATTCTCGAGCCAGGCATTCCAATAATATGTTTTCAAAAATAGTCTCCTCTTGCCCTGCAAATGGACCAATCGCATTAAAAAGTAATTGAAACTCAGGTTTTGAAATACTTTATGCAATAGAAAACATTCACAATTATTCGATTATTGAATTTTTAATCATATAAATTCACGATTTAAAACATACTCAAGATTTTAGATTTAATCACGTAATCACGCAAGCCTGGTCATGGGGATCTCAAACTAGATTATGTGGGTACTTTTGTGTAAAAACCCATAAAATTAATTAGTATTTCATACTCTTATAAGATATTCAGAGGTCCCATGGGACCTCCTGCTACTACCTTTGGAATCCCAAGCTGTATTTTAGGTGTACGGTATACACCCTCAAAAAGACCCTTATGAGAATCCATACATGCTGTGTACAAGCTGTCAGCAAATCACTTATTAGTTTGACATAGCATATCATATGAAACTGTTATAATTTATTACCCTGACCATGAAAGAGAAAGAGGTTACTGCCTGCCTGCCTGTCTGTCTGTCTGTCTGTCTGTCTGCCTGCCTGCCTGCCTGCTTGCTTGCTTGCTGGTCGGTCGGTCAGTTGGCTGGTCAGGCATTGTATCTCAGACAGTACTGATCTCATTTGGTTCAAATCAGCAGCAAAACTATTTCTACAATTTGGGTCAAAATGCTCATTGACCGTTTGATCACAAAATCATTATAGTCCTTTAGACCCACCCCACCCACATTCCCCTCCCCAAAGTAAAACCCCACACTCAAGTTTTGTGAATATCCCTACTGTAAAACCATCAAAGCAACACAACTTCCCCAGTTTGATCACCGTGACCATTTGAGCACAACAGGTTTTTTAACTGCTGAGGGCAAGCCCCTATTCTGTGGCCAGTTTCACAACAAGTACTTAAATGCACTAGGGTACTTAAGTATGGGGTAAATGTCAAATTCGGTAATTGAGTCACTATGACTTTGACAATTTGATCCAAAAATTACTAGAGGACAACCTCACACCAAAGTCTGCTGGAAATCCTATTAATACAACTTGAGTTATTGTCCAGAAACGAAATACCATTTCCGTAATTTGCCTAAATTGGGTCACCATGACCTTTACCTTTTGACGGCAACATTGATAAGATCCTTCAGAAGCGAGGGGGCAACTTCACACCACATTCTACTGAAAATCCCATCAGTCATCATCCGAAAATGCAACACAATAACCGTAATTGGATTACATTTAGTCACCATGACCTTGACATTTTGAGCCAAAAATCAACACGCATCTTTGTACCAGGGCAGGTGACCTCACCCAAGGTTGATCTCTTCCATAGAAACACACGCATGCGCACACACACATATGTGCAGACACATACATGCATACCTACGCGCAGATGTATGCATATGCATGCATACACACATAGGCACGCATGCTCGTGAAAGAAACAAATGCTACATATTCACATATATTTATTTAATCAGTCTAGAATATGGAAAATGATTCATTGTTCTGCACAGTAAATGTAAAATATATATAAATAATTCAACAGTTTTCTTCTGTGTTTGACTTAAACTGGAGATGCTGTGATGCTAGCTATGAAAATATTAATGACTGTCACACATGGACCTATATTAAACACATCATTAGCCTATAGCTGCCTCCACCCACCCACACACAGACAGAGGGCAAGTGTTCAATTATATATCACATTGATCTATGTAGAATTATGTTGCATTTGAGAAAATAAATTAAATTTTGATATTTTTTCAAATAACTATAGGGATATATATGGAAATAGTCAATCATTTAGCAAGGTTACAACACAATCTTAGATGTTACATGTATATGTAACAATACATGTAACTCTATGAATTGAATGCAATTGTACTGCCCCTGCATACTTAACTGAACTAGTACAACCCTATTCGCCTGGTCGATCACTCAGATCTGTCAATCAGATGCTGCTAAACGTCCCAAAAGTAAATTCTACTACATATGGCCACAAAACTTTCGCTTATGCAGCTCCCACCGAGTGGAACAATCTACCACTTAGTCTAAAAAACTCAGCATCATTAGATATTTTCAAATCACAACTGAAAACCACCCTTTTCAAACGAGCATATTCTCAGTAGATATAGCTATTACGCACTAGCGCTTAGAGCACGCATTGTCATGGATTCAGCGCTTTATAAATGTACTTATTATTATTATTATTATTAATGCATATTTCTTGGAATAATTTAATAAGGCAGAAACAACGTTCTTTAAGAATAATTTTAAAATATTCAACAGCTCACCACCATAGCTAACATAAAATCAAGACATTTAGCTTGCCATGATGAAGAAAAATTTAGTACTTTGCAGCTCTCACCTGTTTTGGTACAGAACATAAACACGCCAATAGCAGACAAACAAGCTGAGTCTGGTGACAAGGTGAAGAAACCTGCATGAGAAAATAACATTTTAAAAATATTTTGCTTTTGTATTTTGGCTTCAGGAAAGATGAATATGAAATTTACAGAATAATTTTACAAAAGTGATTGAAAGTCAATAGACGGCAATGATTTTCTGGTGAAGTGTGCATCGATTATTTATACATCTTCACTATTTAAGTTTAATGAAATGATCTGATCTGTTACTCAAGTATCTGATGCCATAATCTATAACATCACATGTTAGCTGACGCCATAATCATAATGACATCACTCTGACATGAAAATGTATGAATTGTATGTTCTGCAGATGAAGGCCTACTGGATACACCTACTCCACACGATGGAGCCTACTGGCATCAACCACATTGGATAAAGGCTCATAACAAGCTCACCTTCCATCTCATTTCCCACCACCCCACCACCAACCCCAACCCACCCCGCTCCAGATGCCATATACAGACAGTATACAGGGGAGTATTGGGGGTCGGATGCAGTGAAATCCATGAAACTAATGCTGTATCGTATTCATTAGAAAAAACTTACATCTAACGGTTTGAATGATTCCACAGAAGCAAGTGGAACTCCTAACGACTGCAGACTGCCACCTGAAAGAAAGGCCTCAGAGAAGCTGGAACTCCAAGATAATAGTTGCCTAAAAAGAAAGGATAAAATTGTTTTCAATGAAGTACACAAATTGAAAGTTGATCAAATTCGCAAAGTTATGCTCTAATAACACATATCAAATAAAGAAGTCTTGCAAGTAGTACACAGGGTTCTGCCTAGGATGAGATTAGTGCCGGACATTTTTACTGATATTTTAAAAAGTTCCTTGAAAGACTACTTTTAAATGATTTCATAAAATAGGTGAAAAAGTGGTGGGTGGAAAAGATAGTTTAGTCTTTAGTGCTGGTCAAAATTATTGCATGGTTGACAATATGGACCAATGCCGACCAGTGTGGCCAGAACCCCGAATACAAATGGCTTCAGATTCACAACTCTCCCCTTTGCTAAAATGAGACGTAATAAGTCACCAGCTCTATACATATGATGATTGATGAAATATGTTACTGATGTATTTATTATCATTCAGCATTGACTTCAATAATGTAGAAACATTACAAGGGTTATTAAATATACTTTATTTTCATAATGCAAATATTAAGTCACGTTCAGATCGTTAAAATTAGTCAGTCAGTTTGCTTACTGATCATGTGCGTTGGTTACGTGAATTGAATTACGGATGGTTAACTATAGGTAGTTCGTACCCAATAGACCTTTTCCACTGTATCCACACATCATATGACATCATAATCAACTATACACCTGTGCAAAAGTTAAGCACCACCCTATTTTTACGCACATGCGAGGGTATATTCATGTGCTATGAAGAAAGCAATAGCATAAACATTTATGTACCCATCCATCTTAGTGCAAGAGGTAATAATGCAACTAGAGGAATGCTGATTATGATGGTGGGGAAACACTGTATGTTTTTGTTTGAACTTGAAAACGAGGCCTGAATATGGTTACGTTGACACAACTGACAACTATTGCCCTACAGTTGACACACGTGGCTAGATTGTCATTAATGGTGTCTGAAAACGAAGTTTAACATCTGTGCACGAGTTTGAGACTGTCATTATTAATACCGGGTATATCCACCTTGTGCCTGGATGACGGCCTGGACACGACGTCTCATGCTGGTCACCAACCGACTGATACGCCATTGTGGTATTCGTTGCCATTCAAGATGGAGTGCGTCTGTTAATTCCTGTAGGTTCTGCACAGGAGGATCCCTCCTTCTCACCATGTTTCCCAGAATGTCCCAGATATGCTCAATAGGGTTCATGTCACGGCTCCTTGCTGGCCATGGTAGGGTTTCGATGGCATTCTGGCGGAGGTATTCATGCACAGCTCTAGCACGATGTGGTCGGGCGTTGTCATCCATGAATATAGGGTGGGTTCCAGGTGCATGATTTACAAAATGAGGGACCACAACTCTATCCAGTATGGAATCTTGATATCTTTGTCCATTTAGTGTTCCAGGTACAGTCAACAGATCCAGCTTACAATCAAATGAGATGCACCCCCATATCATAACGGAACCTCCACCAAATGGAACTTCTTTCATGATGTTACGTTGGTCGTACGCCGTGCGTCTGGACCTCCATACACGAGTTCGACCATCTGTGGCATGAAGCAGGAACCGACTTTCATCGGACCAGTGTACCCGTCTCCAGGATCTCATGTTCCAGTGTCTTCTTTCGTTGCACCACCTCAGACGCTCCTCTTTGTGGTGTGCAGTGAGGAGAGGACGTCTGACAGGTCTCCTAGCTTTCATGCCAGCAGCATACAGTCTCCTTTTGACGGTAGACATTGACACTCTATTGCGCGTTTCCCATTGCTGGCTGAGCACTCTGCTGTTGGTGAATGCAGATCTCCTAACAAGGCGTACTAGGGCTCGATCATCACGGGCAGTAGTCTTCTTCGGTCTTCCAGATCTAGGCCTGTCCTTCACCTCGTTAGTTTGCCCATGTTTTGCAATCAAACGACTGATTACAGTATGGTTAATGTTCAGCTGTCTGCCAATCTCTCTGCATGACATACCAGTGGTATGCATGCCTATGATTTGCCATTTCACACGATCACTTAACCTTCGTCTTGCCATAGCGGTTCACAATCAAGAGCTAATTCTCTCTGTACAAATAAACCACGGTCATGAACACAAAATTCCTAATCTTGTCGCCTAAATCTGTGTGTAATGTTCTACACCTCAAACTGGACTTTTACATAACTGAACACGTGTGCTGTTTCCCGCCACGCACGGACATCAAGCAGCGTGAAGTCATGCATGCATGTGCATTTCGTACTTGGAATTATGTCAGCTAACGCGGGGACAAAAAGTATGGCAGCCTAGTTGTACCATCATGTTTCTACGTTCTATTGTTTTTGCTGGTGCTTAACTTTTGCACAGGTGTATATGTGACGTGTAGAATGACATTATGATGAATGATGTCATTATGACATCATGAATGATGTAGATAAGTACGTCCTGAACACATATTTGAAAACGGACTATGCGTTGTTGTACGAATTGTATGTCTTTACCATTTAATAAACCCTAGGCAGCAACAGCACCCAGTCAAATTAGTTACAAAATATTCAACAGCTTACCTGTATAGTTTTCAGGAAATTGATAGTTAGGGCATTCAGGATAGATCAATCCCAACACAGCTTAGCTAGAGGTGGACGGGGCATAGCTAAAACTGGAAAGGTCCATTCCCTATTGAATTACTGTTACAGAGTATTTGGAGCCGGGTAGTAGTCTCGGTTAACCTTTCATGTTGTCTGTTTTGATGGGGTATGAAAATTACTATTTTTCTCCGCTAAAAGGTAAAAAAGTGACAATATGCCATAAAGTGGGAAGGAATTGTCTTGAGAATATTGATTTACCGTAGAACACCATAATTTCATCAAACTTACATAGGTTAGGGAAATAATTACATGTTTGTGTGAATTTAATTGTGGTAAGTGAGGGTTGGCTGCCATTTTGAGAATTATGTAAATTTCGAGCTAACCATTTGGGACCAAGTTCAGGTGCTCAGTCGACTATAGTCAACTAGCTAGTTACCTATTTCAGGTTCGCTTGATATCTCATTAATTATAGTTAACTAGAAAATGGTGTTTGACTCAGAGGGCTGTGCAATCACCGAAAATACCTTTCTCTACGTAGTAGGTAGCAATTTTATACAAAGGCTTCATATTATTAAAAATAAAAAACAAGAAATAACAAAATTAATAAAAAAATCTTGGCCATATGAAAGTGAATCCTTAATAAGGTACATCTGTGTATGTAAACTGAGACATATATCTTACAAAAATCATGAGATTTTGCATTAAAAAGCCGATTTTAAATTGAGCTAACAACTCAATGTATGAATAACCAAACATCAATTTCATGTCACCATGCACAATAATGCAGAAAAATAAACGAAATCTAGGATTTCTTTTTTCACGAGAGAGTTGATACTTACCTCCCTAATACTTTTGATATTGCTAAATATTGGCTTTCACTCAATAAACACTCAGATTAAAACAGTTAGGTGCCCCTACTGGGCAGGGAGTCAGAGCGTAGTCTGGCGGATGCCAGCCCCACCACCGCGCATGCGCAGACTAGCACTTCCTCTGACTAGATTATTGGCTGACACACATGCAACTATTAAGAGCCTGAAGACCGAGCCTCTGTGGGGTGGAGAGGCCGGGTCCGTATCTAGGGAGGTAAGTATCAACTCTCTCGTGAAAAAAGAAATCCTAGATTTCGTTTATTTCACTTCAAGAGTATACTTACCTCCCTAATACTTTTGATATTGCCAGAATTCGAAAGTGAATCTGGCGGGAGGGAGGCGAGGTCAAAAGACCAGCTCATCCCTATACGCTTTTCTGCGTTTAAGGCACTTAAACCTCTGAAACTGTAAGAAAAAACAGTCAGGATTTGACTAACCATCGGATAACACCACCGATGTATGAGAGATGACCGAATGTCATATGCGCTCCCCCCCCCCCCTCCTTCCTGGGAGGAAGAGTCGACTGACCTCAATGTCCTATACGCTCTCTACGTACAAGTGCCATGTACTACAGGACAGAGACGAAAAAGCTCCATTTTCGTAATTCTCAACAATGAACCACACAAATACACAAACCATCACCATATTAATAACGGGTAACGTGACAATACAATCAACAACGGACAACACATGAACAAGACTGACCTTGTTGAAATGGCTGCTGACATCATCTTCCCATTGGTAAAGACTGATGCAGGCCCAAAAAAGTGGGTGTTTCCATAAATTAATTGTGAAATATATAAGTAATGAGGAAAAAACCTCCTCAAAAAATATACACCGAGTTATTTTTTCAAAATCGACAAGGCGAGAGGATTAGAGGTGTCACGGAGATAATGGTCTGTAAAACTTGACTCACAGTGCCACTGAGCCACCGACATAATATCATCCACAGGGACCCCATTAAATAGGGCAGTGGATGTCACTACGCCGCGGACACTGTGAGCCTTGGCCACGTCAACCTGCTTCCCGGTGGCGGATTTATGGCAAAACTGAATGCATTCAACAATCCACCTGGAAATGGTGTCCTTAGAAGCCCTGCCATGGGGTTCAATATATGACAACCATAACGCTGACTGGTCGGTGCGCCACTCCGCCGTACGTTGTTTGTACCGGCGCAGCGCCCGGACGGGACACCATGCTTTAGAATTAGGATCATATCTAGTTAAAGCAGGCAAAATAATAGGTTGACCTGGATATTTCAACGACTGATTTTTAGCCAAGAAATTAATCCTAGGTAGCAGCTTAAGGCCTTCCCCTGAAACCACAAAACGGTCATCCTCGGCTGATAAGGCATGAATTTCACTCCTACGCCTAGCCGAGGCCGCAGCAATTAAAAACACAGTCTTCAGTGTTAATAGTTTCATAGAAATGGAACTAAGTGGTTCAAAAGGCTTATCACCTAGTACTTGAAGCACCAGCGATAAACTCCAAGACGGAATCACAGGTGGATTCCTTGGTCTTAGATTTCCCATGCCTTTAATTAATACATTTAATGTATTTACTTCATCACTTCCCCTCTTAGCCAAGCAAGGAATAACAGACATTAATGCTGACTTATAACCAGCAATAGAGTTAGGCTTGAGGCTATAGGCATCATAGAGGTGACAGAGGAAATCAGCTACTACTTGAATAGATGAATCCATTGGATCAATACATCTTTTTGAGCACCATTCTGCAAATCTGTTGATTTTATAATTATATGCTCTGGAGGTTGACCCCCTCCTGGCTTTGGCCATAAACATGGCTGCTTGCTCAGAAAAGCCCTCCTTAATTCTAGATTCCTTGACAACATCCACGCAGTCAATCTGAACATTGACGGATTGTTGTGAAGGACCTTGCCCTGGAAGATAATATCGTCCATCAGAGGCAGAGGAACCGGATTGCAGACCAGAAGGTCCAGCAGATCCGTATACCATGATCGGCTTGGCCAATCCGGGGCGATCAGAAGCACTTGGCATTCCTCTTGTCTGATTTTCTGAAGAATTTTTGGAATCAGGATTGCTGGAGGGAATGCGTATGCATACATTCTCCCCCAGCTGATAGCTAACGCATCTGTTGCGAAAGCGCTTGGATCCGGAATCGGAGAGACGTACGTCGTCATCTTCGCATTCTTCTTCGTTGCGAACAAATCGATGTTGGGTTTCCCCCAATGGTCGAACAGACGATCCGCCACACATTGATTTAGTTGCCATTCCGTGGGTAAAACACTCATCGTTCGGCTCAATGAGTCTGCTAGCAGGTTTAACCTTCCCGGAATATGAACTGCTTTCAAGGTAATCTGGTGACCCAGACACCAACAAAGCAGTCTCCATGTCATCATACAGAGACTGGGCGACTTCGTTCCGCCCTGGCGGTTTATGTAAGTCACAACTGTTGAGTTGTCTGAACGAATAAGAACAATCTTGCCCTGAACTTTCTGTAAGAAATGTTCCAGGCCCAGGACTACTGCTCTTAGCTCCAGTAGATTTATATGTTCCTTTGACTGTTCCGGATTCCAAAGCCCTGATATCGTGGACTCTTCCAGGCAAGCCCCCCAGCCCTCCATCGATGCATCTGTATACACAGTCACCTGAGGGTGGGGAGGGGTCAGCATAACCCCCACCAAGAGATTCTCTGTGAGCAACCACCATTGCAGGTGGTGAATCAGAGGCGCCAACACTGACACGTTCGAGTCCAGCGAACCTGTACTCTGGGTCCATTGTGTCATGAGAAAAAACTGGATCGGCCGCCTGCGTAAGGCGGCCTGAGGAATGACTGGTTCCAAAGAAACCATCAACCCCAGCATTCTCAAGTAAACCCGTGCCAGGACATGACGACTGTCGCACACTGACTGAATTAACGAGATGAGTTTTTGCACTCTCTCCTGAGTAGGATAAACATATCCCATCTCCAGATCGAAGAACATTCCCAGGTAAACAAACCTCTGGGATGGAGTCAGCTCTGATTTCGGAAAATTTATCATCCAGCCCAAATCCGAGAGAGTTTTCAAAACAATCACCAGATTGGCCGATAAAGCTTCCTTGTCGTGTGCCTTTAACAGCCAGTCATCTATGTACGTGTGGACTGCTATGCTTCTCCTGCGGAGGTATGCTGTGATCGCAAGAACCACACGGGTGAAAACCCGAGGAGCCGTGGAAATTCCGAAGGGCAACACCCTGAATTCCCACTGTCTGCCCTGGAATGCAAATCTCAGGAAGCGACAGAAACTCCCGTGGATGGGGATGTGGAAATAAGCGTCCTTCAAATCTATCGACGCCGTCCACATCCCCCTCTCCAACCCCGCCAACACCGAGCGCACCGTTTCCATCTTGAAACTGGGCGTCTCGATGAACTTGTTCAATGGCTTGAGGTTGAGAATCGGTCTCCACCCTCCGGTGCGTTTTGTTACTAAGAACAGGGTT